>JAESIW010000020.1:566806-660648 GCA_016802295.1 Brachionus rotundiformis
TAGACTAGATATGTGTAAGACAGAAAAGGAACGCAATTTAGGTATAATGATCAGTTCAAATCTGAAATGGAGGATGCAAGTTATGGTAGCGGCCAAAAGAGCTAATATGGTAGTCGGAAAACTATATAAAGCGATGAAGTCATGGTCAATTGGTACGTTCAGGAAGTTTTACGTGTCATTGGTACCTCATCTCGAATATGCCGTCGCTGCTTGGTGTCCGTACACGAAGAAGGACATTTTAGTTCTCGAGAAGGTACAAATAAGAGCAACAAAACTGGTCAAGTCACTTAAGCATCTACCATATGAGAAGAGATTAGAGAAGTTGGGACTCACTACCCTGAGCTAGAGAAGGGAGAGAGGAGATCTTGTCGAATATTTCAAGACAGTTAATGGTTTAACTCAAGTTAATTGGCACAATCCAAACAAACTTCGCGATTCGTTGAGCTGTTCTGGTCCAGCGGGGAGTATACGTGGGTATCAACACAGAATGACCAAACAACTGAGGAGAATCAATCAACGTGAGCATTTCATACTTAACAGAGTAGTAAACAACTGGAACAAGCTGCCTCCTGAAGTAGTCAAAGCAAGTTCAAAGAATTTGTTTAAGAAAATGGTTGACGAAATCAATGCGTCGCGATAGTTAGAGGAATATTCAGAAAAAGCTACTATAGCGTTCCCAATATGGGTTTTCGTTTGGTGGAACAAACCACCGTAGCTTATTATTATTATTATTATTATTATTTTATGAACTTAATAGATAAGAAAATTAATTTAAATTTTTTCTAATTAATTATTGATGAAGCTCAGACTCGATTAAAATGAGCACAAAACTTCAAAAAATATCATAATTGATCAAATTTCATTAAATATTAGCTTATTGCCAAATTTTATCAAAATTTATTTTATTTATTTTTTTTAATTAAATTTTGATATCAATAAATAAATAGTCAAAGCAATATCATTACATAAAATGACAAATTTTACAATTTAAACAAATTATCCCTTTATTTTCAAATTAGTTTACAAGTGAGATTTATTATATAAAACATTAAAAAATATTGATTTTTTTCTCTTATATGTCATATTCGATAATCCGATAGTTCCTTTTATTTTTAATTTTTGTTGTTTCAATAGTTTGCCTCCAAAAGATGATAATCTAATCAAATCAAATGTTTTTGATCAAAATTGTCTGATATTAAAATCATCAAGATTATTATTTATTAATATAGTTTGTATTTTTATAAAAATTTTAATTATAATATTTAATTATATTAAATTAGATTATAAAATAGTCAAATCAGAGGTTTTGAAGATGTTTTCAATTCAGAATAATTTGAATAACTTTTTTTTAAGAATAATTCAGTAAAATGCTTAATTTTGTGCAAATTTCTTAAAGAAATAAAATAATATATTATAAAATTAACGATAGATAGTGACGGTATAAGCAACCAAGTATCCATACCATAAATGCCTTTTTTCGAAAATTAACTCTGAAAATCAAAATTCCAATAACTCATAAAATTAATTTGTTGAATCAACTTAATCGATCATTACCTTTGTGACATAAGTGATCAAAGTCAGATTAGTTCCATCTAAGAATTTTTTGATCAAAAGTAAAACTTAATAAATAGTTATATTTTTTCAATAAAAAATAAAGCCCATTGGTAGTTATCCGAATTTATATTAAAATAAATTTTATATTTTTCTTTATTAAAAAATTTAAACGAAAGGATTAAAATAATTATCAAAAAAATCAATAAAGGTTTTATAAAAAATTTAATTGATAATTCAAATATTTTGTTTCATTTCAATTCTAAAAAAAATTCTTATTATTTTAAAAGAAAAAATTTGTTCGATTAAATAATGTATTTGTTTTTACTATTTACTTTAGCAGATACCATGTCAGTAACAGATAAATCTTGTAATAGCGACAAAAATAAATTAATCATAAGTGAATCGCTTGGCGAATATTATCTGACCATTCAGAATTTTTTTCCATTTGAAGAAATTGATTCAAGATGCTTAAATGAAAGCAAAAAGTTAAGTTATGTGAGTGTTATACCTTCTTCAAAGATAATTTTTTCAGTGAATTTTTCTAAATTAAAATATAATTATTCTTCAACTTTGTATATTTTGGCTACAAATATTAAAGGAATAGACTGTAATATTAAAGCTATTTCTTATCAAATGAATAAAAAACAAATAGTTTTAATGTTTACCTACTCCAATTTTAAAATTTTTTATAAAAAAAGCTTATTAAAAAATTGTTCAACTTATTTCAATAATGAAAAAAAAAAAATTAATTTTTTTAAATATCTGTATCGCTTGAGGTTGACTTACACTGTAAAATATAATCAAGAAATGTGTCCTCTTTTTCTTAACAATTCAAGAATAGATTTTTTTAAAATAGAAGGACTGTCGAATTCATTCTTGTATCGAAATATCTTATCATTTCAAAATTTGAATTATCCTCTAATATCAAATATCAAAAGTATTCACTTTTTTTTCTATCAATATTCTCTATCCGAACTTCTATTAAACAGAAATATATTTGGAAGTCTCGAATCAATTTCAATTAATGGAGTGCTCGACTTCATAAATGAAACAACATTTGAAAAATTAAACAACTTAAAATTCATTAGGTTAATTATCTATCGTTTCTACTTATTATTTGATGGACACTCAAGATGGCTAAGATCAATTGGATCATCAAATCAAACTGTTGTAATCAAACTTGACGTTCGTTTTTTTCCCGAGAATTATTTCTGCTATTATTTGACTTTTCCAACAAATAAATACATTTTTTTTGATATGTATATTTCAGAAAAAAACTGTTCATGTACCGTATTTTGGATTTTATCCAAAACTAACGGATCAAATATGAACTCAATTTGTAAACTTAAATATTGTAATTTTACAAATAAAATATCAT
This sequence comes from Brachionus rotundiformis, assembly GCA_016802295.1. Classification (NCBI taxonomy): domain Eukaryota; kingdom Metazoa; phylum Rotifera; class Eurotatoria; order Ploima; family Brachionidae; genus Brachionus; species Brachionus rotundiformis. The sequence continues at coordinate 569,739 of JAESIW010000020.1, forward strand.
TATGTAAAGGATTCAATTTAAAAAAACATGAAAATACTCAAATTGGAGATTTGATTTTTTCAGAGTATTTTAATTTTATCTCAATTATGTCAATGTACTTTTTTTCAATATTCGGTCTTTTTACAAATGCTCTAAACATACTTATTATCAAAAGCCAAAAAAAGGAAAACGATCTATTATTTGATCAAATGTTGTCTATTTCAGTGTTGAATATTCTATACTGCTTTATAATTGGTATCCATCTAATGAGCACATGCGTTTCCTTCTCTGGTATATACTGTTCTAAATTAATCAAAACTCAATTTAACCAGTATCTCGAAATCTTTCTATTTGAATTTTTTGGAAGAACCTTGAAAATATTAATTAATATTTTAAATTTAGTTCTAGCTTTGACAAGACAGAAGTATTTATCATACAAACAAAACTCTAATTTTAACAAAATATTTTACTCAAAAAAGTGCAAATTATTTGTAAGTATTCTTACTCTTTTGTTAAATATAGATCAACTTTTTGTAAACAAAATAAATACTGACTTATTTGAAACAAGTTTTGAATATTATAGTGGATTTCCTTCGCGTCAACTTATGATTTATCAAAATATTGGTCCTCATCAACCTTTTATCTACAAATTTTATTATTACTACTATATTATCTATTTTTGTATAGTTGACGTTTTTTTTGTAATAATTCTAACTGTCTTTGATTTTGTATTTTATTTTAAATTTCGAAAAACACTTTTATCCAAAAGAAAAAGAATAATAACAAATAATGATTCTGAAAAAAAATTAAGACGAATCAAAAACTCTGAGATAAGAGTTTCGTTCATTCTCTTCTTAAATTTATTTTTGATTCTTGTTTTTCGTTTAGCTGAATTTACAGCAAGTTATATTTTTTTTTCAGAAAAGCTAAAACCACAACTTTGCATCCACAATGGGAAAATTTGTACTAATTACTATAATTTTGGCAACGCTTGTTTTCTTATTACATGCAGCTTTTCCATCTTTATTTTCTACAATATCAATAACAATTTCAAACAACGCTCTTGCCTACTTATCTCAAAAATAAGAATATTCAATTCTAAATCAATTCAAAAAATAAAAGCATTCTTAGCAAAATAACATTTCTCTTTTATGTTCGTGATCTATTTGTTTTCGTTATATTATGCTGAATGAATCATTGATAAATTGTTAATGACCATTATTAAAAACTGGACAATTCAATCTTACTATAATTAAAAATGAACTAAATACCGGTTCTTCTTTTATAATTTGAATTTTCTTTGTTCCTCAATTATAATCTCTATAATAATGATAACAATTGTTAAGATCGAATTTATTTTATTTTTTTCTTGAATTGAACTTTTTCACTTGAATTAATACAAAATTTAAAATAGTTAGAATTATTACAAAAAATTAAAAAATAATAGTAATCTGTATAATTGAATGTCGAAAGATATGTAACAGCTTCACTGGGGCTCATCATCAAGTAAATTATCAGATTTGGATAATCAAAAGTCAATTTTTTTTAGACATTTTAAACAAAATAATTTTGATGAAAATTTTTAAAATTTTCCATAAATTACATTTTTAAATATTTTTTCATTTTAAGAAATAAAATTTTATCGGTCATTTTTTTTCTTGTTATTAAAATGTTATTCATTCTAAAGAGAAGTTTAACTTTAGATAATTTATCCTTTCAAAAAAGAATATCAATTTATTCGCAAAAGATTTAAAAATATTCTTAAAAAATTTATATTTGTTCATATTTGTTTAAAAAAAAAATAAATTCTTAGTAAGAGAGCCTGAAATGGAATATGCCAATATTAACCAAATTCGCCAAATCAATTTTTTTTTCCTGTCAATCAAGTCCTCTCTTGAACATGGTACTGTGATTAAGATAATGTTACACCAAATACTGGCTAACACAAAACAGGATAAACAAAAGATTTATTTTTGTTTCACTTGCCAGCTCATTAAAGATACCTTTCTTCTCTGATGGCAAGCTTGATCCTTTATTTATATTAACAGTTTAATAGATAAAATAAATGGTTCTAATAGAGCTAGATTTTATTAGCAACTTAAAGGCCAAAAACAAACCGTTTTGGATAGAATTTGAAGACAAGTTAAGCTTATGGTTTAAAACCAAAAGTTACCATAATATTGCAAATAATGCATTTGAAAAATTTCAAGAAATTTAATTTCAATAAATTATTCTAATTTTTAATAAAAAGTTCTATTTTTATTATTGATTTTTATCTAAAATATAATAAAATGTTAAAAAGCGACTTTAAAATTTTAACCAACTTGCTCAACTCTAAAAATTTGTCAACACATCATCGTATTTTGACACAAAAAGAACTCAGCGGAAAAATCCAGCTTAAAAATTCTCCAAAAACTGTGCCAAGTAGTTCATCTCTTTTGAAAGCAAAATTAAAAAAAAGACCCAAATATCAAATGACCATAGAAGAAAAGTGCCAAGAACCAGCTCTGGTCAAACCTACTGACGAAAAGACATATCTTAGCCAAGCCTCCTTTAAAATCAGATTCGAATCATTAGATGATTCAGGTAGAGAATTACTGTCCAGGATGGAATCTTTATGCAAAAGTTCCACCGATCCAAAGCATCTGGCAATTATACATCAAAGTTTGAACAAAAAAATCCACGATATTATTGAAAAAAATACTACATCTCCTTTTGACCAAGATCTCAATACCTTGGTCGAATTAAATCCTGGTTTTGGCTTGCTGACATCTGAATTTTTAAAATCACAGTCAAAATTTTCTAAATTTGTTTTAATCGAACCATTTTCAAAATTTTCCACACACTTAAACCAACTTAAAAATCAGCACCATGACCTGCATGTGCTCAAAACAAATGCTTATTCTGATAATTTTTTGTTCGAGTCAAGTCCAGTTAATAAAAAAAAACTACTAAATTCCTTGAGAACAAATGAAAAATTAATCAAAGAAATTAACTTGGTGGTTTACTCAATAATTCCGTGGAACTCTAAAATGTTTATAAATCGCCTATTTTCACAGTATTGTCTAGACGAGGGATTTTTTGGTCTAAACAAGATTAAATTGTTGGAAAATGAAGATTTAAATATTAATATTAATATCAACATTCCTGAGTTTTATCTATTTATTCCAGAGATACTTATGGCAAAAATAAATCCCTCATTGGACCGAAAGTACGCCAAATACAAGGGCAGACTGTCGGTATTTTCGAGTATTTTGTCCTCTATTCAGGTGTTGGATGTTGAACCAATAGATTATTTTTTTCCATATCCAATAATGTCCAAGAATCAGCGACATCCAGATTTAGATAACAAAAAAATGTTTCTTATTCATTTAAAATTTAAACCAAAAAGCGTTGTGGACGAGCACAAGCGGCTATTTTATTTATTTGTGGGCAATATATATTGCCAAAGGAAAGAACACTATGTGAAAGACTGTGTCAAAGGCCTCTGCAATGATCCAGAAATGCTGCTTGAAAGGGCAGGTCTTTGGAAATACACCAAACTTGGTCAGATTTCACCATATCAATTGATGAAAATGTTCAGCATTCTCATCCAAGACAAAAATATTAGCAATATTGAAAACTTACTAGATAAAAAATCTGAACTCACTCTGGATCCTAACAGAGATCAAAAAAAGACAACTGAGTTGAAAAAATTAAAAAAAATGAACCAAAACCTTTCCGGACAGCTTATTTTGCCTAATAAAAATAGATAATATGAGCAATTTTTTATTGATTAAACTCTGGAGTTGCCATTCCAGATTGTATAACGTAGATACTTAAGAGTAAGTATGGTTCGTTTAATCCTAATTTTAAAATTACAAAATTAATATAAAAAAAATTATTTTTTTGTTTTGTTTTCGTAGGTACAGTTCTGCTTCTGATTTTCACTTTTCTCCCATTATTTGATTTTTATTGACCAATTTCTTTAGCATTAAGAAAATTCTTATTATTCATTATCTTAAAATAATGATTGCATCTATTTTGGTCACTAGTTAAAAACTATTTTAAAATTTAGACCTTGATCAAAAGTAATTGTACCACTTTCTTGAATTATTTTTCAAATAAATTACATAATTAATTAAATAAATTATTTAAGAGTTAAATATTTGTATAGGAAAGTGAAAATAAGTTCTAAATTATTGTTTAAATAGATAAATCTCTTATGTTCACACATTTGAATTAATAATTTTTAACTAACTAGGCTCTAAGATATTTTGCTATAAGTTACATATAACCAGATTATTTTTTAGTAGAATCATATCTATTATTTTTTCGTTTCAGTGAAGAAATTTTATTCTAAACCTTAAGATTTATTTGAGTATAAATTATGCTGAATAGTCAGGAAAATACTCTGATAAAATTATTTCTGGCCTTTTTTAATCTCTATCCAACGAAACAATCTTAATAATAAATAGAAATTGTTTAAGAAATAATATTTTTTGGTATTTAGATTTGAAAAAGTAGACAAGTCATACCAAATTTCGTACATATTAAGCAGCATAACCAAAAAATTTAAAAGCTTTTTTAATTTTATCAATTTTTTATTAAAATTTTCATTTTTTTCTTAATTGATAATGAAATTTATACTGATTTCCTATTTAAGAAACAAAAAATAATAATTAAATTTTAAAGTCGATTTTTAGATCGTTTTTTTATTTTTTAAAAAATGTATAGAAGAAAACGCGAGCCACCTGAGCTTACCAACTATGATCTGTCACCATTCATGCCTCAAAACCTAGTGAAAACCGCATTCGAAAACGAAACCATCGAAACTCTACAAGAAAAGCTGCACATAAAAACCGAGTCTCTACAATTGCTTAATCGGCAATTGGAACAATGTGACAAGGAAAAAAATGACTACAAAAGACTAATTGATCAATTGTATGAAAAAAATTTATCTTTAAAAAAAACTCTTTATTTCAAAGAAAATTCGCCTGATCAGGGCGAATACAGCTCAAATTTGGAATCGAGTTCGTCCCTTTTTTCGGACATTGACTGTGACGATTATACCAAAGTGCTGAAGGACATGGTCAAGTCATTGCAAAGAGAACGATCTGAATTGATGAGAAAAAATGAAGATCTGAACCAACAACTGGTCGACTACAAAGCTGACCTGAAAATGTTGAGGGAGCAAATTGTTCGTCAGCGAGTTGGCACCTACCTAGAAGGCCTGACACTTGGAGACTTTAATTCAAGTCCAGAAAAAGCAAAGAACACCATGAGCGCTTCAATTTCGCTTAGTTGCATTAATGATGTCAAGCAGAGCCTTATTAAGGAAATTGAAGAGCTACGTGAGCAAAATAGCACTATTGAAAGCGACTTGAAAATGACTCTTTGCCAAAAAGAGGAACTAGAAATCGAAAGAGATTCATTCAAAGACAAATACTTAAAATTAAACCATTTTATAGAAGATAATTCTTCTCATTTGGGAGTAAGGGTTGATGAGTTGGTATCACAAAATAAATATCTGAGTGATATGATAAAGAATTTGAAGCAAGAAATAGATACATTAAGACATAACACCAAAAAAAACCTGGACATAAGTCAAAAACCACAGTCAATTTCAAATTATGACCAAAAAGTGGATTTATTTATTAAAACTAATCATGACTTGGACCAAAATGTGGTAACTTTATTGGAAGAGTCAAAGTCTATTATGACTTTGTTACTCGATAGCTTAAATGACAAGTCGGTTGCGTTCCAGCACCAGAAAAAAGTGAATAAGGTGCTTGCCTCGCGAATACAAGATTTAGAAAAGCAATTAACCATTTTAAACAATGGTGAGCTTAATATGGAAGTTTCATTGCTTGGTGATTCACCATCAATGAAACACAATCTTCCAGAGCCGCTCAAACCCTGTAATCTATAATTTTATATAATAAAAAAATTCTCATCCGTAATATGTCTAATTTTTTATTTCTAAAAATAAATTTTAATTTATTCGAAATTTTAACTATCTATTTTTGTTTTTAGTTCTTTGTTTTAGGTTGCTAGTTCAAAGTTTCAGTCTCTTTTTCTGAAGGCTCTAAACGACTGTTTATGGGATTTGTGCATCATTTTTGAAAATTAAATAAAAATCAAGCTTTTAAAGTTTTTTTGAAGTTTTTTAGAATAACAGAACTAAACAAGTTAAGGAGAACAGCGTTAAAAATTCAAAAATTAATTAGAACAATACAAAAATAACAATCATAACCAAGATGAAGGTTTTCGAATTAAAAAAAAAGTCAAAGTTCCTGGCTCTATCAGCACTTGCACTAATAAAAATTTTAACAACTTTATTCAACTATATCAGCTATTTTTATCAAATATATACTTTATCAGGACTAGTTGAAAGGGTTTTTTTAGATCTGGCTACATTAAAATACAACATAGGTCAAGGTTGACAGCAAAAAATTTAGAAACAACAACTCTGGAAATATGGATTTATTAAATAAAAAGTCTTGTTTTTAATAAAAATCAGAAAAAGAAGAGGACCTAGAACTGAACCCTGTGAAACACCTAAATTTAGAGCTGTAGGTTTTGATCTTTCGTTTCCAAGATGAACTATTTGAGATCTATTGACAAAATAATTTGAAAGAAGACCTAAAGAATTATTGTCAAATCCATGATCCAGAATGGTTTCAAGGTCTGAAACCATTAAAAAATATATTGTTAGATACAAAATAAGCTTGAGACTTGACGTGCCAATAATTTTTCAAACAATTTTGCCATTGGAGAAAGAACTGAAATGGCCCTGTAGTTATTACTGACTGATTTTTTATCTTAATTTTTAAATAAAGGATTATGAATGGCTTACTTCCAGTCATCTGGAATAGATTTCAATCTCAAGCATCCATTAAAAAGATAAAGAGGCTAATAGGTTTGGTAAACCTTTTATTATCTTAGGATGAATATCAATATTACCAGCTGAGCTAGAAAATGTTAAATCATTTAGATCTTTTTTAATTTAATCAATTGAAAACTCATGAAATGAAACACCAGGTGTTACAAAACAGTTATTTAATTGTAGTTCTTTCAAACTCCGTCAAAAATATATTTAGCTGAATCATTTTCACCGGAAGACGCAATAATGCAAAGCAGCTATTAAACATCTCAACTTGTTCAACGGGGATTTTTTACCTTTATATTATTCCAAACTAGCTAAGGGAAATTGTGGAGTGCTCCAACAACAGAGACGTTATTAGTAAAGTACTGCGATCAAATGATGAACTCAAGTAGGAAAAGCTTTTAGATAGGAATGATCGTAGACTGGGTGCATTCAGCAAGCTGATGAATGAATTGGCTGTTAGTGGTGATGGACTCATTTAAAGAGACAGAATAATAGTTCTACATAGGTCATTGCAAGGTTTAGCTGTAAAAATTGCACATATGGCTCATCTTGGCACTGTGAAAACCAAGAGCCTATCAAGATCAAAGGTTTGGTTTCCAGGTCTTGTAGAACAAGAGATAGCAAATTGCAGGATTTGCCAATGGCTGCACAACTGAAAAGCTATCTAATAATGCCGTACTGGTGTCGATACCAAAATTTTCATAATAAGTTTTAGATAGCCTTTTTCCAGGAGTTTGGCTTTTGGTATTCCTGTCGGAATTGAGCCATTTCCTCAGGAGTGTGCTTAGGTTTATTCTTCATTTCGTTCACCTTACTTACTAAAGATTTCCTCTGACCTCTTCCACTCTATATTCTAATAATTAGAATCATCTTCCTGTAAAAATAATAAATGCGAAAACGAAAAAAAGCTCCAAATCCCAACTCGACAATCACATAGACAAAATAATGAGGTGAAAAAGAGACGAACTAGATGGTATAAATGGTGATAAGACATAACTTTTGATTTAATCATTGTGGCATAATAAGAATATTTGTTTATAAAATAATTTAATAAAAATTTTTAAAAAATATATTTAAATCTAATTGCTGAATTGTTAGAATGGTCACGAAAAATAAAAGATAAATTACACAAATATTAACTCTAATTTAAAACAAAGTCCTAGATTTGAGCTTTTTAGTCTTTAAAAAGTTTGACCAAGTTCAGTTTTAGCTAATTTTCTTCTAATTTATTATCAAACAATTAAATAAAAATTAAAAAAAAAAACCCTCTTAATCAAGGCCTGAATTTCATGATACACATACAGGCATTTAACAAAGTAAACAATGATAGCTCTTCTATAATATAAATAGCAAAGAATTCAGTCAAATTCTTTGAACAAAAATAAATAAAAATAAAAAAAAAAATGGAAGAAAATGACCAAATTAATTTTCTTCATAATCATCATCTTCATGACCCTCTGAGCTGTAACCATTCTGGTGCATGTTAGTTCTCGTATTACTGAACGCATTGGATGTATTTGATCTAAAGAAGAAAAAAAATAAATTACATTCGTAAATGGGTTTATCTTATCTTATCTTACTTGGCATAAGCCATCATCTCAAGATACTCTCGTTCAGCTTCTTCTTCTTCTTCTTCTAAAATAACCTCTACATTGCTCGAGACCAAGCTTGACAACTTGTTATTAGGCCTCACATCAGCAGCCACTTCAATCAGTTCATCTGGCTCACTTTCCATCTCCAAGTCTTCATCGCCATAATTGACCACCTTACGTCTCAAATTAAACTCGCCAAAATAAGTCTTTGGCAAACGTTCACTGTAGTCTTTTATCTCAATTTCATCCTCGTTCAAGCTTGGCACTTGAGGATCATTTTTATTCAAATACTTATCAAAAAATATTGAATTATCTTCTTCATCAGGAAATTCCAATCTTTTAAAATCCTCTATGTTTATGTGTAGTCTATTCTCTTGATTTTTTAGCTTTTGTTTTTTTTCTTTTTTTAATTTTTCCTTCATTTTATGGTGTTCCTTTTTCTTTTGTTCCACAAGTTCTTTTTCCCTAAGTTTCTGGGCCAACATTTCCTTCTCTTGCATCTCTTTTATCTGTTGCTCGCGCAGCTCTTTCTCGATGAGCTCCTTTTGGCGCAGCTGTCTCTCCAATTCTTCGTGTTCCTTTTTTTGCTTCTCTCTCAATTCAGCTGCTTTTTGCTTTTCTTCGCGCAGAATTTTTTCCAAATTTTCGCGCTCCTTGGCCTCCTGTTCCATTCGCATCTTTTCCTTGACCTGCTGCTCCAGAAGCTTCTTCTCTATCTGCTCCTTTTCCCATAATTTCCGCTCCAATGCCTCTTTTTCGCGCTGCTCGTGCTCGCGACGCAGCTTCTCCTTCATTTGCTCCTCTCTGAGCTCCATCTCGACGCGTTCCTTTTCTCTTAGCTTTTGCTCAAGGGCCTCTTTTTCCCGGAGCTCATGGTCCCGCTTAAACTTTTCCTCAATGCGCTTGGCCTCGATTAGTTTTCTTTCGTAGGCGTCTTTTTCGCGCATTGTTTCCTCTTCCAGCCGCCGCCTCATCTGAATCTCCCTCAAATAGCTCTCAAACATGTAGTTACGCTCTTCATCGGTCCTTAGCTCAAGGCTTCTTTCAGTCTTGGACAAGCAAAGACCATTGTCGTAGTCGTAAATGCCCGAGTCGGTATGGCTCGGTTTTTGGCAATTGTTCAAATAGATTCTTCTAGGCTCGGCGAGTTTGTTGCTGTTGGTTTGAGTGTGGTAGGTCATAGTGGCTGATTTTTCGTAAGGCTTGGATTCTTCTGGCAGTTTGGTGTGCACTGAAGAACATGACTCATTTCTGAGCAAATTTTCCAATACTTTATTGTATTCGGATGAGATTTCCTGGTCTTCTGGTCGCGTCTGGTAGTATTGATCGACGCGCGAGACACGCTTTGTTTCTGGCAGTTGGCTTGTTTTGACCAGAATGGGTGCATGGCTGCTGGATCGCTGTTTGGGAAAACCAACAAAAGCCTCAGTGCGCTGGTTTGTGAGTAAATTTTTGTCATAGCTGGCTGATCTTGTCTGATTTGGTGTTTGATTTTGGTACTGATTGAATTGGGAAATTTTTTGCTCCAAATTTTGCCGAATTTCTTCTTGCTGCAAGCGTAGATTTTGCCGGCTTTGCTCCAATGCCGGATTCAATGAATAAAAATTGGTCCTGATCAAATGTTCCTGGATGCTTTTCTGCAATTGTTCCTGTTCCAACTGTTTTTGTCTTAGTTCAAGCTGCAATTTTTCAACTTGTTGTTGAAGTTGCTTCACTTTGTCCAGGTACTCGACCGGTGCATTTTGAGTGGGCAGACTATTGTAAGCACTTCTTTGGTCATATTGCTTGGTATCATTTTGCATATTCATAAGCTTCATGCGATACTGTTTGTTTATGAGCTGAGCTGTCTTTTCGATCAAGTCATCGTCGTCCAGAAGGCTTAGCCTGTTCTGCTTTTTATTGTCCACCGAATCTGCTTCTGGCTCCGAGTATAAATATTGGGAATAGTTTATCTGTGGCTCTGATTCTGTATAACTTTTGTTATAATAAGTTGGGTTATGTGCATACTGGCTGAAGTATTTGGTGTCCGAGCTTACAGCTGGTGTTGTCGTGAATGTTCGTATTGGCGGATTATTCGGTAGCGATTTTGTACAAGGCATAGGTGTAATCATTTTATTTTCATCACGATCTAAAAAAATTTTAAATTTTAATTATTGAAAAAATTCCTATAAACTCTGTTTATCCATGTTTTTAAGATTTGCCAAATTAAAAGATGGTAAGCTGGAAGAAAAAATCAATTTTCAATAATATCAATATTTTATGAGATAATATCAAAGAATTTGATAACATTATCTAAATAAAATTTTTGAATAAAGCTTTAGAATGGACTAGTAATTTATCTATAATATTTTGCTTATTTAACAATACATGATATTTTTTTATCAGATATTATTCAAACCAATTTTATAAAAAAAAATACAAATTAAGAATTTTTTTTAATAAAATAAATTAAAAATCAAAATTAATTTAAAATAAAATAGTTTATTTATCTATTTCCTGAAAAAAAGTAACTAAAATTTAAAAATTTTTTGAAAATATTTGAAAAAGTGAATGGTAAAAGTAAGATAAGTAAATTAACTTGAGGTACAACTGATAGATTTTTGACTATTTGACAGATATCCAAGGAATCTGATCGCTGGCTATCTTAAGGTAGTTTAAAAGAGCTTTCATTATGTATCGTTTACTTCTAAATTTAATTGATTGTTTTGATAAAAAATAAAAGATAAAATAATTTTAAACTAGTTTCATACAATGACAACGCCAACTAATCTAATTATTGAATAATCCACATTAAGTATTAGACAATTTATTTAGCAGAATATTTTTTTTTAAACTAAATGGAAAAATTTTGATACATCTGACATAAAAGTTAAGCATTATTAAACATTTTAAACAATTTATTCTAAATTTAATAAATATATTAAGTTCTAGTTTATAAAAAAAATGCTTATGAATGACTGAATCTTAAGATTGAGCTAAAAAATTTCCTAACAATAAAAAATTTGTCACGCAATTTTCTTTTCTTTTTGTTTTAATTAGAATCTTAATTTCAAATAAAAACGATTAATGTTAAAAAAATAAAACTAATTGAATAAAAATGTATATTGATAATTTTGGTTCATTAGATTTGTACACAATACTTATTGAGGAAAAAAATATTGTTTTATCATTTATTTAAATTAAGAGGTTTAAAAAACCTTACTTGGTATCTGACAAGTAAAAAAGATAAAAAAAACTTTTGGATAATAAATCAACTTTTAAAAAAAATATTGTTTCTCTGGGTATATTTTGCTAAAGACAAAAAAATTTTATGAAATAAACAACCATTAGATAGCTTTTTCTTAAAGACTATTTTAATTTTATAGATAGAAAAGTATATTTTGTGCTTGATAATTATAAGTCTTTTTAATACAAGGAAAAAAGCCTTTTAGAGCGTATTATTAGCTTTATATTGGATAAAATGAGAATTAATGATAGAGACAAGATAATGGAAGAAAAAACTAATGCCAAAGAAAGACTCAAGTCTTGGTTATCACGTAATTTTGTCTTTATTTTAACAAAAGTTGTCTATCTCTACCGCGAATTTGTTTCCTGTACATTCGTGATAGCAGGTTAAAAGTATTTTTATGCTAAAAATATAAAAAATCTACCATGTGTATCTTTTAAATATAAAACAAAAAATAAAACTTGCTCGTAAACAACATTAATTAATAAGTAATTAAAATTTTATTAGTCAAAATAGTAAATTAATTTGGAACTGGAACTCTTAAGTGCTCTTAAATTACATGTTTAGTTGCCATTTTCCTACTTATCTATTCGTATTCGTAAAATATAATACTAATACTAATTTGTTTTAATCAAAAATTATAATCTTGCTAAAAAATCAAAGATTTAGCTTTATTTTTAATTAGACAACTCACAGTGCATAACTAAATAAAAATAAAAATTTTAAATAAAATGTAAATGAACAAGAGAATGGAAAATTTTGCCAATTAAAGAATGAAAAAAAAGCTGATAGATTCACATTAAAAAAAACTCATAATGAATCGGATCGGAAACACAAAAAAATAAATTGAATAGAATTAATATTTGATTACAAAAAAATATCTAAAATATTTGTAGCTTAGGAGATGCTTTGCTCGGGAGTATGGTTGAGTTGGCAAGGAGCTAAGTGAATTTTCATGCCGTAAAAGAAATAAATGGCAAGCAAATAGCCAGGTTTAATATTTGTAGACAACAATCTAACTTAGGCAATCGATATTAAATGGAAAATATCATTTGGTCCCGTGGGCAAAACGATTAGCCTAGCCACAGAGCTAATCTATTTAATTCTGTTTAAAAGAAGAATTACTCAAAACTATTTCTTTAAACTTACAAACCTCAAATATAATAAATATATATATTTTATATATTCTTTTATTTAAAATAGTTTAGATCGATGGGATCACCTGACATGGAAAAATTTTGTCTCTAAGTTGACAATTCAAAGCGATAAAAATTAATTAAAATTTTTAAAATAATTAAATAAACTTAATGCTTTGAATATTTAAATATATAAATTGTTTGCTTTTCCGCTTCTCATTCGCGGCTTTTTCAAAAAATGCCAGGAATTCCAATTATCTGATTTCAAACTAATTGTGCTTCGATACACAACTAAAATTTGGAATACTCATACTCAGGTAGACATTTTGAAAGAACAAAAAAAATATGGCTCCTACACAAACTTAAATTATTTGTTTTGTGCTTGGATTAAGCAATTAATTTTTTTTTTACAAATTTAATTTTTGATAACAACATCAATAGATTTTTATATCCTTTTGTTTAAAAAATAAAAGTTGTTGTTTCACCACACAAACAAGCAATTATGGTTAATAAAGGTAAATTAAGGATATTCAAATAAAAGCCAATTATTTCAATTTGAATTTTAATTACAGTTGTTTTATTTAAAATAATTAATATATAAAATTAAATATTAAAAATTAAACAAAATGATATTATGGCATGTGGACACATTTTTCAAAATTTAATTTAGGTATACTTAGACAGATAATAATCAAAATAAGTAATAGAGGAAACTGGTAGTGTAGTATTTCCATTAGGCTACAGATTGGTTGTCCTTCGTAGGTAAAGCGCCAATCAGTAAATATAAAGCTCCTCTGTTAGCGCGTAAAAAATCTTGCCGGTACTTGAGTCCAAATAGAAAGAAATGACCTCATGCATCACACCAAGTCAGTAAAGCCGCTGCTAACGCAAACTTAATACTCAGCTCATTAACGCTTTTACGTTAAGAGACGCAAAAGTCTGGAAAAAGCTTTACACATGTTATATTAGACCGGATTTGTAATTTGCAAGCTCGGTCTGGAGTCCATACACCCAAAAAGACATAAAATTGCTAGAAAAAGTACAACACAGAGCCACGAAAACCATACATGAGTTCAATAGCCTAAACTACGAAGACCGATGCAGTAAACTAGGGCTAACTACACTAACAATAAGGCGTATCCGCCGAGATATAATACGGAAATTTAAGCTTGAATCAAATTTAGTGTACATAAACTGGCACGCAAAACCGCTACGCTCGTGTGGTGTCTTGAAAAAGACAACACAAAATTCACCATCTAATTCAATCAGTTTCTTTTTATTGTGACTGACTAGTGCGCATACGCAGATATTGCTGCAACCAACCAGCTATGTCTGCTATTTCAATATTTACATTTTTATTCGCATGCGTTAGTCAACCACAATATGAATTCAATTTTATATGTGATTCGAACCACATTACACTTTTCTTTTAGACGGAATGAACAATTTTATTTACTTCGGCCTAATCTTTTTACTCTAATTTTAGAACGGCCGTTTTCATACTTTTTAAAATAAAGAATCTCTTAACAATAGAACCTTTCATTTGTTAACTGACTTATATACGTGGAATACCATAGCTCGGAGCCGCGAGGAGTCATTGAGGACTTTTTAGGCGTGAAATAGTAAAATGTTGTAATCCAAGGCACAATTTTTTCAATAATAGAATTGCTAACCTTTGGAACGGCCTACCAGACGAAGTCATCAACTCAATTAAAGTCAACTCATTCAAGAACAATCATCTACTTTTGAGGCGCTCCGCATGATCAATTTCATGAAAAGCGATTTAATTTAATAAAATAAAATCATGATAATTAATTATGTTTTATTAATTTGATAATATTAATTAAACATGGAATTATAATTTTTGAACAAACTGAGTTTTTTTTTGTTTAAATAGCTTTGTTTGATTCATTAAAGTTGATTGTTCAAAATTAAATTATTTTTTTTAATCTCATTCTTAACCTCTCGTTTTAAAAAAATTTCTTCTTTTTAATTTCTATTTTTGTTTTCTTATATTATAAATGAAATTTAAAATTTAAACTAAATTATTCTCAGAATTTAAATCCTGCTGCTAATCTTTGATCGAAACGCCTCGATCGTTTACTAAAAAATTAAAATAATTTCTTTATAAATAAATAATTTTTTATAAACTGAGTTGTTTTTGTTTGGAATAGCTTTGTTTAAGCCAAATCATTAAATTTGCTTAAAGCAATTAAGGAAAATGGTTAATTTGGTTAAAAGAAGCCAAATTCTATTAACCTTTCACTGCTCAGAATGGTCTCAATCCTTCTTTTCATCTAAGGAATTAACAAAAAAATTATTAAAATACATTTAAGATTAGATAAAATGAAATAATTAAATTTTAAACTAAAAAGGTATATCTTTGATAAAATAAAACTAAATAAACTTGTTGATATTTGATTAGATAAAAACAGAATCGAAGCTTATTCTAATTTAATCAGACAGAAAAAAAAGTCATTTAAAAGTCTAATACTTTACTTTACGACTTTGTACAACACTGAATTTAATGATACATTAATATTTAAATAGACTTTAATAATTAATCTAAAATAAGATAGTTTTAATTATCAATTTAGAATTTAACAAGTGTCAAAAGATAATTTAAAATGTATATAGAAATTAATATTTTAACTTTTAGATAATCTGACATTTTTTAAAATGTTTTAAATTAACTTAAACAAAGATTAATTAATTTACTTCATCATCATAAAAAATCTAATTTAAAATTTTAATTTAACGCCTGGGTTTATAAATCCAAAATAGGCAAAAATTTATTTGAAAAAAATCTTTCTTTCCAACAAAGCTTTATTTATTTATGCATAGATTTTTTTTGTTTAAAAAAAAAATATATAATCAAATTAAATTAAAAACAAATATATATATTTATAATAAAAATAAGTTTAATTTATGTCATTTTCTATTTGATTTAAATCAATTTTAAAATGTTGAATAGATTTTTCGTCAGTATTTTTTTGGCTATTAGATTTTGATTTATTATCTGTTTTGCCTGATTGATTTATCTCACTGAATAGGTCGTCATCGCTTTGATTACCAAAGTTTTTCATTAGGTTCAAGCAGGGCCTTTCGCCGCTTGCCTTCCACTCATTATCCACACATATCGACCTGCTCTTGGTGTCTCTCCGCTCTCTAAAGCTCGATCTTTGGTCAATGAACATACTATCTCGTTTTCCAATCGATGAGCCGCTGTTAGCACAGCTTGACAGTCTGTAGCTGCTTTGTTGCAAAGTGGTTCGTTTGGGTCGAAGTGCCACTGGTCTATGTATGCTCTGCTCTTGGTTTTTGGCGGCTGAAATCGACTCAATTCTTTGCTTATTCTCACAGATAAAGTCAACAAGGCGTTTGTCCGAAAATTTTTGCAACAAGTTTTCTCTTTTGGACGCCTCTTCTTCATTGGTATTCTTTGAGGCCAGAAATTTGTTCAGCTTTTTCCTAAACTCAGCTTTCAATTGGGGTTTCGAATCATAGATCATTTTTGACCAAAGAGCACTACCAAATTTATTATTCTTCTTGGATTTTATACTAAAGAAAAAAATTTCTTAAGGTGGTTTGTTTCGTGATTTTCTTGGAGTAAGGCTCGAAAGCTCTAGCCCACATATAAGCCAAGACTAAAACAAAACATATTTGTCAATAGTTTACTGTATGGTCACGGCTTATTAGATATATCTTTTGCTGGCAAGTCTATAAAGATCTATAAATCAAAATTTTTGGGTCATTAACAAAGCCTAGAATTTCTTTCACACTAAATTTAACATTAATCGATTTTTATTCTTAATAATTTTTATAAATTGACAAAGTCTTATTTAAGATAACTAATATTTAAATACTTAAGCTTTCATTGTTTAAAACAATCAGAAAAAAAAACAACCATATTTATTACAAATTATCTTTTGACACTAATCAAAGGATCTACTCACAAAAACTAATTTAGATTAAAAAATAAAATAAAATCTTTTTTAATAAAATATTAATTTAACTGTTTTGAAAAATTAAGCCAATTAGCTATTTATTGTGCAACATAATTGAAATTTGAGCAATTTTTAATCTAAGGGATTAAGGCTTTTAAATAAAGCCAAAAAAAGCGCTAAGTCAAACATAAACAATAATATACACAAAACAAATTATCCTATATCTTTTATAATAATTCACCTTTATCTCTTATGACAAAGTGATTTAATAAAACAAAAAGGTAGCTCTATTTGAAATAATAAAGAAATTTTTAGAACATTATATTTGGGGTTATAAATTTCTAAAAGTATATTCTAATTAATAAAAAATTAAAATTTAGTCAATCTAATTTTCGTTGCCAAATGAGTACCATATAAAAAAAAGTAAACACATAAAATATAGATGTTCATACTTGTCTCTTCAAAGTTTCACATAATTGGTAATAAAAATTAAAATAGATATTAAGTCCTTTTAAATTCTTATCTCAATTTAAGCCAATTTATTGCCAGATTTTGTTGTTTTTTATTTGTTTAGTTTTTAATAATGCATAATTTAAACGAATGTTTATAGTATAAATTTATTTATATATTAGTTAAACTATTGAGTAAAAGTTAGATAGACAAAAAACGGATTTTAAATTTCAATTAATATCTAATATACATCAGAATAATGTTCTAACTTTGTATAGTATTAAAACCCATTAGACCATATAATAAGTGAATTGTATTGCTTTGATGTATGTACATAATCTATTATAAAATTTATCTATTTGTTAAATCAGCTTTCTAAATTTTAAAAAGATTGCCTTTAAACAATTAAATTTTAATTGAGTACCCATTTAGCTTGATTTTTCTACTAGATAAAGTGAAAGATAAACAAAAAAATTTAGAATAGAAATAGACCTGGTTGAGATTTTTTTGCAATATAGACAAAAGTTCTAGCTAAATTCATTCATTATATTCATATATTAAAAAATTTATAAAACTTTATTTGATACAGCTAATAGATTAAAAAAAAGACAATGAAAGACATTGTTAGTTGAGTGTCTACTTAACATTATCTAATCTATCCTAGATATTTATTAAAATAATGATAAGCTTTCTTTTTTAGACTTCTTGGATTATTTAAAAAATTGTATAATTAAAACTGTTTTGAGATAATTAAAAATTAATTTTAATACTAATAATAATCTAATAGAATACAAAAACAACTATTAAAGACAAATTGTGAACAAAAAGAATCTAATTCTTTACATAAATGATAATCTCCCATATGATAAAATTAACAGAAGAATCGTGATCCATTTCTTAAAACAAAAAGCTAAAAAAATATTATCTTAACCAATTTATAGCTAATTATTATAAACTTTCAAAAATACTATATTTTACTAACAAGTTTAGTTTATTTAATATTAGACGTTTTCTTATCATCTTATTGCCATTGTTGTCTACTCTTAAAGTTTATATTTATTAAAGAAATGAGCCAAAGTATTGGTGATAATTCTTACAAGTTTGTCCATAAAAAGAGAAAATTTGACCACTGATCTGAATATATGTTTGATGGCACCAAATAAAATATTACTCTGAAATATACTAATGCTTAGAACAACTTCACCTGATTAATACAAACAAACTTAGGCTACCAAACAAGCTCAAAGCCAAAAAAAACATAATTATTTGCTTGCATCGATAGAATTAATACAAAATTAAAAAAAAATTATTATTTTTTAATTTAGAGAATTTGAAATTTATTTTTTTCCATGAAAATATTTTGAAAAAATGACTTAATGCTTTTGGCAAAATGGTTTGTCATTAATTAATTAAAGTCTTTTTTGTGAGCATAAAACAAGTGCCCAAAGAAAAATGTTTTATTTTTAATATTAGACTTATAACTAACCTACCTTTAGAGATAAAAGGCTAAAATATTGTTTGATCCGGCATTAAATATAAATTATTTTCTTTTGTTTTAAATTGATTTGGATATTAATCCTTAACCAAAAAGAAGATAATTACTAATTTTGCTAAATATCAAATGTGAAATATCATTAAAAAATTTTAGAATAAATTTTAAAAAATATTCAAACAAAAATTAGCTTTACAAAACAAATTTTATCATTAAATTTCTTATAATCTTGTATTACGCAATCTTTTTAGGATATGGTTTCCTAAATATTATTTCAAAAAAGCTTTAATATTTATTTAAATTATTTTAAATTAAAATACTAAATTTATGCTAAAAGCTTATTTTTTTCTGATCAAATTGATTAAATTTATTAATAAGATCGTTTTATTTGATTTATATGAATTCTTATATGAATAAAAGCCTGAGCACAAATTAAAAGGCTATCAAGTTATCAGGTTTATGTTCAAAAATGATGATCTATTCTTGAATACAAATTTTTTTTATATCATATTATTTTACCAATTTTCCTCGGTCCCATTTTATTCATTATATACATAAATGATCTACTTGAGAGTATCCATAACAGCTCGAAAGCGTACGCTGATGACAACAAGATTATAACCACAATAGTAGATTATTCCTCTAACTACAAGTTACCGCTTAGTTATATGTAAGCGGCCACGAGACTGGTCTGCTCAGATTAATGTCGAGAAATGTAAAGTTGTTCATTTTGGTCGCAACAATTCAAAACATGATTACAAAATTGAGTCATTTCCACTAAATAAATCAGTATGCGAAAGAGAGTAACATATGTCACAGCTATAGCTAATAGGATGCTGGGTATGTTGAAGAAATCGCTTAGATATCCGAATGTTTACAACATTACTGCACACTGCACACTTCAATGGTCAGTTGTTCCAAATTTAAAGCCCCTTATTTACTCAATACGCTTAATAGAATTCGGCCTGACGGACCTAACTACGAGAAGACTGCGAGGAGATCTGGTCCAGTTGTTTAATTTAAATAATAAAATTTAATTAGTTGAGTTTAGAAAAGATTTAACCTATGGTCAAAGTGGTCAAGTATACGATTTAAGTAGGCATTCAAAGACTCTACGTCGTGAACAGATAAGAAACTGTTCCTCGCGTTTCCATTTTGTCACAAATAGAGTTGTAAACATATGGTACCAATTACTGGAAGAAATAGTTTAGCTTAATACTAAAAATGTCCAGCATAAAAAAAAATTAAAGTTAACTATTTACAGGGTTATTAAAAAATTAGTAAATTAATAACAATATAAAATTGATTATTTTTATTTAAAGTTATGAGATAAATTGTGCAGACTGAACAAATTCTTGGATTTAGTCTACGGGTTGATAGAGAGACAAGACATCCAGATGAATAAACCAGAAACGTAAGGTGCTATTTTAATTCTTTCAGGAAGTATTTTGGTAATTTTGCCAAAGAAACCGAAATAAGACAACATCCATATAGTAGTTCAGAATAAATTTGCTTAATGCTCAATTTAGACTTTTTATTGTTAGTATCTAGAAAAATAATTTTTTCTTCTGGCAGCTTGGAAACATATCAATCCAAGTATTTTTTAAAAAATTTAGCTACAAATCAGTCAGACCGTGACTAATCTACCAAATTTTTATGCTGTTTAGATATTTTATAGATATAGATGTCACAAATGGTGCATGATATTAAGTGATCATTGGCCAATTTTGTAGTGGTAATTCCATTTTAGATAACTTAACACTTTTATCACCAATTCTTGAATTATCATATCTTAAGGGTAACTTTTTGAGTACCATGCAGGATTTTAGTTAAAAATTGACCTAAGGTCTTGAAACAGAAGACAAAACCAAAATTAAATTTTGATATTTTTTTAATTCGTTGATCATTTAAAATAAAAGTTGAACTTTTTTTATTCTTTTTTAAGCATAGATAAAAAATTAGTATAAGATTAAATTTTATTTTACTTTCTTAAAAATTAAAACAATAAATGGTTGTATTTAATAAATGAAAACTCTTAAAAAATAATAATATTTAAGTATAAAATATTTAATGCTTTGAATGATTAAAAACGATTTGAGAAAATCTCTATCCTGTGACTAGAGGATAAATAATAATTAATTGAGTTAAATCTAAATGAGATTGTATTTTTTGATCGAATTATCTTTATTCGCTTTTCGTTTCTTGGCATCAGTTATCATTGTCTCTTCATACACCACTTCTTCATCGTCATTTAGGTCAAGATGAGTGCCCAGTTGTTCTTCATCTAAGATGGCATTTTTCTTAAAGAATTGATCACTTTTAACCGAATCGTTAATTGAATCGTTTTCATCAGACTGCAATAGTGCGTACTTATGTCTGATGCGTTTGGAGCCCGAACTTGGTACAATTCTTAGTCGGTCGAAAAATCCTTTTGACTTCCTAACAAAATAAAATCATTAATTAGCACAATTTTTAATTTTTATTTAATCAAATGTCTTGCTCTTATGAAATAAATGTGAAAACCAAAATAGCTTAAATGATTCCATACTAATTATATTTATTCTATCTATTTGAAGAGTAAAGCAATGTATGGAAGTAGGCAAAATAGGCAACACTTTTTAAAGAAATTTAAAATGATAAAAAATCAAGTAAAGCGCGAAGTCAAAGAAGCAGTTAAAACATTTGAGTCAAAAATATCAAAACAATCAAAAAATAATCCTCGACTTGTTTATAGATATATAAATGAGAAACTAAGAGTTAAACCAGTAATTCATTCAATAAAGAGAGAGGACTTGTCATTGACAACTGAAAAAAATAAATTGCAAGAATCTTTAATGAGCATTTTCAATCAGTCTTCACTAAGGATGATGAGATCAGTAAGTCAAATTTTTTGAAAAGAACTAATGCCACTTGCGATATAGACATTGATGAGGAAATCACTCAAATGGTTACTTTAGAAGCTCTTCGTCAATTGGATGAGTCAAAAAGTGCAGGAGTGGATAATGTCAGCCCATTCTTTCTAAAGAAGACAGCAGAAGCAGTTTCTCTGCCACTATACTTGATAATAAAGGAATCTCTAAGGACAAGTTCATTACCAGAGATATGGAAGAAAGCAAACATTACTCCAATTTTCAAAAAGGGTGATAGATGCAACGTGAAGAACTACAGACCGGTTTCACTCACATCGATTGTATTCCGAATCACTGAGAAAATCCTACGAAAATTTATAATTAGACACTTAAACCAGAATAGATTAATTAACAAATGCCAGCATGGATTTATTCCAAATAAATCTTGCACTACAAACCTTTTGGAGAGTGTTGACCTGATAACGTTTGAGCTTGCCCAAGGAAATATGATTGATATTGTCAATACTGATTTCTCAAAAGCATTCGACCAGGTCAGTCACAATAAGTTAATCAGAAAGTTGAAAAACTATGGGATCAAAGGAATTTTTGCTTTATCTTTTCTTATACATTTTATAATTTTTGCTTCACTCCAGAATTAGCGCTAAATGAAATTAACAAATAAATGATTTATTTGTTTTTTGTATTCATTTTGATCTTGTTTTATTCAAGTGAAACAATTTGACATTATTAGTTATAATTTTTTTTGGCATCTTGAAGTTGATGGTCAATTCAAAATATCATTTCGATTCAAAAGGTCTATCTTTAGATAGTAGATTGGAATTGGTCTGCAATTTGATATGAATAGTCTTAATATAACATGATTAACATTTTATTAATTATAACAAATAAATAATTTTATAAAAATATTTTCTCAACTAATTGATTTGATTGATTTCAAAATTTATTAGCTCATTTTTTGTCAAGTTTATTTTTTAAGTTTATTCAAAAAATAGAAAAAGAATTAAAGAATTTTTTTGAAATTTAATATTTAAATTTCATTATGAATGCTAGTTTACAAATACTTTTGAAATGAATTCAAAGTAAACTGTATAAAAATGATCTTATCAATTAAAGATAAACTCTTTGAATTGATCATCAAATTCAAGATGCCATATTTTTCATTAAAAAATATTTATAATTTAGTTAAAATGAGATCAATGAAAAAGAATTACGAGAAAAAAAAGCAGATTTTTCTGTTAATGACCATTTTGGACCCTATTTTAATGTGTTAATGTACGATTGTTATCAATAAATAATTTAAAACAAATGCCTTAATTTTAAATTAGAAAAACATTCTATCATTATTCAGTATAAATTTGTTAGAATATTTTATCAAACATAATTAATTTTGAATACAATTGACTTGATAATTGAATTTCTTCATAAAAAAAAACTTCATAAACAAATCAAAAAATCCTAATTATGTGAAATTTTCAAATTGTTAATCAATTAATTACAAAGTTTTTTTAAATTTTTTATAAATCAAATTAAGTCTAATGGCTCAAGAATGTTTGAAGATAAGACATTTAAAAAATTTACTTTTTATATTTGCTATCATAGTCATCCATATCAATGCTGTCATTTAAATAGCTTTCATCCATGTCCGACTTTCCCAATAGTCGTTTGCCTTTCTGCTTTTTTATTTTAATTCGACGACAGCATAAACAACAACAGCACAGATAATAGAAAAAATATTTAAAGATAACTTTGAGTGTTAAATAGACTAGCAGTGCGATTAGGATAAGTACCAGAACAGTCAATGGAATGTTATACTCTTAAGTAAATTTTTAATCAATTTAAAAATTGTTTATATTGTTTTAATTGAATTTACCACAATTATTTCCGTCTGTTAAGTCTGATTCATAGTTAAAAAAGTATCTGGAATAATTAGGCATCCAATATTTATTACAAATACACTTCCTGGAATGCATATCACATTTTCCATGACCTGAGCAAGCATAAGTATTGTTTAAATTTTGGTCAAAAAGTCTGTCATCAAAACAAGTTGCTTGTCTGATGCTTAATATTTTGACGCTTAAAAAATCCAGCACTTGGTTCTTTTTGGTGTCTATTTGTTTAATTGTGCCAAGTAAAGTTTGGTTTTTGAGTCCAGTTGTTTGAATGCGTTCGATTATGGTCTGAATAGAGTCGAGTAAATGCTTAAAACTTTTCTGTTTTTTGCGCAATTGGAGCACAATTGGAGCACTAGAACATATGTGACGATTTTTGTCACCTAGGACCAAATCATCACTGATTCCACTTGGTAGACTCGAATTTACCAAGTCAGTCACCAAAATTTCAAGCACAACAGTGCTTTTTTCTTTTAAGAATGACAATCGTGAACTAATTAAAACTAATTTGGGATCACTTAATTTAAATTCTTTGTTTTGAAGCAAAAAATTTTGTAATTTGTTTAAAAATTCGATTTTTAAGCTTTCAGAAAGCAGACTAGGCTCTATGTCTAGCTCAATTTCTATCATATTGTCATTTATTTGAGCAGAGTTATGTGGTTCAGCTGGAACATTTTCGCTAGTTGATCCGTGTACGAATACACGCACAAAATCTTGGCTAAATTCTCCCTCACTAGACCATACTTTTAGCACAAATCTATACTCGCCTTCGACCATGTTTTCATAGATCACCACTGGTGCTTCATTTGTACCTGCGAATCTCTAAAAAAAATATATAAATTTTTATTTTCACCTTTTTCACTTTGGTATAACAATAAAAAAATTGTATTAATTTAATTTAGAAAAAAAATTCAATCAATTCTGTCACATATTAAATAGACATTTTTAATTCTTGTTATTGATTTATTAGACTAAAACTTTTAGTTTTAGATTTTTCAAAAAATTTTCCATCCTAATTATAAATTGTTGGATAAACAAATGCCAAAAATCGCTTATTTAATTTTAGATAAATTAATTTAATTGTATTAATTTTTGACTTTTGTTTCTGAACTGATAACAATTGAAGTTTAAGTTTTGATCTTTTCCTTTGCTACTTAAGAAGTTAAGACTTTTAATAGCAAAAAAATTTGAAAGCTGTCCATAGGTTACCAAAGGGTGTTGGATTACCAAGAATTTTATGAAAGAACTGAAGTATATGAAGCATTCATCCATTTATAAACCAAAATGGATACAAAATAATCTAAAATAAAGATAGCCTCTGTTAAATATTTAGTATTTAGTTGAATATTTTCACTAAATGAAGTATTTTTCAATATAGTTAGTTTGAACATTTAAATGGCTAAATTTTTAATTAGTTTGGAACTTGTTAATTATTCATAGATTAATTTTAATTTACTAGTTTAAGCAATTGAAATAAATAATAATAATAATAATAATAATAATTCTAATCTTAAATTTGTTTTCCTAATTGATTATTGTTTTAAAAACTTACACCAAATGCAGGACTGGACGGTTCTTTGCTCCATTCCCACTTGGTAATTTTTTTTTCGTCCAAATAATTGGTCAAACTAGCGTTTAGAACACATAAACGCGATGGATAGAAGACATTTAGATTAGGACCGGCATTTGCTTGTAAGTTGCTGGTAAAAATTTTTGGCGGATCAGTAGCCCGCGTGCTGGCCAATGTGGCACTTTCTTCTTCAAATTTTTTGCTTCTCAATCCTAGTTGGTCCAGAAATGTTTGCCAAAATGACTCTTCTGACTCTTCTTGTACAACTGGTGGCCTGCGTCTGTGATTTCTAGTCAGTTGACTACCAGGCTCAGGCTCACACTTGAAGGACTTCATATTGCGTCTAAAACCAATCTTGCATTGACAAGTCCCATGCTTTTTATACTCATTACGAGCCAAGCATTCCTCATTCATTGGACACACATCAATGTACAGCTCACATCCTTTCGTATTTGGCAAAAATTCACGGCAACGTCCATCTATCCAGCTAAAACCATACTCAGACGGACAAACACATTGGTAGATATTTTTATTTTTGTTCAATCGACAAACTTCATAAAGCTGACAGGATTTCTCTTGTGGTGAGCATTCATCCTCACTCTGCGTATTTGATA
Organism: Brachionus rotundiformis; assembly: GCA_016802295.1. Lineage (NCBI taxonomy): Eukaryota > Metazoa > Rotifera > Eurotatoria > Ploima > Brachionidae > Brachionus > Brachionus rotundiformis. Next base: position 595,375 of record JAESIW010000020.1, read on the forward strand.
GAAAGGACTCCAAGTCCTCTTTTTCTTTGCTAAGTATGCTTTCGATTAGACCACCCTGGATGTTTGGCACTTGTTTAACATGTACCAAATAATCAACCGGGTCCTTGGAAGACTTTTTAGGATTTACTCCGACCTGGCAAGAATTTTTCTCTCCAGAACAACTAATTAAAAAACAAATTGCCGAATTTTGCAAATAGGCAAAATTACACTCTGGATCTTGGCAACAAGACATGACACATTCCTGGACCGAACTTGTATTCAGGGAATTTCTTGTGCCTGCTATGCCAGAGAGAATTTTTGTGTTCGAACTTATAGAGCCTGGAGGATATTGGTCCAATTTTAGACCAGGATCACATATGTCTACAAATTAAGGAAATGTTACAGGACATTTTCAATACCAATGGTAAAAATTGTAAAAATTACCTTGTGTTTTTATAAATGGAACTAATAGGCACACAATTAGTAGAATAAACTTCATCTTATAGATTATAATTTTGGTTTATGAAACTAAAAACGAAATAGTGTATAGAATCTATAATATGTAATTTGCATATATAGAAAAAAGATTATAGCAAGAGATGAGAGAGAGGCAAGATTTGAACGGGACGCATTTAAAATTATGTATTGAATAGAATTTGCAGCAGAATTTATGTTTATTTTTTTTCGATTCATCAACTAAGAGATTAATTTTTTTTAAATTAGCAATTGTAAGGTCCCTAGAGCTCGTCTAAATATGCCTTGTCAAATTAAATTTGTCCCATGGTAAACTTAAATGACAGTGAATGAGAAATTTTTGATGTGACCATTGATTTTTACACTCAAATAAGCAAATAAGCAAAGAGGTTTTTGTTAAAATAGGACAAAAAATTTTGCCGAGATACTTCCACATTTTTTAAAAATAGTATTTTATTTAAATCAACAATAAATTATATTATTATTGTAATAAATTAAGAAGGGATCATTTTTATTGAAAAAATATTCAAAAAATGTTCGAGCATTTTTATTAAAATTGGAAAAATAATTAAAATTGTGATTTGGAAAAATAATTGGCGCCCAAATGGTGGAATCGAACCACTCTGTCGTTAGACAGCTACAGGTTTGAAGCCTGCACACCGGACCACCGCTGCTCATTCGGGCATTATTTATTTATTTAATTTTTCCTTTTATAGATAACATAGAAATAATATTATCATAGAGTAAAATTATGAGACAAAAAGATGGCAGATTAAAAAATTAATTTTTAAATGGAAATAAAAAAGAAAATTTAAAATTTTTCAATTTAAAACATATAACACTTGTTGCTTGTGATCTGGTTTAAAAGAGAAAATATTGATAAGATTTTAGCTACTAATTCAACATAAATGGACTTAAATTTTGTAAAAAGATATTTTAGTTTTAAAATATAATTGAATTTATTTTGTTTATTATAAAAAAATTCTAAAATTTTTATGAATATTTGATTGTCTGTTTGAAAAAGTTCAGACATTAATACAGTCCACATTTACTTTTTTAGAATTAAAAAAAACCTACATTTTAAGCGACATTTTCAAATAAGAACTATTTTTTATTTTAAATGAAAGAAAAAGGAACAAAATAAAGTAGTGATTTAATGGAATTTAAGCTAAAAGTTAATTTTAAAAAATTATATATAAATGACAAAATTAATTTTTTTTATAGTGAGTCTTTTTGTAGGCTTATAGCGTATCCCCTTGCAAATAAGTGCCCCCCTAAGACCGGCGTGAAATAGTAAGATGTTGTAACCCAAGGCACAATTTTTTCAATATGGAAAAATGCCTTTAAGATTATTAAACTGATTCTCAATAGTATTTTTAATTTTTAATTTTTTATTAAAACTGATAAACTCTGATTTTAAATAATCAAAAATAAAAATACTTTTAATTATAATAAAAATTCCAGTTTTTCGATTTCTGATAAAATCATTAGAAAAATTTGCTACTTGTTTAGGATTTAAAATTAAAAGTTTTGAATTTTTTTTAAATGTTTATTTAATAAAAATGATAATAAATAAAGATAAAATAAAATATAAAACTGAAAATTAAAAAAGAGAATAAAACTAGTAAAAAAATCCAGATAAAAATGTAAAAAATATAATATATAAAAATACTAACAGAAGCAATTTTTTGTAAAATTAAGTCTTTGACAAATCCTTCTTCTTCTATTTAAATTCAAACAAAATAATAAATAAGGTGTTGAGAAACAAAAAAAAATCAGAATGTGGAAAATCTTTTGAAGGAGTTTGGGATTTAAAATGGCACATTGCTCGGTCTCATAAAAAAAATAAAGTTTCATTTATATAAACTTCTTTAAATTTATTTGATTTTTTGATGCGAATTAGACATTATGTAATAAAACAAATAAAATTTTTGTATTTTATTTTTATAAATTTTTAATATATTGAACTTTTAAAGTAGTTTATTATACAAAATTATAAATATTTTGATAACATTCTATTTTAGCTATATATTATATAAAAATAATGTTGATAACGAATATGACTGATAATATTCCGGGCAAGACCCGGTTTAGTTTTCCCATCAACTTTCGAATGATTTGGTTGAGAGTATCATTTGGTGATTTTAATTATATTTATTTTAAGTAAAGTTGTAAATTATTAATTTTAATTTCATTTTTATTCCTTTTATTTAACATTTAACATTTAACATTTAAAATAAGAATTACTTTCTTATTTACAAATTTAAAATAAAATATTATTAAATTATATGATAATTCTTTTTTTATTTTTTATTATTTTTTCTGATTATTCTATTTTGAAGGGCCTTCAAAAATAAATATCAACGTGACACATTCAATCCAACTAAATGTCTTTTAAGTTTTCTGCTTAGAAAATGCATTTGTTTTTTAGTATCTTGTGCAAGTTGTGAGAAGCATAATTTTGGGTAAATTTTAAACTAGATAATAAAAAAACTCTCAAACTAGTACAAACGGTTGCTGAACAAACTACGCAAAAAACTGGATGGATTTTACATTTTTAGATCATGATTTTCCTCCTTTTTACAGGACAAAATCACCTAATTAATTCCCTAAAGTAATCTAAAAAATTAAAAAACTAAATTATAGTATTATAATTTAGATGTATATATTTTTGATGATTATTTGCATTCATCTAAATAATCATCAAAAATAGAAATCAACAAGGAGTTAATTTTTAAAATAAATTAGATTTTTTTATATATAAAACAGATCTCTTTAATTAATTTTATTTTATAAAAATACAAATATTGTCAAAATTATTTTTCTAAGATGAAGTTAATTTGTTTGTTTTTAATAATTTCAATGACTGATTTTCTTGCAAAAACAGATAAAAACTGTCACAAAAAAAAATTATTCATAAGCGAATTGTTTGGCCAGTATTTTTTGACTGTTCGGAACTTTATTTCATTTAAAGAAATCGATTCAAAATGTTTAAACGAAACCAAAAAAATTAGCGATGTATATTTTATACCTTCTTTAAGGATTATTTTTTCAATGAATTTTTCCAAATTAAATTACAAATTTTCATCAGATTTGTTTGTTTTTGCTACAAATATTAAAGGAATAGACTGTAATATGAATGTTATTACTCATCAAGTAGGTATAGAATATGTAATTTTAAAACTTACTTATTCAGACTTCAAAATATATACTAAAGACAGCATATTAAAAAATTGCTCTATTTTTTTAACTAACGAAAAGAATACTTTCAATTTTTTTACACATCTTTATCGTTTTATTTTGACCTACACTGTAAAATATAGTCAAGGAATGTGTCCTCTATTTCTAAACAATTCAAGGATTGATTTTTTTACGATTGAAGGCCTATCAAATTCATTCCTTTATCGAAATATATTATCATTTCAAAATTTGGATTATCCCATAACGTCAAGCATTAAAAATATTTTGTTATCTTTCTATCAATACTCATTATCCAATAATCTAATAAACAGAAATATTTTTGAAAATCTCGAATCAATTTCAATTAATGGAGTGCTCGACTTTATAAATGAAACAACTTTTGCAAATTTAACAAACTTAAAATCAATAAGTTTGATAATTAATCGATTCAACTTATTATTAGATGGACATTCTGGATGGCTAAGATTAATGGGATCCCCAAATCAAACTGTTGTGGTTAAATTACACATGAAACATGTTAATTTATTTCTTGAAAGTGATTTTTGCTATTATTTGAATTTTCCTACAAATAAATACATATTTTTTCAAATAGTTATCTTATATAAAAACTGCTCATGTACTGTATTTTGGATTTTATCCAAAACCAATGGATCGAATACAAACTCCATTTGTACATATAAATATTGTAATTTCACCAAACAAATTTCATTGTGTAAAGGATTTAATTTGAAAAAACATGAAAATACTCAAATCGATAATTTGATTATTTCAGAGTATTTCAATTTTATTGCTATTTTGTCAATGCTTTTTTTTTCAATATTTGGCCTTATAACAAACACTTTGAGCATATTTATTTTAAAGAATAAGCAAAAAGAAGGAAATCTTTTATTCGATCAGATGTTTTCGATTTCTGTGCTGAATATTTTATACTGCTTTATAATCGCTATTCATCTTATGAGCACATGTGTTTCGTTTTCTGGTATATTTTGTTCAACATTAATTAAGTCAAAATTTAATCAGTATTTAGAAATTATTTTATTTGAATTTGTCGGAAGAACTTTGAAAATTTTGATCAATATTCAAAATTTAATTTTAGCTTTGACAAGACAAAAGTATTTATCATACAAACAAAATTCTTATTTTAAAAAAATGTTTTTCTCAAAAAAAATCAAATTATTTGGAATCATTTTTACTCTTTTATTAAATGTAGATCAACTTTTTGTAAACAAAATAAATACTGACTTATTTGAATCAAATTTTGAAAATTACAGTGGATTTCCATCACGTCAGCTTATGATTTATCAAAACATTGGTTCTCATCAACCATTTATCTACAAATTATATTATTACTACTATATTATCTATTTTTGTATAGTTGACGTTTTATTTGTAATAATTCTAACTGTCTTTGATTTTGTATTTTATTTAAAATTTCGACAAACACTTCAAAAGAAAAAGAATCATAAAAAATAACGATTCTGAAAAAAAATTAAATTTGATCAAAAACTCTGAGATTAGAGTTTCGTTTATTCTTGTCTTAAATTTATTTTTGATTCTCATTTTTCGTTTAGCTGAATTTATAACAAGTTTTATTTTTTTTTCAGAAAAGTTAAAACCAAAACTTTGCATTCGCAATGTAAAAGTCTGTAACAACTACTATAATTTTGGAAACACTTGTTTTCTGTTTACCTGCAGCTATTCAATTTTTATATTCTATAATATAAATAACAATTTCAAAGAACGTTTCAACTTATTTTTTTCCAAAATGACCCAATTAAAGATGATTTCGAAAAATTTTCGGAAATTTTCAAAATTCTTGAATTTTCGAAATTATTTCGATTTTCTTTCGTAATTTAAAACATTTATTTTGTTTTAATTAAGAACAAGAATTTAACAAATAAAATAATAAGACTTTTTAATTTAATCAAATAACGTTTTTTTAAAATAAAATAATATTTTCAAACAATTAAACCCATTTTTTTCTCAAGATCAAACCCAAAATTGTGATCACATAATTTAATTAAAAATTAAATATATTTACCGCTTTGTACCGCGAAATAATTACCGCTTTTTTGAGGATCAATTATTTTATTGCGATTTTAAAAACTCTCCTCTAGTCGAATTTAGATGCAACAGAAAAGACGCTTTCTTTGATAAAGCCAGAGATGTTTAATAATTAGTCTGATATTTTTTTAACATTCTAATATTTCAAAATTTTGAGGATCGTGACTTTTAAGCATCTCTGTATTTTATCAGAGAGCGTCTTTTCTTTTTCTTCTATAGTCGAAATCAAAGTCGACTCACAGCACTGCTCTCCTCTTTACTTTTTATTTGAAAAAAATATAAAACATCTATTTTTGAGTTCAGTATTAGCAATTTTAAATTATTAATTCTTCTTATTATTTCTGTGACTTAAAAATTACTTATTTTTTCTATAATATAAATACGAATAAATTTTTTACAATTCAATCTCTAAAATTGAATAAGAAAGTTATCAATCAAATCAAATCGATAAGGTTTTTTCAATTAAGCTTGGTCTGCTTAGCATTTTTATTGATCATAAGCCGACCAAAAGCTGTTTGAATGCATTTATTAAAGTATTCAGACAATTCGGAGGAAATTATGTTCCACCAAATTTGGACTCGTTGGTGACTTCTTTTCAAATAGAAGATGAATATAAAATAAAATATGATAGTTATATGTATTGTTCAACGTGTGACATTTTACTTGACAAGGTGTCATTAAAAAATTTAAAATGTTCAATTTGTGACAGGTTAGTCAATAATTTTTTTCATTTGAGTATTACAGCTCAATTAAATACTATTTTAAAACAATACAATGTTTTTGACTCGTTTGATGTGTCAGATAATGAAATCTATAAAGATATTTTAAAGGTTCATTCAAGATTTATTACCTTAACAATTAACACTGATGGAATGTCTGTTTTTAAATCATCAAAAACATCTATCTGGCCTGTTTATTTAACCATAAACCAGATAGCTAAAAAACAAAGATTTAAACTAAAAAATCTAATAATTGCTCGGCTTTGGGTTTCTAGTAAGAAGCCAGTATTTGAAGCTTACCTTAAGCCAATTATTGAAGAATTGAAAATTTTAGAGAATGGAATAATTTTGGATGGTAAAATTGTTTTTAATAAATGGTGTTTTTGATAAACCTGCTAGAGCCGCAATACTGAATACTGTTCAGTACAATGGTAAATATGGCTGTCTAAAATGTTACCAAGCAGGCGAAAATATTACTTCTACAAAAAATGGCACAATCCACATATACCAATACAAAAACTATCACTATGATAAGCCCAAGCGCTCAGATGAAAAGTACCTTAATGATCTTAGACAATCTATCGAACAAAATAAACCTTATAGAGGTATAAAAGGCGAATCTATGTTGAATAAATTAACTTTTTACTACACTATTGAGTCGACTGTGATCGACTTTATGCATAGCATTCTAGAGGGTGTAGTAAAAAGCTTAATTAAATATTTGTTTTACCCTGAATACGCTTCAAGACCATTTTCATTAAGAAAATATTTTGATTTAATTTACGATCAACTAATCAATATCAAGGTACCAAGTTTTATCCCCCGTCCTCCTCGTTCTCTAAACGAATTGACTTACTGGAAGGCTAATGAACTTTTATCATTTTTACTATTTTATTCTTTACCTTTATTACGACCAGTTATTGATGACCAACAGTTGTCACATTTAATTAATTTAGTAGTTGGAATGGAATTTTTATTAAAATCAAATCTATATGAAAGATCACTAGAGTTTATAAACCTTTTATTTAAAGATTTTGTTAGAAACATGGAGTATTTTTATGGAAAAGACTCCATGCTTTCAGGGGTATATGAGCTTATTCATTTAACCGAAGACTTAAAAAATAACGGTAATTTGTCTGAATTGAATTGTTTCACTTTCGAAGATGTAAATCGACAAATTTTATGTCTTTTAAAAGGGAAAAAATCAATTGGAGTTCAAATTATCAACTCTTTTAATGTCTTAAAAATTTATCATTCATCGGTTGATCGAATACCAGAACAGTTAATGAACGAAATTTTCTCATGGAAAAAAATTTTATCGGTGCAAATAATGTCTGATGAAATATTTACAATATTAAAGACAAAGCACTACTCACTATCTCTAAATTTTAGAATAACAAATTATGTTAGGTATAAAAATTATTTTTATACTTCAATCAATTATAAAGACGTGAAAAAGTTGGACTATTGTATAGAATATGATGGTATTTTCGGTTTAATTCAATATTTTTGTTTTACCGATAATGATTGCGTGGCTGTTGTTCAAACTCTAAGTAAATTGCATAGACCTTTTTATAACATTAAATTTAGAGAATTGTTTTCTTCGATTACAATATGCGCTCTCACAAACAAATACTTCATTGCAGATATAAAGCATCTAAAAAAATGCTTTTATGCTAAAATTTTCAATGTTATATATGTAAGCGATTTTTCTTCAGCGTTTTTATTCAACTAGTGTTTTATATTCGATAAAAGCTCAAATTTAATTCCTTTACAATAGGCTCAATCGGCTTACCAAAAAGATTTTCTAGTATGGCAAATGAAAAAAAAAAAAATCCAAAATTTACGTTCTTGTACAATTTCTAGTCGATGATAAATTCTCGATAGTTGAAGAGTCATTAGTTTCAGTCGATCAAGACCAAGAGATCGAAATTAATGCCATTTATGACATCAAGTGGGCAGGAGAAATGTTGAAGGCCGAAGTTAAGCTTATAGGAGATTATACAGATTGCAATACCCAATTAAAAAGTTTAACTGAAGGTTTCAAGAAAAGTATCAATTTAGCAAAAAAAGGAGAAAAAAGTGTCAAAAAAACCAAACTAATTAAAGCTAATTTTAAAAGAAATGCTCGTTCAACTTCTAAATCAACTTCAAGTGCGGCTTTAAATGTTCCTTTAGCTTCGACATCTACTCCAAATACTGCTTTAGCTTCAAAAGATTCTTCTGTCAACGCGAATAATAACGTGTCAAAATCATATCACGAACAGCTTGAGGAGAGAAACAAAATCATTGACAAATTAACAATCGAAATTGACGAACTAAAAAAAGAAAATGGATGTTTGACTGAGCAATTGAATATGACTAATATCTTACAAGGTTTTTAAAAATATTTTTTAATTTCTTATTTTAAAGACTTGAGGCTTTATTTATTAAAAAGTTTATTTATTAAATAGTTTGGTTTATTTTTGATAAAATTGATTAAATTTGAAAATTTAAAATTTAAACTTATTTAAGATTTTCTAAGCTTATCTCATCATCATTTTTGAAACAATCTTATATTGTTTCCAAGCTTTTTCTAGGTAATAATAATAGCATAAGGTCTTAAAAAATTAATTAAGTTCATGAGAAAAAATGGTCTAGAATTGCCAAATTTAGGGTCGGATTCTTAGAGTGAATCAGATGACGAATCATTGAGTTCAAGAGATGAATAGTGAAAGCTAATTTAATCCTTTGTCGAATTAAATAATGAAGTTTTTATTTGTGTTTTATTTTTCTATGCCGTTTTGTAATTAATTATGTAATTTGTTTATTTCATTTACTAAATTTTCATATACCGTAATGCCTTGCCCCCTAATGCATTGCACTTTAAACCAGAATTCTGGATTTTAATGCTGCATTTAACCCACTTTTTTTTCCAGATACGCTGCGACTGAAAATGCTGCAGTTAATGTCAAAATTTTGGTAAAAATGCCGCATTAAATATGTAAAAAATATTTAAAAATAATCAAAATTAAAAAATAAAAAAAATTAAAATTAATAATAAAAAATTTTTATTATTTTTTACATATTTAATGCGGCATTTTTACCAAAATTTTGACATTAACTGCAGCATTTTTAGTCGAAGCGTATCTGGAAAAAAAAGTGGGTTAAATGCATGTATTAAAATCCAGAATTCTGAAAATAAGTGCCGCATTAGGGGGCAAGGCATTACGGTAATTGAATAAATAAATAAATTTTGTAAAATTCCTTATAAAAACTTTTATTTATAAAAACTTCTCCTAAATAAAATTTCGAAATTTTTTGGGATAAAATTTCGAAATATTTCCGCAATAAGTTTTTGAAAATTTTTCGAAATTATTAACCAAAAACTTCGTAAAAATTTCGAAGTCAAAATTTCGACATTTTTCATAAAAATTTCTTCAAAATTTTTACTTGGGGAGTTTTATAAACAGAATAAAATTATTTTATTTTAAATCTAGAATTTGAGACATTTTAAACAATTTAAATATATTATTACCTTTTAATACTTCGGATCTGTTTGTTTTCATTGTGCTGTATTGAAATGATAAATCAAAATGATAATGATTATATTTTTTTTATTCTATAATTATATATTTAACAATTTAATCACAGAATTTTATATCTTTAGAAAAAAAACATGCATTTCTCAAATGACAATTCGATGTAAACTTGCTAAAATTCAACCATTTAAAATCTATTAATGGTTCATCTTTATTTACCATCGTACTGAAAAATTTAAGTAATCGTATGAATTTAAACATTCTCATCAGGAAAATTTAGTCCCAGAATTGATATTAGATTTTATTCCATTTTAAATATATAGCTAATGGTAGTGGTTTAAACTAGTGTTTGGTACACGCCACCAGATATCCGACAAGATATTAATTTTTTAAAATTTTTTGTTCATTTAGAAAAGAAGCATTAAATAAAATTCATGAAAGACTTATATTAAAAAATGCCATTCTAACATTAAATTGAAATGCTCGCATAAATCTAGGAGGTGAATTGTATTGCTTCGCTTGTTATATGATCGTTCGTACAAAAGTGATCGCACAATTTGGAGAACAGAGTTTATGATCGCCAAAATGATTGACCATTTGATCGCATGAACCGTTCGCCAAATGGACCGGTTTAGTCTGCTCGCGTCCAACACTAGTTTAGACTAATTAAGGAAAATTATTTTTATTGTTTTATTATTATTTTATAAGAAATATTTAGAAACATTAAATAAATGATCATTTTGATGAAAACATAGTTTAATGTGAACACTTTTATTTAAATTTTATTCAAAAATTAATCGTACTTTCTTTTTTATCTTATAAAGTACCACCAAAATAATCAGAATGAGTATTAAAATAACTCCTGCAAAGCCAATTGCAATATATTCTTTTAGGGATAATACTTGTTTGTTATTACTTGCCTCTGAAGTAGTTGATTCTAATTGTTGTTTTGTTGTAGACATGTATGTGGCTGTACTTTTACCAATGGTTGATGTTATTTTAATGTCATTGGTTTGCTGATCGGACTCAGATTGAGTAGTTGTTGGAACAATTGTAGATGATTTAATTGACAATTCTGTTAAAGGCTCACCAGAAATATCTGAAATTGATGTTAAACTAACTTTTGTTGTACTTTTGCCAATGGTTGATGTCGGAACAATAGTTGAATTTGAAAAGATTAGATTGTTTGTTGAAATTTCATTAGGGAGTACTGTATACTCAGTTGTATACTCATTTGATAGTGATGTTTCTTCAGTAGGATTAGGAAAATCTAGTTCTGTATAATTATCACTTTGTAAATAGGTATTTATGTTTTCAACCATTGATTTAGTCATGGCTGTTGAACCTATTCCAATTTCTGTACAATCAAATAAGCACATATTGGTTATCACCTGTTTAGGCAGTTGTGGAATTTGAAAAGCTAATAATAATAATAATATATATAAGCTACAGCAAGACGAACTGAACTTGCTGGAACCGGGGAGTTCACCCAGCTCACTTCGTCAATTCCTTTGGTGAGTTTGAACATCTGTATCAGGTCACTTCGAACACGGCGCTCATTAAGGGGAGACACTAACACAAGATATCTTAGAACTTTAGATTTTAATTTTTTTTCAAGTTAACATATAATGAAGTAATTAACAAAAATTAAAAAACATTAGTTAACTACTTTACTCATGATTCCAATTGAGATTTATTTTAAAATTCTCCTGTAAGCTACCGTTTGTCTCATCTATCATTTTCGATCATCTTTTTAAAATATTATATATATATTTTATATATATATATTGGTTTTTTTAAATATTAAATTAAATTTTAATCGTTTTATTTAAGGGAATAATTAAATTTGTTTAACTAAAAATAATAATTATATAAAATTTAATACATTAGTTAAACTATAAAAGACGATTGAACAAGTTTTATCACGGTTGTAAGGAGTATTAAACTTGAGCGATGACATTTTTGTGTTTGGGGCAAATATAAAAAAACACCATGAGAAATTGGAAAAGATGCTAAATTGTATAAATGATTCTAGTTTGATCCAAATCTCAGAACAGAAATTTGCCTGGATGCGAGTCGTGTCGGAATTGCAGAAGTTACCTGAAAATATTACCTGAAGACTGCAGATAAGAAAAGAAAAGTAAACCTGTTTTATATCTTTTTTTAATTAAAATAATTGAGAGTGAATTTATTTTGAAAGAACTCGGTTAATTCCCTAGTCTACTTTAAAAAATCTAATCACTAAATTTAAAGGGAATTATTAATTTAATTTTTCCATAAAGCAAAAATCAATTTAAAAAATCTAAATATTTTTTAAACAAGTATTACTCAATTTTTTAAATATATTTTTAACACTTCAAAAATGAATTTAATTTGTTTGTTTTTACCATTTACTTTGACATATTCTCTCTTAACAACGGATAAATACTGTAGTAGCCAAAAAAAGAAAATAATCTTTAACGAAAAGTATGGCCTGTATTATTTGACTATTCAGAATTTTATTTCATTTAAAGAAATCGATTCAGGATGTTTAAATATAAATGAAAAAATAGGGTATATGAATATTATACCTTCTTCAAAGATTATTTTTTCAATGAATTTTACCAAATTAAATTTCAAATTTTCATCAGATTTGTTTATTTTTGCTACAAATATTAAAGGAATCGACTGTAGTATGAATGCCATTTCTTATCAAATGAATATAAAATATATAATTTTAACAGTTTCGTATTCACATTTCAAAATTTATAATCAAGACAAAATACTTAACAATTGTTCTGATTATCTGAATAATGATAAGACTATCTTTAATTTTTTTAAGTTTCTATACCGCTTTAGTCTGACATATACTGTTAAATATAGTCAAGGAATGTGTCCACTATTTCTAAACAATTCAAGGATTGATGTTTTTACGATTGAAGGCATATCAAATTCATTCCTTTATCGAAATATATTATCATTTCAAAATTTGGATTATCCCATAACGTCAAGCATTAAAAATATTTTGTTATCTTTCTATCAATACTCATTATCCAATAATCTAATAAACAGAAATATTTTTGAAAATCTCGAATCAATTTCAATTAATGGAGTGCTCGACTTTATAAATGAAACAACTTTTGCAAATTTAACAAACTTAAAATCAATAAGTTTGATAATTAATCGATTCAACTTATTATTAGATGGACATTCTCGATGGCTAAGATTAATGGGATCCCCAAATCAAATTGTTAAAGTTGAACTAGCGAATCGCATTCATTTAATTCCTGAAAGTGATTTTTGCTATTATTTGAATTTTCCTACAAACAAATACATATTCTTGGATATATTTATCTTATATAAAAACTGCTCATGTACTGTATTTTGGATTTTATCCAAAACCAATGGATCGAATACAAACTCCATTTGTACATATAGATATTGTAATTTCACCAAACAAATTTCATTGTGTAAAGGATTTAATTTGAAAAAACATGAAAATACTCAAATCGATAATTTGATTATTTCAGAGTATTTCAATTTTATTGGTATTTTGTCAATGTTTGGCTTTGTAACAAACACTTTGAGCATATTTATTTTAAAGAATAGGCAAAAAGAAGAAAATCTTTTATTCGATCAGATGTTTTCGATTTCTGTGTTGAATATTTTATACTGCTTTATAATCGCTATTCATCTTATGAGCACATGTGTTTCGTTTTCTGGTATATTTTGTTCTACATTAATTAAGTCAAAATTTAATCAGTATTTAGAAATTATTTTATTTGAATTTGTCGGAAGAACTTTGAAAATATTGATCAATATTCATCAATTATTATTTGCCGTGACAAGACAAAAGTATTTATCCTATAAAAATAATTATTATTTTAACAAAATATTCTATAAGAAAAGATTTAAATTTTTTGTATTTGTTATAGCACTAAGCCTAAATGTTGACCAACTTTTTGTCAACAAAATAAGTACTGACTTATTTGAATCAAACTTTGAATATTACAGTGGATTTCCATCACGTCAGCTTATGATTTATCAAAACATTGGTTCTCATCAACCATTTATCTACAAATTCTATTATTACTACTATATTCTCTTTTTCTGTTTTAATGACGTTTTATTTGTAATAATTCTAACTATTTTTGATTTTGTATTTTATTTTAAATTTCGACAGACACTTTTATCCAAAAGAAAAAGAATCATAAAAAATAACGATTCTGAAAAAAAATTAAATTTGATCAAAAACTCTGAGATTAGAGTTTCTTTTATTCTTTTCTTAAATTTATTTTTGATTCTCATTTTTCGCTTGGCTGAATTTTCAACAAGTTATATTTTTTTTACTGAGAAATTAAAAGCAAAACTCTGCAGAAACAATAAAAAAATATGCATTAATTACTTTAACTTTGGCAATGCTTGTTTTCTATTTACCTGCAGCTATTCAATTTTTATTTTCTATAATATAAATAATAATTTCAAAAATCGATTAAATCTATTTTTTCAAAAACAGAATTAAAATAATTTAATTAATATAAATAATTTTTTTGAGATATCGATCATTTAAAAGCATTGTAACTCATAAATGTTTGGTTCTGTTATTGTGTTGATCAATTACTATTCTGATAAATACCGGACACTTTAATCTCACAAGAAAAATTATAATAAACTATTTAATACAGCATAATACTAAGAAAACTCCTCAAGACCTGATACAATGAAATTGCGCTGTTAAGCTTTAGTGATTTAAAATGACAGGAATTGGTGATTAGTTATTGAGAGAATTACATTACTGAGAATGAATATGTGATCTATTAGTTTTAAAATTATCAACTGTTATGAGTAGGCTATTCTACTTTACTTTATATAATTATTTTTCCTTTTATATTACTCTATTTTCATATTTTAAAACAATAACAATTTCATTACTTGATTAAATGATAGTTTCTAAATTAGGAGTATTTAATTTTAAATAAATTTAATTTTCAAAACTATGAAAAATTCATTTTGTATACAAGTGATTAATTATTAGAATGATGACTAGATAAATTAATGTGTTTATATATTTAAAATTTCAAAAATTTATTTTTACTATTTAGTTTTTTTTTGTTTTTCTAAATAAAAATAATTTAGAATTTAGTAATCATTCATTTCAGTTTCATCTTTTTTTTGAAACTGTTATTTTCTTTTTTATCTTATAAAGTAGTAGTAGTAGTAGTAGTAGTAGTAGTAGGAGGAGTAGTGGGATAGACGGCGAGTGAATGTAATTTGCTTCCATTAAAGAGTTTTAGCCCTATATGCAGTCGTGGTGAGTTCGTCAAGCCCGTTTTTAAAAGCGTTGACACTTGGCGCATTTACCAATTTATCTGGAAGCTTATTGCAGTGCTTTGCCACTCGGTTTGTGAAGAAGTTTCTTCTGATTCTTGATAATTCTTGCCTTAGCAGCCCGCGTTGTCCTTTTCTTTCCGGACCAATCTGAGGTGAAGTTAGCCATTGAATATCATCAATTTTGTGTTCAATCTTGTACATCTCAATCAGGCCGCCTCTTGTACGTCTTTCTTCTAAGGACGTTAGACCAAGAGTTGCACATCTTGACTCATAATTTTCATTTCCCATGGCTTGCTATTTTCATTGCACGCTGTTGAACATTTTCAAGCTTGAATTGGATCTTCAAGATGAGGTCTCACATATGTTTTGAACGTCTCTTGAGACAAATGTCCTTTTCATGAGCCCAAGCATAGATTTGGCCTTGGCAGCTGATTTGTTCACTTGCGTTTTATAAAATTGATCTCTGCTAATGAAGACACCATAATATATAATTACTACTTTATTATCTATTTCTGTCTTAATGACGTTTTATTTATATTAAAATGTTTAAACTAATAAAATAATTTTTATTTTTTTTGTATTGTTTTGATATTTTTCTATTAAAAAATATTTATAAAAATAAAATAAAAAATTTTATTCAGTGTTTTTAAATAAAAAAAATTTAGAATTTATCATCAGTTTAATCTTTATTTGAAACTCTTATTTTCTTTTTTATCTTATAAAGTACCAGAAAAATAATTAGAATGAGTATTAAAATAACTCCTGCAAAGCCAATTGCAATATATTCTTTTAGGGATAATACTTGTTTGTTATTACTTGCCTCTGAAGTAGTTGATTCTAATTGTTGTTTTGTTGTAGACACGTATGTGGCTGTACTTTTACCAATGGTTGATGTTATTTTAATGTCATTGGTTTGCTGATCGGACACAGATTGAGTTGATGTTGGAACAATTGTAGATGATTTAATTGACAATTCTGTTAAAGGCTCACCAGAAATATCTGAAATTGATGTTAAACTAACTTTTGTTGTACTTTTGCCAATGGTTGATGCAATCGGATTGTCACTGGTTTGCTGATCGGACTCAGATTGAGTAGTTGTTGGAACAATTGTAGATGATTTTATTGACAATTCTGTAATAGGCTCTTCAGAATTGTCTAAAATTGATGTTAAACTAACTTTTGTTGTACTTTTTCCAAAGGTTGATGTCAGAACAGTTGTGGAATTTGAAAAGATTAGATTGTTTGTTGAAATTTCATTAGGGAGTACTGTATACTCAAGTGTATACTCATTTGATTGTGATGTTTCTTCAGTAGGATTAGGAAAATCTAGATCAGTATAATTGTCACTTTGTAAATAGGTATTTATGTTTTCAACCATTGATTTAGTCATGGCTGTTGAACCAATTCCAATTTCTGTACAATCAAATAAGCACATATTGGTTATCACCTGTTTAGGCATATTTTCATCTTCATTGCCAAATTGAATATTCGAGCATTCTGTTTGGCAATCAAGCTCCTGCTTATTCATGAGGTGTTTTTTCATTCGCAATTGGCTCAATTGGTCCTGGAGTCGGCATCCATCGTACAAATAGCCGATACTTTCTGAATATGTTTGATGTGTTGCTCTAAGAGTAATGGAATAAAATGTATTCCATCTGGACATAAAAATGTGCGCATTTGCATTCGGTATGTAAATAACTTTAGAGCCATCAGCAGCATTTATAAGCTTGACTAGGGCATTATTTGAATTATGATTGTCTATACCATTTTTGGTTATAATTGTTTGGCCATTGTCGAACAAAGATGGGAAACTTGTCTCATTGGCCTCAAATGTAACATTAACTAAATCATTTAGTTTATAGATAAATTTTAAGCTAGTTATAACAGTGGCTAGTTGATTTAGGCCTCCACCATGAGCATCGCTGCATAATAGCTTAAAATCTCCATTCTCAAAGCATACTGCATCTTGTCCAGTTGAACAAAGTTCATATTTATTTTTATATGAATACAAATGAGGATCACCAGTAATCCAAGTTGTATGTCTGACTAGTTCATCGCCTTTCGGACACTTGTACTTAGAATCCGAGTAGCACTCTTTTTCCAAATCAATGGTCAAATGTTCACATTGTGTTACATTTCCATTTAAATTTATGTTTTTATATTTAGCCATTAATAAGTGCTCACAGCTTGGTTTTACATTTGAAATTATTTTTACATTGTCCGAGTTAAATTGTCTAAGCATACATCTGTCCATTTGGTTAATGTCATTGACAAGTAGCTCGAATCCAAGAAAGCCTAGTGAACTCGCATGCTGTGAACAAAATGTTTTACTTGTATACAGTTTGATGTCATTTCCTCTTAAATCTATTTCTATATTTGACCTAAGTGGATTGGCTTCGTCCAATCTACGCTCAAATGCATGGTTTGCCAAAGAGTTGATTTTGTTTCTGTTCAAATCTAAGAAATTTAGTTGCTTCAAAATACTTATATCAGGTGTTGTTGTTAAATGGTTGTTGGAAAGGCTTAAAATAGACAAATAACCATTTGAATAAAATGCTTTTGGATGAATTTTGGCAATTAAATTAGAGGAAAGACGCAAATTTTCCAAATTAGTCAATTGCGAAAATGATTCCTTATCGATTTGTTTTAATTTATTATTATTTAAATAGAGAAATTTTAAATTAATTAAGTTAGAAAATGAAACTGTTTCTATTTGATTCCAATCCATATCTATGTAATTTAAATTCTTATTTTCAATAAAATGATTCGATTCAATCCGAGTTAATAAATTATTTCTTATATATAAAGTTGTTAATATTTTCAATTGGTTAAAACATTCCAAACTTTTTTCAGTAAACCTATTGCTGTTAATATTCAAAGTATTAAGATTTGGAAATGCCTGCACTGCTTGCCAAGTAAAGTTGACCAATTCATTTGAGTGTAAATATAAATATTTCAAATTTGTCATATTTTCAAAGCTAATTTTGTTTATCCTGTTAGAATTTAGGCTGAGACTAAGAACATTTTTAGCATTGCCTAATCTTTTTTGGTCAATTTCTCCACTAAATTGAACCGCATCAAGGCTTAGATAAGCTATGTTTTCCAAACAATAAAGAGTTGTGTCACTTAAATTATTATTAGATAAAACTACTCTACTACTGTATTTGTTAAAACTTAGCTCACAAAAACTATTTGGTTCAATGGAGTTTATTTTATTATTTTCCAAATAAATTGACTGTAACTTTTTTGTTGATACAAAACTATCATTAGAAATTTTTCCTATATTATTATTGTCAATGCTCAAAGTGATCAGATTGGGTAAATACATAAACATCTCCTTTTCGAGCATAGCTATTTTATTACTATCAAGATATAAAGAAGTCAATTGATTACCTATTATATCAATAGTTTCAATTGAATTTCCAGTAAGAGAGAGTTGTCTTAATTGTGTAAAATTACTGAAATCATAAGAAAAATGCTGAAAAAAATTATTTGAGATATCTAGGGTATTAAGTCTTGTCCAAGGTTGTAATTTGTCCAATATTTCTACAAGACTTTGATTGTTTAAACCTGCAGTTGATATAGATAAGTGACTGGTGATGTTAAATAAGGGCTCAGTTATATTTTTCTCAAAAAAAGACGAAACATTTTCATATCTTCCATACAAATTTAGTCTATTTAGACTTTCGACATTATCAAAAGCTCCTTCTTCAACTTGGAATAAATTTCTCCAATCAATTGTTAAACTATTGATTTGTAAGCCTTGAAAAGCATTTTTAGGAATGTTTTCCAGATTATACAAATAAAAATTGTCAATTTTTACAACATTTAAAACACCAGCATCTGGAAACATTTTACCATAGCAGTAAATATCACATCCACCAGTCGAATAAGAATAATTTCGTGAACAAGAGGGAAATGGACACCGTTGATCAGCATTGACCAAGATTAAAAAACTAGAAGCAACAAAAACGAAAATCATTTTTTTAAATTGAATTTTTTGCTAAAGAATTTAATATTTTATAATCGAATAACCTTTTTGTGTTGATAATTTAAAAGATAAATATTATCTTATTAAATAGCTAACTATAATATTTAGTTCTTTAAAAATTTTATTAATTAAGGCTCAAAATAAAATCATATTATCAAAAATATCTAAAACTGGCTTTAAAATTTCACTACTAAATTAGCTAATGATAAAATTTGAAAACACATGATTAAAAAACGGTTCGAAATATTTCAGCAAATTTTTTTGATAAAACTTTTTAGTTCGTCTTTTTCTGTATTTTTCCAATTTTTTTTAATCTGGCTGCTATGGTATATACAATCGCAAAGTCTCCATATTATACTTGAAACCAGCGTTGTACCAAGTCGTAAAGTCAAAATCAAGTCATTTGACCTGACTTAAAACCTTTTTCAAAATATAAATCATAAAAAATGACAACATTAATATAATATCAGAAGAATAATATCAAAAATATTATTTAATTATCATTAATTTATTAATTTAGTCCGTTTAAAAATATATAGTAATATTAAAAATCAATAAACAAAAAATTTGCTTTAAGATCTAGTTAAAAAGCATGATATTTTTATGATATTCAAATTGGGAAGCAAAGTCTTCAAAAAAATATTATTTTCTTAGATTGTTGATTATTCTTTTATTACTAATATATTTTAAGATTATGATTAAATATTTTTTGTGTAAAATTTATTGGTTGTTTTATATATCAAAATTTGAGGGATGAATCACGTGGACCCATCAAAGATAATTAAATTAATTAAAAAATAAATTTGAGAGATAAAGTTAAAAGCTTTTATTTATGTTTAAGTTATTTTAAATCTACATTTAATTAATCATATAAAAAATTTAGAGTATCTTTGGATTTTTATTTACTTCAATTGGTGCTTTATTGATTGTAAAAATAGTCAAAATTGTTTTGCTATCTTACAGATAAGTATGCTTCAGATATATATAGATAATTATTTTAGTTACCGTAAACTCGTGTTTACGAGTCTAAGAATAAAGTATAAATCCAACCTTTTTTCTTTAAGAGTTAATTACATCGTTTCTATGTTATAACAATTAAAATTTAATTAGCTTGAATATGGGGTATTTTAATTCTTAAAAATTAAACCCAAATTTTAACTTTGTAATCTAATAAAAAACTGTATTTACTCTCAAAGAAATAAATAGATTAAAAAAATTGTAGAGTTAATTTCAAAAGTAGAAAAAAGTCAGATTTTAGCTTTTTCCATTATAAACTTAACTCAAAGAACAATTTTTTGTAAGAAATTAAATGTAAAAAGTTAAATAAAAAAATTATTCGTGTTACGATGATTGGATTTGAGTTTGGATTGGAAGTCAAGTCCTATGACTTGACGTGAAATTTTTATTTTAAAACAAAAGTCATCAAAATTAATTTGAAACTTTTTTTTTTCAAAAAAAAATATTTAGATTACTAAATGGGATCAAAAAACCAAGAATTCTAATATTCACTAAAAGATGGTGCTTTTCATTTATATGTTGAATAATATTTCTTATCTAGGCTTGAAATTGTATTAAAGATATAATATATTGACAAGTGGTTTCAACATATAAATGAAAAGCGCAATCTTTTAGTGAATATTAGAATTCTTGGTTTTTTGATCCCATTTAGTAATCTAAATATTTTTTTTTGAAAAAAAAAAGTTTCAAATTAATTTTGATGACTTTTGTTTTAAAATAAAAATTTCACGTCAAGTCATAGGACTTGACTTGCTCTTGACTTAACGACTTGGTACAACACTGCTCAAGACTTATAAATTGCTTTGTAATCAAGAGATCAATGTTGAAATTTACAACATTTAAGCATTCAATTTTTAATAATATTAATCTTATTTTTTCAGATTTTGTAAAAAAATTCAAAAAATTTAATTTAAATATTTCAATGTTTTATTTTTTTAAATAATTATATAAACAATTAATTTTTAATTTGTAAAACTTATTTTATTTAAATAAATGGAGTGTTAATCGGTCTTTATGACATGGGCACTAGCCTGTTGATTAACCTTGAAATTGAAAAATTGATGAAAAATATACTGTAGTAAATTAAAAAAATATTCGACAGATCAACCTCGTCCAAACTGCTACCTCTTGTTGCTACCTCTCTCGTGAGCATAATATAATGATGATTTTATTCTCTTCTCCAATTTCTAAAATTTTTCAACGAACCGATGCAAGTGAGACTAAATTGGTCAATAATTCCTATCTCCTTTTTGCTAAAAATTAATCAATTCAGTCTTTTCTTTAAAAATATTGACAATGCTTCTACATAGTTAAAATAAATTGTAAACTAAGTAGAAAAATGCAAAGTGGTTCATTTTGGAAATAACAACAATCCAAGCGATTACAATATAACATCTGGGCAAATAGGCATCCACTAAATCAAACTGTAAAAAAGACCAGGGCATAATCAAATCAAGAGCTGTATTATTAACACTAGAAGCACCAGAGAAGTCATTTTTACTTCTTTTTGGGAATTTTTAAGGTTTTTAAATAATCATGGGATAAACATTTTTACATCCTTAACTGCTTCTTCCAATTGTCTGCTTTTTGAGTTTATAAATATATGATTTTCTACTCATTGCCTTTATTTAGTGGTTTTTTATTTTCTTTTTTTAGGTAAACAAAGTAAATAATCAATTTAGTAAATTTTAATTTATAAAAAAAGGGAGAATTTTTGTTCTGTTTGGTTTTGAAATTCACAATACTACTTTTCTGAGAAGTTGTTAATATCATTAAAATTATTTGCTTCAAATTAAAGCCTAAACAATATAAATATTGAGCAATAATACATGAGAAATAATTTTTATTTTTAAAAATATTCAAATTTTGGCTAAAAGGGAGGACAAGGATAGTGAAGAGATAATGATCCATCAACAATCATGAAAAAAAAATCAATTTAGATATTAAGAAATTATACAACTCTACCAATTCGGTCTTTTGGCTTTATAAATAGATAACCAAGTCACTTAAGTCGAAATAAAGATACATTCATTTTTTAGTAATTTTTTTTCTATTTAAAAAAAATAAGTTAAATAATATTCCTGAAAGCTTTATTGATGCATAATTCAATTATTAAGCAAAATTATATACAATTTCCATTCTGATTTAATTATTTGAATTTTTCAAACCATCCCCTATGTCTAATTCTGCTGATTCTGCAAAAATCTAAGCCCGGAACTTGATCATCTCTCAGTTAATCGACATGTTACACTTAGAGACTGGCCACTACTTTAAGCGTAGTAAAAGATAACGAATTCGTTTTTTTAAAATATTTATTGAATAAATTAAGAGTGAATCAAAGTAACTAGTAACATAAGACTAAGTTACTTCAATTTATAGTGAAGTTCTTTATGCTTGAATAAAAATGAATTTAAATAAAAACTAGGAAGTAAAACGTAAACATTCTAAATCAAATATATATTTATTATTGTATCATTAATTAACTTTTGCAATAACCATTGTAAACCGGTGATTGATTAGGTTTCATTAATAAGTGTTGATCAATATTTATGTTATTAATATACTGGTATAGCTTAATCAAGACTAGTTTTGCTTATTTTATTTTCCATCTATTCTAAACCTCTTAGCAACCAATAAGACAAAAAATATGTCACCACTCAAAATATTCAAAATTATTAAAAATTGAAGCGAATATTAAAATAGCCTTATAAATTAAAATATAAAAAATGCAAATTGGCTATAATTATTTCTAAAACTAAGTCAATTTCTTTGGCAAAATAGGCTCCGATATCAAATCATCCACTTATCATAGACATGAAAAGCGACAAAAAAATCTTGCTCACAGACGTAAACAGCTTCATTACTTGCGTATTGTGCAAGGGCTATTTGATCGACGCCACGACCATCACCGAATGTCTGCATACTTGTAAGTCATCTCAAAAACTTAAGCAAAATTTTTTTGACCAAAATAAAAATAATTTTTTGCCCTAAAGTTTGTAAAAAATGCATCGTCGAGTATCTAGAAGAGAACACAAACTGTCCCATATGCGACACCCTGCTGCACCAGTCCCATCCACTGCTCTACATCGCCCACGACCGGACCCTCCAATCCATAGTCTACAAACTGGTGCCGAATCTGGAGCGAGCCGAGCTCGAGCGCCAGCTCAAGTACTTCGACCAGAACCAGCTGGAGTATCCACGCGAGCTCAAGGAAAAACTCGAACAGTTCAATCTTTTGGCTGATTCGAAATTGGGGCAGAAGATAGGTGAAAAAAAGCCCGAGACCAATGGCGAGGCCAACGCCGACACCACCAACAACTTTCACCGGGACGACGAGCAAATAGCCCTTAGTCTAGAGCCGCTAGACGGCCTCAAAGACCTTGAAAGAAAGTTCATTTTGTGCTCGTGCCATTCTACCATCACTCATTTGAAAAAATTTGTTGCTCACAAAATCTACTCAAACATTGACCTGTACAAAGAGCTTGACATTGTTTGCAATGACGAAATACTTGGCAAAGACCACACTCTTAAATTTATTCTGGTAACCAAATGGAAAGATAAAGTAAATTTAAAAATTAAAGAGAAACATTTTGTTGGTTAAATTTTTATTTGGATTTTTTTAAGGAGTTGCCGATGAGGCTTAACTTTCGGCCCAAGTTGGTATTTTGAGCCGACCAAATAGACTATATGCCCGGTACTGTGACTTTTATTTGCCATGTAATCTAAAAGATGATAAGCTTTTATTGAAAATATTTTTTCTGTTTGGGTCTGGGCATGCGTCTGTCATGTCAATTTTGGACCCGTTCAGCTTTTAAATTTTTCGTAGATTTTTTAAAAGTGAAGTTTTTTCTTCGAGAAATTGCGGTTTTGATCAAAGTGAAATAAAAATAAAGAAGGTTTTGTTTTTGATTTTTTTGATTTTTAATTTTTATCTTGTTAAAATAAAGACATCATTTTGTTCGAATTTGTGTATTCAATTTTTTATTTATTTTTTCAAATATTCTGAATAGAAATAAAATAATTTAACTTTTTTATTTTATTTATTTTTAAGATACATGGCTCTAATAAGGACTATGCATCAGAAAGAAAGATTGTCATTGTTACCGTGTGAGTAAATGACTAATTTAGACTCTATTAAACCATCTGGTTACAATACAATTTTTATATTGATATTATTTTTGTTCTTGTTTTACTAAAAAATAATTACTTATTGATATTTTTAAAAATATACAAATTATGACTGAAAGACAGGACTAGGTCTGTCCACTACAGGAGAAGATAAAAGTCCGTCAACAATGATTAAAAAATTCTATTAAATTTTTTATAATTAATTTACTTATTATTTTTATTAAATTTGAGTGATTCAAAATAGATACCATTGGTTAAGATGCGTGCTAGAAAAATATTGGTAACTAAAGCCTTTATATTTTGAGTAGTTCTGATTTAAAGTTAATTAAGATAAGTCATTAGTTACATTTTTAACAATTTATTTTTACTTTCAGAGCTATATTAGACTCTTTCGATTTTTCATTTATTTGGTTAACTTTAAAATTAATTGATCATCACTTTTTGTCGTTTAAGGCAAATTAATCTAGCTAATTAACAATGCTTCTTTCTAAACATTGCTTCTTGAATCAATAATTGAAATTCCAAAGGAATTATAAAAAAAATAAGCCAACCAATTTATTTAATTTATTTAAGTACCATTGTCCATATTACTATACACATGTGTTGGAATCTCAATTTCGATTCTTATTTTTAACTATATATTTCTGAAAAATACAAACTGGACGTGGTCTTAAAAATCAAATAATAATAATTATATATATAAGCTACAGCAAGGATAGTTTGGGGAATCGACCAACTAGGAGGTCACCTATGGTAGCTCCTTGCACATAACACATAGGTAAATGCTGAAAAAAAGAAATTTTTAGTTCAAATAAAAGTTAAGATTCTCGATAGAAAATGCTTAAAGAGAAAAATTTTATAAATAAATATTTTTAATAATAAACATGATTGTTTTTTCGAATTAATTAGAGGAAAATTAGATAAAACTAAAAAAAGCTCTAATTCGGCATTTTATTTAAAATTATGTAATTAATCTAATATCTTCAATATTTTAAAAAATCAAAAAATTTCTTTTTTCATTTTTAATAAATAATATAAGTAATAATATTAAAATTTTTAGTCTGTTAATATTTTTTATATAAAAAAAAGAAAAATTGAATTAATATCGATTTAAATTTTTTATTGAATTTTTCAAAGATATAATGAACAGATGTTAAATGATGATTTTAAACAAAATGATAGCTTAAGAGAACATTTTGGTTACGTCATTATAAATCATAAATACAGGATGCTTAAAATAAAACAAAAAGTCAATTTAAACATAAAAAAAATTAATTAAAAATTAAATTTATTAGAAATAAATTGTGTTTAAGTGAATCAGAAGCTTAACTTATAAAAAATGATTTTATTGATACATATTTGTATACAATTCCCATTCTGATTTAATTCCTTGAATTGTTTCAAACTGAATTTTAATTACAATGGGCTCTGGAAAATCAAAAACTGAGCCTGGAATTTCGAACTCAATTTCCTTTTCTGAATCAAAATCTTCACCTGAATAATCGATAACTTTTATTGGTTTTACATTAAAGAGATCAGATAAAGATTCATTTTTTTTCCAATCTAAGACATTATGTTCACATTCTGGTTTAAAGCATTCATCAATTTTTTTTTCATTATTTAACAAAGCCTCTTCCAAAATTTTTCTTTTTACAGGATCGAACTCTAAACTCCTTTGAACTAGTATTAGCCGTAAACTAAAACCATCACTGTGGTGACGAGGAAGCTGAACAATTAATACTAATTTGATTGGAGTGTATTCCGTTAAATAATGAATTGCTTCC
Organism: Brachionus rotundiformis; assembly: GCA_016802295.1. Taxonomy (NCBI): domain Eukaryota; kingdom Metazoa; phylum Rotifera; class Eurotatoria; order Ploima; family Brachionidae; genus Brachionus; species Brachionus rotundiformis. The sequence continues at coordinate 621,563 of JAESIW010000020.1, forward strand.
AAAAGTATTTGCTCTTCTGTCTCATGGCGAAAAATTACTTCACCAACTAAAACCAGATTTTTTACATCATTTCCTTTGAAAAAGTTAAAATCTGGATATTTATACTGAATGCTTCCACAAGCATATTTGTTTAAAACTGGAACAAAAATTGAAGGATAAGAATATGATTCACGGACACTTTTAGGAAGAGATCGATTAATATCAACTACAAAATTTGCTCTCGTTATTGCATGAACCGTTGATTCTGGACGAAGATAAATAATATCATTGAGAATTTTAGCTCGACCATAATTGCCTTCTAGATGTTCGTTTAAGTCTTCCAATCTACAAATAATTATTGGCTCATCGGGAACAACTAGATGTCTTTGTTCTTTTTCTTTTGCTTTTTCGTACAGTTTGTCATAATTGCTGGATTCTCTGATGGTTGAAGATTTGGATAACATTTCTGTTAGTAAAAATTTATTTTTATCTTTATGTATTAAATATAGAATAATAAATCTAACTTTAAAATAACTATGAAGTAATTTTCATTCTGTGTTAAATTCTATTTTTATTATTAAAGAATAATTTTTTCAAAACCTCTCCTACATTTTATCTATTGTCTTAGACTTTGAATCAAATTTTTAATACCTATTTTACAAAGTTCTTCATCGTCAATCACTGTTTCTTTTGTTATTTTTCTACATAAACTGCTGTTCGGAATTTTATTTCCATTGAACAATATTTTAGATCTATTTGACCAAGACTCAATCAAATTTGCATCATTTTTCTTAAAAAGTAACTACTTACATTTAATTAATAACTAAAATTAAATGTTGTTACCTTGTTATCTTTCGTTAGATGATTACATTAAGCTTTTCCCAGTCAAAACTGTAATAATGATTCATCGAGGTATCAGCCAAGACCATCGTAAAATCATCAAATAAACCAATGAAATTACGATGAGACTTTAAAATCCAATTTTTTTTTCAAAAAAAGAAGTCTTATTCGAACTTTTTATGAACTTTGAGCGTATGCAATATTAAGAAATGACATATGCATTAAAAAAAAAATAGAATGAGCTTTTCAAAATCTGTTTTCCTGTATTGTGATATAATTGTGAGGAACGAAGTGACGTAGTTAAAAACCAGATGTGAAATAGCAATGCTAAGATTAAAACGATCGCTCAATTATACTATAGGATTATAAAGTGTAGAAATCTAATTTACAAGAGATAATAAAAAATTATCCTTTACTCAATTGATTTTTCGTTATTTAAATTTCTGGCAAAGGGTTCGTTGCTCGCAATATCAAAAGCTTTGTTTCTTACACAAATTTTTTACATGATACATGAAATCTCTTTTGAGCGACCGATCAGAAGTAAATCCATTTGATCTTCACCATGATCGAATTTAATACGTCACACTCTGAATAATGACTAGTAAAAAATTTATATTTCTTTAGTTACTAATAATTGTATTTAATTTTTCTTTGCATAACATTTGAATATTTTCGTTTAAATTGTATTTTTGTCATTATTTAATTGAATAAATAATTGTTTAAATTAAATTTTTTTACTAAAAAATATGCAAAAATTAAAATTTCATCAGTTATCCATCGATGACACATGATGAAATGTATCACTCCTCATTGATTATGCATCAAGTTAATTTTACGTGTTTGCATTGATGTCTCATTTTAAAATTTTTAACTGGGTTGACATATTTGATATTTTATGATTTAAATGACAATATTGACTTATTAAAATATTTTAAATAAATTTTAAATTTTATTAATACTAAACCCTAAGAATAGAAATTATTCAAATTTTTTTTCAAAATTAAATTCTTAAAAAACCAAGTAACTTATTTGTCTCAATTATCAAAGCACTAGAATTTGATAGAAATGGTTCCAAATTAATTTTACGAGTTTTCCAGGAAAAGCACCATTGCCAATATTGCTTTACTTAAAATGGACATATGGACAAGTTAATAAGCCAAACTGAATTTAATCTTTATTTTAACAAATCCAACCAAATCAATAAAATGTGAAGTTAATATCTGTAGATCTTTAGATTAACAAATAAAATTAAACAGTCTAGATTTGGCAAAGAAAAAACTAATCTAAAATCTAACTTTTATTACTATTTGGTGTAAATATTAAATGTAAATAAGTAAAGGATTTATTTAAGTTTAGTTACTAAAATGGACAAAAAATAAGTCTAAAAAAATGTATTGAATTCCGGTTGGAATTATTTCCCAAACAACAGCTTGGACAAAATTTTAGTTCTGTTTAGTTATCTTACAATTAGCCAATAATAATATTCTAAATTTATCTCTTGAAGAGGTGTAAAGAAGTTACAAGATTTATTCCAAACAGCACGATTGCTTATTGAATTACAATTAGAATTACAAATTAATTTACTGCCATAACTCACAGATGAGCTCTAACCCCCAAAGCGTCGCATTTTTTTACTTCACCCAAATGATTTTCTTTTACCAAAACAAATTGAACTGGTTAATTAAGAAATGCTTCTTGTTAAACACTGCTTCTTATATAAAAAATTTGATCATTCAAGGTAATTAAAAAAAAACTAAGCTAACCAATTTATTAATTGAATTCAATTAATTTTAGAATTTTCTTTACCTTTTCCTAGTTTAAAAATATCAATTATGTTTATAAAACTGATAAAATTGGTTAATTTTTTTTGTTCTATTATCCAAAATCATAGTCTAGATATTAATTAATTTGTCATTTTTTTCAAAAAACCAAAACAAAAGTTGAAAACTAATAAATAAAAAATAAATTAATCTTTTTGAATGATATAATTGATGAATTTTAATAAAATTTAATTTTAAAAATTTTTTAAAATACTTTATTGTTTACTAGAATTTAATAGAATTTAATAATTTTAATGTTTTAAATTTCCTAGGAATGATGATTGATTAATAGTAAATTTTTTTGATTTAGTACCATTGTCCATATTACCAGGTAGATGTTTTGGAATTCGAATTTCTGATCCTAATTTCTAACTATATATATCTAGAAAAAATAATTTGTAATAAATTATTTTAAAAAATTCAATTTAAAGCTAATCATAAATAAAACTATTTACCAAATAGACACTGCCTCAATTGCCAAAATTGTAAGATATTTTAAAATACAAAAATTAAACTAGTTCTAAGACCATTTGAACAAACTATCCACGTTTTTCATACTTAATTACTTACACAACACAAACCGAAGATATTACTAACTATCATAGATCATGTGTTTTCGTAGGATAAAAATAAATTAAATAAAAATTATATTTTTACTTCATTCCCTTTATTCAATTAAAGCTCTAAAATGAATATAATTCAAAAATATGTCCAAGTATTCCGCCAAGCAAATGGATATTCTCTCTACGTATTGTTTGTAATGTTGCTTGTCTACATGCTTAATCAATTAGACAGATATACATTATCTATAACCAGTGTCGAAACAGCCCAGTCTTTGCACTACGGTGACAAATCTTGTTTGTCATTACCTGGATATCCAAAAGAGATATCAAATTTATGTAAAAATTTGACAGAAACTACATGCAAATCTTTTGTAATCAACGGTACCAATGGCACTATTGAGCACGTATGCAAATACGACTACAATGGCCAAGGCATAGAATACCAAGTATAATTAGTTTAAACAGAAATTTAAAAAATAAAAAAAAATCTATTAAAGATTCTCGCTGGTCCAGCTTTTATTTTGATATTTACATTTACTGGCATATTAATATCCTTATTTGCAGATAAGTTTCAAAACAGGCGAGTTCTTATCTTAACCATTTCAATTTGTTGGTGGTCTTTGATGACAATCTTAACCGGCTTTACCAACAGTTATTGGCAATTGTTGCTTCTTAGATTTGGCTTGGGTATTGGTGAAGCAGGCTGTAATCCCCTTGCTACAGGACTAATATCGGATTATTTCAATCTGGAGCTAAGAGGAGCTGCCTTGGGCATTTACAATTGGGGTATATACACTGGCTACTCGCTGACATTCGCTATTGGAAATCAAATACTGAAACACCTGAGTTGGAGATGGGTTTTTTACATTTGTGGTATACCAGGCTTACTTGTAGGTCCATTGGTTTTTTTTAGTGTAAAAGAGCCTGTCAAGGAGATCAAATATGAAGAGACTGAGCCATCGAGTTCCCTTCAAATCGAAGAAGACTCAAATACACAAAAGTTGGTCAAAGCATTAAAAGAATTTTTGAAGCCAACTTTGTTACTGCTTTGTCTTGCTGGTTCGATTAGAAATGCTGCAGGATATGTTTGGGGCTATAATAATAACACCTATTATAAACAAATGGATCAAACAGCTGATCAAATTTCTTCATATTTAGGGGTAATACCGCTGGTATTTGGAATAATTGGTTCATTTGTTGGAGGTTTTGTGTCGGATAGAGTGGCTAAAAAAGCCCAACCTTGGACACGAATTTGGGTTCTAGTTATTAGCCAGGTATTTGATTTAAAACAAAGATTTTATATCTAAATTTATTTACAAGATAATTGCTGCACCTTTTGTTTTTGGTGTTCTCTTTTTTGATCCACCATACTCCTACTACTTTTTAATACCATCTTACATCTTTGGTAAGTAAATATATTTTATCTTTGGCAAATTAAAATGATCATGCTCATAATTTTTTGTTACATATGAAAATCTATCTGCATTAAATTTTTCAATTAAAGATATGATCATAAACTTCAATAAGCCTTATTTTTAACTCTTCTATCAAAAAAGTTCTCTTCCATAAAAAATTAAATTCATTTAAATTAAAATATGAAATGAAAAAAGTTATTTAAATTTTATAAATTGAAACACGATTTAAAAAATTCAAAAAGATAAAAAATTTTTAAACTGGTTCAAGCTTAATTTTCACAGCGATCAGATAAATATTTTTTTGGCAATGATCAAGTTACTAAAATGTAAAGAATATGGTAGATATTTATAAAAGTTTATCAAGACTTTTTTTTTATATAATAAAATATTTCTAATTTTCGTTACCATAGATTTGATCATCAAAAATGCGGCCAACATTGGTTAACTCCATAAAACTGCTAGTCAGTCATTGTAATAATATTATTCGATTTTTTTTTAACTAAGCGCTGTATTAAAATTTCAGTCAAGAATCTTATATGTTTTTATTAACTTATTTAAATTTTTAAAATTAATTTCTTATTTTTTTTTAATTTAAGTGCATACTTAAAAATTACAGAAAATTAATTCATTTTTGTACAGGATTCAAATAAAGTTTTATAAAAAATATAAACTAAAAATTCAAATTTATAAATAAGATGCTTATGTATAGGAATTTTTTTATTTATTTAGATATCAAAACAGACCCAAACTTAGATTTCTTGCATTTGTTTGTTATCTCAAGACTAAAATATATTTATAAATTTAGATATATAATCTAGCTAGTAAAAACAAATGGTAAGAATTAGTTAAGATAAAAAAAAATATCATATCACTATTGCATTATATTTTTGAAATTGATTGAAATTTTAATTAAAAGCTTTGATTTTAAGCTAGTCAAATCTCATTGAATCATTTTTTCAAAATTAAAATTATTCAGCATGTAGAGTTAAAATTTTTTAAAATATTGTTTTAAAAACACCTTTTTAAGTCTTAATTGGCTTCTATTTTGGTAAACACTTGCAATAATTTTATTAAACTCTCTTCAATAATTAGAATTTCTGAGAAAATTTTGATTAAATACGCATTATTTGATCTTCTTTTAGAAAATAGAATTATTTATAGAAAAAAAATAATCAAAACATGACTAGATAATACCTTACTTTAAATTTAAGGCTGAGTTTTTTTGCATAAAAATGGATTTCATTTTGGAACATGAAAATTCGATACTATTTTTAAAATTTTAATTTGGCTATGAATTGATTATCAAATACTAATATTACTATCATTGATAAGAAAAATAGAAAAAATAAATCGCGCAAAAATGGGCTTTTTAAATTTAAATTTTTTATCATAATAAGCATTTAAAATTTTTGAAGAGAAAAAAACATTTTTTTAAAATTTATTTAAGTACTTAATATCAAAATTCACGTTTTTGTTATTCTAGATAAATTCCAAAAGTTGTTTAGAACCGATTTGTTTTCAAAGGTGTCTCATTTATGTGTTTTTTTTAATTACAGTCTCAAAACCTTTTAATATTAATAACATTTATAAATTTCAACTTAACAAATTTATCTGTTATTTTAAAATTTTTTATTAAAATTAAAAATATATATTCATAAATATTTAATTGCTGACCGGTAAAAATAAATTAAAAATTATAAAAATAGTCTAATTGCTTATCAGTTGCTACTGGGGCCTTGCTCAGATCGGGTGTTTCAATCTGATCAAAGTTTCTGGTATCACCTGCATGGCTAACTTCGGGCAGAAAAGGCGGCACCAGCTTTTTTTCATATACTTCATTCCAGTTGGTGACCGAAATAAACCATCTGTGCTTCTTGACCTCCTCTGTTCCCATATTTATTTTGTTTCTCTTGAAGTTGAAGCCCGACTCGCCAAAAAGGCTGTCATTACTGTTGGTCTTTGAGTTTGAGCTACTGGCTATGGACTCGGGCGCATCTATGTCCGGCAAAGAGATATCCGGCTCTGTTAAAAAAACAACTCCATTTATCGACTCACTGAGATCGTTTTCCTTGATAACAAAATTATTCTTTACCACACCACAATTGCCACTGCCCAGTCTCTTGGTCGGGTCTGGAATAAGCAATTTTTTGATTATGTCCTTGGACACAGAGTCGAAATGCCGTGGCCATTCATACTTGCCCATGAGGATTTTTTCATACACTTTGCTGCGGTTGTCCTCGTAGAATGGCGGCGCGCCGGCCAAAAATTCATAAATCAAAATTCCCAAAGACCACCAATCACTGGTCAAATCATGACCTTTTAACAATATTATCTCAGGTGCCAAATACTCTGGCGTGCCGCACATAGTATAAGTTTTATTAACTATTTTCTTACTAAAACCAAAATCGGTCAATTTCAAATGACCATCACTATCAAGCAAAATGTTTTCCGGTTTGAGATCCCGGTAGCCAATTTGCATTGAGTGCAAATACTCTAAGGCGCAGACTATTTCGGCAGTGTAAAAAATTGCCGCCTTAACATCAAATTTCTGCTTTTGCTTAAGGAGAGTGTACATCTCTCCACCAGGCAGGTATTCCATAAGCATGTACAAAAATTGGTTGTTATGATGTGTCCATAAAAGACGGACTATGAACGGATGAGGCTTAATAGTGGACAATATAAGCTTTTCATTTTTGACATGTTCGACCTGTTTAAGCCGAATAACTTCTGGTATGCTCATAATCTTAAGCGCAAAGTAATCACCGGTTATGGCGCTTTTGGTCAGCATAACACGGCCAAAAGTGCCAGTACCAATTGTCTGTAAAAGTTCGTACTCTTTAAGCTTGGAACTTTTTTCCTCATTTATTTTGGATATTGACTCAAGTTGGGTGATGTCACTGAATCTTTTTTTCATGTTGTGAGAGGCGAGTTTGGGGTTGTTGAGCACGGATATGCTTGTGTGTCCATCGGTCTTGACCACGACTGGCACAGGCCGCGTTTTTGTCTTTTCCTGGTTGTGGATGAGCGGCAGAAGGTTAGGTGCGCTTTCTGACTCGTGCAGCTGGTGCAACTTGTTCATATTTACATAGCTATTTACATAAGAGTGTGTGCCAAGAGAGGATACCGAGCTGCTAATGGACAATTTGGCCGGGTCTTCGTGAATTATGGGAATGCCTTGCCGTGGCGCTGATACTCCACTAAGAGTCAAATATGGAAGATTAACCCGCTGCTCATTTGCTTTGGAATTGTTGCTAGATGACATTTTTGTTTTTAAAAATTTCCTAAACTATTAATTATTTAAAACATTTCTAAAAACAAATATTAAGGTAAAAGATAATTGCTTTTAAATGAGTCCTGTATTTAAGAATAAAAAATATGAAAAAAAAAAAAAAAACACTTAACTAAGTTTATAAACAACCATTTCCTCATCTAAACACCTTTAAAATTACTCCAAAATTGTGTTTAATTTAGCCGCTGAGTTGATCTTATCTAAGACTAGAAAATTCTCAAGTGTCTAATTTTTGCATCTAAGGTGAAATGTGGGTTGGCGTTTGCCTAAGTGTGGTAGTCGAACTGGTGCCAGAAAAATTGCGCACCACAGGTGTTGGCCTATACTTTTTTATCATTTCAAATATTGGTGGAAATATGCAAACTATAGTGCCATCAGTCCAGAAGGCTATCAAAAATGCATTCAATCTGACAGAATTACAGGCCTTCAGAGGCAAGTCATTTTTTGACAAAATTTTTAATTTTTAAAAATTTTAAATATTTAACCAAATTTAAATTAAAGGTGCACTGTATATATTTTTTCCGGGTGAGTATGTGCTAGGCTCGGCACTCTTCTTGTTAACTTTGCTGGTTATCAAGCGTGACTTGAGACGCTTTAATGAACAGGACTCTAATTCTTCAATTGCCAATTTGCTCTCCGAGGACTACAAATTGAAAAATTCGGATGAAGATTAATTTTTTATTTTATTTTTTTTATTAAAATTTAAATGTATCTTGAAATAAAAATTATTTTTAGAATTAGTTTTTTATTTTTATTAGTTTTGGCACTTGAGTTACATTGACAGACATACTTTGAGTTAATGTTAAAATTAAGCTGCTCAAAAATTTCGAAATAAAATTTAAAATGTGAAATTTATGATTTTAAGTCATTTTTAGACTAATCGTTAAATAATTTAAAAATAGATTTGTTTTATCTAACAATGCAGACAAGTACCTTGTTTTTTTTTGTTGCCGAAAATCTTGTGAATTTTATCAGCTTCACTAAAATAAACTTTGATAATTAACATCGAATTTTTCAAAGTCAATTTGAATAATTTTTATAAGATCATTTATTAATAAAGCTTCTCTAAATTAAAATAAAATGCAAATAAAAATTTTAATTAAAAAAGAATATTTATTAAATATTCATCTTTAAATATAAAAGTTATTAAAAAATGTACTAAACATCTAATTAAATTAAAATAATCAAATTAAAATCTAAAAAATATTGTTATCAAAATTCTGAAATTATTTAAATTTATTTAATAGTTTAATAGTTGTTAGTTGTTTTGTGTAATCTAATCGTATTTACTACAAGCTAATTAAAATTTGTTTCCTTCCTTCCAACATTTGGAAATTTAACAAAAATATATTTCCAAAAAACAAGAATTGAATTCAATAGAATCAATATTGCGAATAATGATTCTATTGGTTTGTCTTTTGCCAAAATATGACAGAAAAAAAAACAAGGGGGCATCCGGGATTGAACCGGAGACCTCTCGATCTGCAGTCGAATGCTCTACCACTGAGCTATACCCCCTTTTGCAATTTTCTACCAAGCTTAAATTATTTCTTGCCAATGGTTTCAACCATTAGAGAACAAAATTAAAGAGAAAAAAATGCCGAAACTCGGGATCGAACCAAGGACCTTTAGATCTTCAGTCTAACGCTCTCCCAACTGAGCTATTTCGGCTCATATCTGACCACGACATTTCCTTTCGTTTACACTTGCACTAAATCAAAATTATTTTTATTAATTACATTTTGCTACCTTATTTTTATACCCCAATAAAATTTATTTTCAAAAGCACCTATTTTATTGCCTTTAAATAGATTTATTAATTAAAAATTTAAAAAGGTTGCCAATTAGATACAAAATAAACTTTAATAAGATTTTTTCTAAATTAAAAATATTCTAATTAAATGCGAAAAAAATCAAGAATTTCACAAGCAAATTACTTAAAGAAATCGAACAATTTCTCAAAAGTTAAAAATGTCATCTAAATGTAAATCTTTATTGAAACCAAATACTGGTTCAGATTTAAAGACAATGTAATATTTCTTTCGCCTCTAACTAAATACCTTTGGTAAAAATAAAAAGAAGAATATTTTTAAATTTTGTCCTTGTAGTTCAAATATAAAGCAAAAAGCTAAAATTATTTAATTCCTTAATTAAAATAAAAGATGATTTATTTTTATTCCAGATAGATATGGTCCCAAAATTTAATATGAAAAAAACTTTAACTGTTTAAAATAAAAAAATACCTAACAATATCCAATATAAAACAATTTTAATGATAAAAATAATTTTTTTCAAATTTAACAATATAATTTTAAATAATTAATTTTCCAGAAATTTCTAAAAAAAAAACATTTTATTTATTTTAGAGCTAATAAATAAATGAAACTTTGAAAATTTTTTTTAATGTTTATATAAAATATCTTCGTCTAGTGGTTAATGTAGACTAATAATCAAAGCTTAATAACGAACAATCAGGTAAATGCAGGTAAAATTATATTCATTAATCAATTCTTAATAAAAAAAAATTCTAAATTGCTTTAATGAAATTCCAAGTTGCTATTATGATAAGTCTAATTTGTTAAAAAAATGTTCAAGAAGTGACAGTATACATTTAGCACTTGCTTATTATGAAACTTATTTAAAACTTCTAATCTTTAAATTAAATTTATCTTAATTTAAAAATTAAAAGTTATAAAAAACATTTGATTTGTGCATATACTCTAAATGAATGGTTAAAATTAAAAAATAAATTAGTGATAGTCGATTTGAAATAATTGAAATCAAAGTTGCTTTTTTTTATAAAAAATCTTATATTAAAGATAATTAAGAAAAAAGATAAAAATTGAAAATAAAATTGTTGTTTAAGCGGAACAAAATAATATTTCCAAATGATAATAAAAGTTTTAATTCAATTCAAGTTTAAAAATTAGCATTAATCAATAAAGAAGTTAATAAATTTTCAAACGTTTAGCTTGGAAATATCAATAAAGTTTGAAAATTAGAAACATATTAATTAACTATTCCACCCTTTTTGAACTATTTAAGTCTAGCAAAAATTATGAAAAAATTATATTCATTAAAATAATTATTAATAGATGACAAATTAATGATATAAACATGTTTAGTTATGAGCCGAAATAGCTCAGTTGGGAGAGCGTTAGACTGAAGATCTAAAGGTCCTTGGTTCGATCCCGAGTTTCGGCATTTTTTTCTCTTTAATTTTGTTCTCTAATGGTTGAAACCATTGGCAAGAAATAATTTAAGCTTGGTAGAAAATTGCAAAAGGGGGTATAGCTCAGTGGTAGAGCATTCGACTGCAGATCGAGAGGTCTCCGGTTCAATCCCGGATGCCCCCTTGTTTTTTTTTCTGTCATATTTTGGCAAAAGACTGGTTTGTAAAGCCTTTACAAACCAATAGAATCATTATTCAGAATATTGATTCTATCGAAATAAAATATTATTTTGTTAAATTTCCAAATGTTGGAAGGAAGGAAACAAATTTTAATTAGCTTGTAGTAAATACGATTAGATTACACAAAACAACTAATAACTATTAAACTATTAAATAAATTTAAATAATTACAGAATTTTGATAACAATATTTTTTAGATTTTAATTTGATTATTTTAATTTAATTAGATGTTTAGTACATTTTTTAATAACTTTTATATTTAAAGATGAATATTTAATAAATATTCTTTTTTAATTAAGATTTTTATTTGCATTTTATTTTAATTTAGAGAAGCTTTATTAATAAATGATCTTATAAAAATTATATTTTTAGACTCTTGAAATCTTCTAAATGCTGATTAATTCTTATTTAAATATTTATATTATGATACAACTCTTTATCATGAAGGTAAATTATCTCTTGACAAAAAAAAATTTTAATATTTAATTTTATAAAACTTTTTGGGATCAGTTCCATTTCTTATTCAGAAGATAGATTGATAATCAATCGCCTCACTAGAGTTGCGACTGTCTGCCTTTTTTGGAAAGAACTTATTCTTATAGTGTCTAGAAATACCTAATAGAGTATAGAGAGAGTTTGCAAGAAGAGAAATCATAATACCACAATATTGTTTTCATAAACTATGGTAAACAAATTAATAACTCTTTTAGTTTGAATCTAGTTAATAAAAAATTCAAATTAATAAAAAACGTGTCTTAGCCTTTGGAAAAAAATTTTATTTAATTTAATTTTCTGACTAAAATAAATTTTGATAAATTTTTGTAAAATAGTAAATGAAAAATGGTAAAAAAATCAATAAAAATAATTTTTTATTATTTAAATTGAATTTTTTTGACAAATTTTGAAAATTCCTATCTAAATATTGTTTACAAAACAAACTTTATTTTTTAGTATTTTTTTAAGCTGTTGGCTGCAGCCAATATCTGTTTGTAGGCTTTATGGTAGAAATGTTTGCAAAAATCATTTTTTCTGGTCCATTGAAGTCTCTTGAAACTTGATGACTATTACAAACAGACACATAAGGCTCCACTTTGATTTTGCATTTGTTTTGAAAAATTTGAAAAACTTGGCTAAACAGTGATGTTTTGATAAGTCAATCTTGGAATTGTCTTTTAAGCAAATTTATCTTCCTTTTATTTCCCTTAAAAGCTTAATCAGTCTATCTGCAATTCGTAAAAAGAGATGTAAAGTATCAACAATGCATCGATCATAGCTAAAACATTCATTAAATAAACTTAGCTCCTTCTAATCTTCTAAGTTCTTTTTCGATTTTTTGGAAACTATCTTATCATGTTCCTCTATGTTTCGAGCTTTCAAATTTTTATCATTAATAGAAAATTTGTTTTCTAAATCTGAAAATTCATCCTCATAAATCTAATTAACAAATCTACAGTTTGATAGACTGCCACCAAGTACAAGTTTTGCATTATTTTTTTTCCCTAAACAAATGTATAGTTGGTAGTTGCAGATCGAATTCAGTTACAAAAGGATTATAAACAAAATCAGACATGCAATGTTGTCTGGAAAAGAGCACCTTCTTTGTATCTAATTAAGTATTTTTTCAGTATTATCTAATTTGGATGTCTTATTGTTTCGATGGTCAGTTCCAAAACTAATTCTCACAGGTTCTATTTTGAGCCTAAGCATATTTATTTTCTAATCAAAGCAAAGTAAAGCTTGGCGAATTTGGTCTTTAGATCTTCGCTGATGTCGCCCACTAAACCCACTTGTTTTTTTGATTCAAATCGTAAAGAATTTATAACATATTTAATTGATTCAAAAGATTATTTTTTATTCCAAAAAAATGAAACGATGAATATCCATGAGAAAACAAAGATTTATTAAATGTAATGACGAGTTCTTAATTTTTTGTTCTGATGAAATTTCAAAATTTAAAAATTAGATAAGAAAATTTAACTGAATTTAAGTTAATAACGGGTGCCCAATAATGCCTGCCCTTGGCATTGTCCTCGGTAGTTTAGAAAATTTGAGTATCACTTTGATATATCTGTTTGTACATAATTTAATCTTGATTTCGGTTATAACATTATCGGTAGATCCTGGTACTCTTTGCTCTTGTTTTTTCGCCAAAACTGTGAAAATTGATTGACCAGTAAATGTTCTCGTAGAAAAATTCTGCGAACTTAAATATTTTCAAAGTATCAGTTGTGAACATTTTTAAAAGATTAATTCTTGAAGTTAAAATTAAAAAAAATTTCTCTTTTTTTTTTTAATTTAATGATTAAATCGAGGGTTATAAAAAAAAAAAATTCCATTAATGAAGGAAACGATTACGTTCATTGTTTTGTCGAAAAACAAGAACAAAGAGTTCTTTAGCCTACCGATAATGTTTTCGAATGAAAATCTATTTGCAGTGGATGGTGGCTTGAATAATCAAAATCAGAGATTTCACGGTCAATTTCAAAGAATCAATTTCAAAGTCTCGACTTTGACTTTTATTTTTTATTTTTTGAAGTTAAGTTAAAATTAAAATTTATAAGTAAAACTTTTATTTTAAATAGAGTTTAGTTCTCGAATTTTAATGTTTTCAAATTACACTTTATCATTGTTAATTTTTCCAGCTATTTGGTGTTAATCTAGAACGATGAGGTCTAATATTATAGCCTGATGAAGAAAATAATCGAAAACTACTTATTATAAATATGAAAATTAAATACAGAAACATCAAATCTTATAAAACTGTCTAACAGTTTGTTGAGCTTGAAATATGTCTATTAAAGTGTTGATCTATTTTTTTTCCATAAAGCAAGGAAAGAAAAGTATATTTGATATTAACAAAAAATTAAATGTCAAAAGAAAAAAATTATCCAAATATTTCTTAAGCTTAAATTTACATAAGGTTCGCGCGGAGCAAAACTACAGCACTATCTGAATTTCGGCAAACCGACTTTAAAATATTAATCTGCATACTGGAAAACCCAGAAAAACGGTTTTTTATGTGGGGTCAAAAAAAAAATTTTTAAACAGATTCTGAAACTAGAGAAAATTATGAACAAAATGTTGGGACCACTTTTTTTATTTATTGAATTTAAAGCCAAAAAAAATTGAATAAAATGAGTTTGATACTAATTTTTGAATGTAAAATATTAAGTAAAACGTCAGAATTAAATGTCAAATTAGTAAAATGTTTTCAATAATTAATTTAATTTTTGTTAAATAATTAGTTTTAATTTTTTTTTCTTAATAATTTTTGAGATTCCTAAAAAACCCGAAAGAGTCTCAAAACTTTTATCAAATCTTGGTAACAAAACTTTTCAAAACTCGAATAGAAGGAATGAAAATTGTACGAATGCTCAAAATTTGATTTTGCGATGTTTGTTTGCCTACAAAAGTGGTGTAAATTATGCAAACGTTTTAAAAACATATTTTTCTGGAAAATCCAAAGCAAAAACTGCAGAACATTTATAAAATTTCTAACTCCTTATTAGATAAAAATTTAAAAATTTAAGTAAACTAATTTGACATTTAATTCTGACGTTTTACTTAATATTTTACATTCAAAAATTAGTATCAAACTCATTTTATTCAATTTTTTTTGGCTTTAAATTCAATAAATAAAAAAAGTGGTCCCAATATTTTGTTCATAATTTTCTCTAGTTTCAGAATCTGTTTAAAAAAGTAGGGGTCGGGGGGTAAACCGCGGACTAGATACAAAAATAGTGAAAAAATACCATTTTTTTACCATTTTTTGCCAAAATATCGATCTATTGGTAAAATAATAGATTAAATTAATACACCATTTTGTTGATGAGACTATTTGCTTTCAGAATATATATATATTGATAAGGCTATGTCTATTAGAACATGAGATATTTTAGCTCAAAGGTAACTAACTTTTGTTTTTTTTTCGATCTTTGAAAGGGTGGGGGCAAAAAATTTTTTTTTTGACCCCACATAAAAAACCGTTTTTCTGGGTTTTCCAGTATGCAGATTAATATTTTAAAGTCGGTTTGCCGAAATTCAGATAGTGCTGTAGTTTTGCTCCGCGCGAACCTTAAATATCTATTTTATTTTTTTTTTATTAAACAAAAAATTTTTGGATTCAAGTCAAATTCAGACTTTGACTTTTACTTTTCGTCTTGATGCTTTCATTCTTTTTTGTTTTGCAATATTCCACAGACATTCAATCAATTGAGTGTGTCTACCGGTTGAGGGATTAACAAAATTTTTGAATGATTAACTATATGTTTTATTTTTTTATTTTATTTGAAAATTCTTATTTAAAGGCAACTTTTAATCTATTATAAGGGGCTGTGAAGTTCATTTCAATTTGATCGTTTCAATTCAGATAAATTTGAATAACTTTTTTACCTAAGGGAATAATTTAGTTCTGTAAAATGCTTAATGTTTGAGCAACTTTGCCTGGTCCGAAAATATATGTGTGCAAAAACTCTGCAAAGTGCACAATTGATTTGATTACTTTTTAATGGCGTGCAAAATGCATAAAATTGCAGATTATTTTGGAGCCTTATCTTACTGAATTAAGCCAATTTTCTCATAATTGTGCGTTTTATAGAACTAAATTATCTGCTTAAGTAAAATAGTTATTCTATAATCTTGATAATATGAATTTTCAATGCATTTTTCAATCCAAAATTTTTATTTGTTTTAAATTAGTTTCATTAGCATTTAATATAATTAATTTTTTTTAAATTTCAATTTTGCTTTTAAACAAGATATTTGAACATCAATTCACTTCTTGAAAGGAAAATAAAGTTCTTAGGTGCCAAAATCTACAAATCCACAAAACAAAAATTTATGAATAAAGTGAGCTGTCTGCCGTCACATCAAAATATTGTTCAAGGCCTCTTTTTTACCAATGTTATGCTTAAAATATTTCTTAACTTTTATACCATTCATGTCTTGTTAAAATATCAAAATAAAATTTTAAATTTCTCTTATTTTACAGTAAATGAAAACAACATTTATTTATTTATAATTTTAAGATGTATTAAATAAAAATTTAAATCAAAAAATAACAAAATCCTGAACACTTTTTACCAGAATTATTCAGTTTTACTTAAATAATGAAAAAAAGTTCAATTTAGTCCAATATATTCGACAATTATTTAATAAAGATTTAAATAATCAAACATTTCATGTATAATTTCTTAAATTAATTATATTCAAGTTGCACAATTAAACATAACCTCATTTCATTACATTTTCTCTTAATTCAATTATTTAACTAACAAAAGAAAAAATAAAGAAAAGGTGTAAATAATTAAATTTAATTTTAAATTTTTAGCTTGAGAGAATTTTGTCAAAATATCAAGATTTTTGAAAATCTTAGTTACACAAAACAAACAATGGCTCTTCCAGTTTACGGCCTCTACTCAAACTACAATTTGTCCAACGAGCAAGTGCTCAATCGGTCAATAAAGTTTAAACAGCAATCATTGATCAAAGAACACATGGCATTTTATTACATGAACAAAAAGGCGCCAAAAACCACTCGTACAACCATACCTACAAGTAGCAATCATTGGAGGAATGACGAAAAGAAATTGGTGGAAAGAGACAGGACAATGTCAAGACAAAAAAATTCAGCTTTTAGTGGCATAAAAGTCATTGGCACGTCTCTCATGACTGACAACGAAATACGCAAAGTCAATCAAAACAATGTGTATGAAAAGCTCTTAAACATACAAAAAAAAGAGCTGGACAGTCAATTGAAATACAATTTGACCAAACTGAAAAGAGAAAAGTCAATTTTGACTGAAAAATACATTGACTTGCAAGCTAATAATTTTAAATTTATACAAAACATTGAAACCCGCAACACATCTAGACTATCGGATCCCAGAATTCTCAATATGTCAGCTTTGTCCACTTCTGGAGTCCTAAGTCCGAATTTTTTTGCCAGAAGTATTCAATCAGCACCAGCTAAAATGAGACGCATGTCTCACGTGTCCTTTGACATATTTAAGACCGAGCAAAGCGACCTGGAGAGTAGGCTATCTACCAACTATGACTCTTTCTATGACCATGTACCAAATCGATTAATGCTCAAAACTCCACAATCGTACAAATCTCATCTGGAAAAAATTAAGGAAAAATTTGTTGACCAAAAGCTAAGATTTAACTCAACTGTTAAGAAGAAAAAAAAAACTAAGTATTCAATGACTCTACAAGATTTGGACAAATCACTTGGTTAGTTTTTTTTTCTAAGTACAAAATTTTTATTGATTAAATTTTCAAAAATTTCTTGACTAACATTTATACAGTTTTTTTTAATACTTAAAAAATTGGTGGTTTCAAAGCTCTTTTTGACTTTGGAATCAAAAAGAAAATTACAAGTGGAATTTGGATTCCAAAAATTATATCCATATCTATTTCTTTTGACTAATTAATTCAAAAAAATCTTGTTCCTTTACAAGACTATGTTGCTTCTCTTAACTTGACTATATTCGACTTTGAATTTTGATAAAAATTTAAACTTTAGTTGTAGTTGAACTACAACTAATTTTATTTTAGAATATCTTTTTTTGTTTATGATTTATTTATAAAAAATTTACAAAAATATAAATGTTCTTAAGATTTGTTTATTAACTAAATAGATATTAATATTTTGTCTTCGTTAAAATAATATTTTTTTTCCATTTTTGGAACCGAACAAGGGTCACACTCATTTTGAACAGCCAATTGGTTAGCCAATAACTCAAGAATACTAATCAGACAATATTTCTACTGTTTGATTGCTTTTTAATTAAAACAATTTTAAATTTTTTTACCACCACATTCCAATTCAAAATATTTCAAAAAATTTGATTAAGTTGAAAAAAAACTCCTTATATTTTCAATTTTAATCATCTTTTTTATTTTATATTAATTACTAACTAGAAACAATATTTATCTACTCAAAAAATTATTTGTTGATTTTTTTAATTTATATTTTGTTCTTTAGCTCAGAGAAAAGGAGCATGTGACACTTGTTTAAAGAAGAAAACATGTTCCAAGTATAAACATCACAAAATGGCCGAGCACAGTGCTGATATTTATTTGTCAAATAAATTATTGAATAGATTAAAAGCTTTTAAAATTAGTGACACGCAATCTGATTCCAAAAATGATGAAGAAAATAAACTAGATAAATAATATTTTAATTTTTGTTTTAATTTTTAGTATATAAAATCTTAAAAAAATTTAAGACAGATCTACATTTTTGTATTATGTTATAAACCTTAAGTAAATAAATAATTTTTACTGGAGGATCTGGTGGTTCGCGGCTATAACACAAATACTAAAGAAAACCAATAGTTAAATAATAACTTTATCAATAAATGGCCACTTCTAGCCTGAACAAATAATAAAAAAAAGGAGAAAATCTTTAAGAGAAATTGAAAAAAAATCAATTCAGGTATCAGCAGAATAAAAGACTATTGCGAAAGATGGGGTCTTGTAATCAACACCAACAAAACTTTTCACACCGTTTTTACTACGGCCGGCTACAGATCTAACTACGAATCAAAATATAAGCTCAACTTATCTATCGGTGACCAAAAGGTCCCACTAGATCCGTTCCCAACCTTTCTTGGCATCAAATTTGATTCAAAACTCAACTTCAAAAAACATTTTGAAGATGTACGACGTTAAGTTATGCCTAAAATTAACTTAATTCGTAAGATAAAAGATCTAAAACTTTACAACTCTATTTTTTTATGCAAAATAATATTTAGAAACTATATTCGATCTCAAATTGACTACTTATTCATCCCACTTTCAAGTTCAACTCAAAAAATTATCAATGATGGACAAAAAATGCAAAACAAAATACTCAGGCATATCAAATAATTCCCATTGAAAACTAAGATCAATACCATCCATAAGAGTCTAAATATTGATATGATATCGACTAGATCTGAACTACTGTTAAATAAATTCCTACAAAAACGAGTGGATCACCAGAAGATTTAAATGACTACCTGACAAACACTCCTGTTCCAAACAATAAGTTCAACAACTTATTTGAAAATTTTAAAAAAACTATTATCTAGTAAATCATATAACCTATATTTACCTATCAACTTTATACTTTATAAATTAAATTTATATTATTTTATCCTGCTATAATCATTTTTGTGCTCTGATATATACATAAAGTTTCCCTTTTTTTATATTTAATTCAATATTTTAAACGTTAGGCTAAAAAGAAGGACTATGATCCATTCTGAGTGGCCTGAGGACTTCCTCAAATAATATTTTAAATAAATAAAATAAATATTGGCCTAAAAATTTTTCTAATTTCCTATCCCAAGAGTCAAATTAGCCCTCGAAAATCTATTAAATTTTGAAATTTTTGGCAGATATTGCTAATAAAATTTTATCTATTTGATTATTAGGGTTTTATATCTAAATTAAATAGTTTAATTGAATCAAACAATCTTCTAGAAATCGGATACACCGATAAGCGGCTCATTTGGTTGAAGAACTTTATAAATAACAGAAAAAAGAGGACGGTTATTGGAGACAAGTCTTCACAGTGGTTAGATATATTAAGGATATGCCTCAAGGAATCAAAACACTATGCAAACTCTTTGCCGATGAAACAAAACTCATTGGTGTTAATAGAAATCCAATGGACCTCACAAGATTACAAAGTGACATCGACTATCTGATAAGATGGGCTGATGACTGTATGATGGTTTTTAATGTTGATAATTGCAAGTATATGGTATTCAACACAAGTAATTCGATACTAATTTGAAAATGAATGGACTAGGTATGGGTAGGGCCAAAAACAAACGCGACTTAGGTATAATGATCAGTTCAAATCTAAAATGGAGTCATTGTAGCGGTGATAAAAGCTATAATATTGGGACAATTATCTAAAGTTATAGTTAACACTAGAAGCACCAAAACGAGTCATTTTGACTTGTTTTAATGAAATCTAATCTAATGGATAAAAAATTATTAATTGGATAAATCTATTCAAAACTTAATTTTAATTGAGTGAAAATTAAAAATTAGCTAAAAAAAGTATCTAGCAAGAAATTGATCTTTTATTGAAAACATTTCTTTTTGAGCCCATTCTTCGTCTTTCATGTAAAAAACAAAAACTATAATTTTTGCTTTTATTAAATTTGCTTATTTTCGTTCAAGTATTAAGGTTTGGGTCAGTTTTTTAAAAATTTGTATACTTTTTATTAATATTTTATGGCTCATCCATTGATTTTGTAGCTAAATTCAATATTTTAATTGAAAAACGAGTCAAAATGACTTGTTTTGGTGCTTCTAGTAGTATATACTTGATTTTGAACAAAGACAATTTTTTTTTTATTTGAATTTAGTTAATTTAGAAAGTTGTTCTTATTTTTATGCTGAAAAAAAAAAGCTTTGCTCTAATTACAATAGTTTACTTGGATATTAGCGGCCAAAAATCGAAAAAGAGTCATTTTGACTCGTTGGTGCTTCTAGTGTTAATAAATACGTTCAAGAATCTTTACGTGCCATTTTTTAGACCTCATCTCGAGCACGTACATGAAGAAAAGCATTTTAGTAATCGAGAAGGTTCAAATAAGAGCAAAAAAATTGGTCAAGTCACTTAGGTATCTATCATATGAGAAAAGATTAGAGAAGTTGAGACTCACTACCCTGAGCAAGAGAGGAGAGAACGAAGATCCAAAAAACTGACGAGCATTTGATACTTATCAGAGTAGTGGACAAATGGAACAATTTGCCTGGTGTAGCAGTCAAAGAAAGTTAAGAACTTGTTTAAGAAAATATTTAAGTTTGATGGGTTAAACCACCGTAGCTTATTATAAACAGTGTTATTAAATTTTTTGAATTATTAGGTCTTTAAATTTTTCTTTATTAGTTTAAGGAATAAAAAAAAAATTTTTTTTCAAAAATTTTATTGATAAAACATGCTAAATTAAAGAGATCCATAAACCATACCTGAATAATTTTCTGGAGTTCCACTTTCTTTGGTAGACTTCAAATAGCAGTATTTAAAATCTGTATAGTAAGCATAGGCAGCACAACCAGGAGTTGAACGACACAAAGAGCAACAATCGGCAGATGATGCTACGTCAGCTTTTTCTGATAGATCACATCCTGGATAGTTGATATCAATTTTTTCAGTGCATGGACAAGGAGCTGGAGTTGGAGGCTGGGTTGTTGGTTGGGTTGTAGGCTGACTTGGTTGTTGTCTGCATCCTGAGAATCGTCCATCAGACATTACCCTTCTTTCAGTAACTGTGTATTTCAACCAGCAAGCACCAGTGCTTGGCAAAAAAGTCCAAGCAGCGCATTGAGCTACCGTGTAACATAATGCACAGCATTCATCTAAAGTTTTGACAAAACATGGTGTAGTTCCCAAATCGTTTCCGAAATAATCTACATTTGATTCAAAAGAGCAAGTTTGGGCATTGACATTCCAGAGGACAATGCTGATTACAACAAATATAGCTTTATACATTTTTTTTCTTGTTTTGCTTTGAAATTGATGTTTTTTGGAAACATTTTACCAAGTCAAATTTATACATGAATCCTCATCATGTATTACGTCAGATTTTGTAGGATCCAATTTCATCTTTAATTGTGAAATAGCGCTGCTTCTAATTCAAATAGACTTAAATCCTTTAAGTTACAATTTTTATAAAATAAATATTTAATAAAGAATTGATTACATTAAAAAAAATATCATTTGAGTTATCTTGAGCTTAACCATTTAAAAAAATTCAATCTAGCTATGGTGAAATATTTCGTGACTTTGTAATTAATCAATTGTCATTAAACAATCTTATTCATTCGTTGAAATCATTTCTTTTTAGATTCGACATTAATTTTTAAAGTGCAATTATCTTTAAATATTAATCATTTTTACAAAGGTTTATACAATCAGAGATTTTTTTCTCTACTAGAGAAACGATGTGACATTATTGTATATTTTCTACATATGAAAAACAGATTTCTTTTATTCTTGATTGATTTAAGCTTATTTTTTTTAAATTAATAAAAAATATATTTAAATATAAAAATTTATTAAATTACTTAAAATTAATAAATTATTCTATAATTTATATAATTGCTTACTCTTTAAACAAACATACAAATTTTATGTCAATTTATTTTACCTATCAGGGTGAGATTGGTACAATCTGATTTCTTCTAGTTCGATAGCTGTCCAGGTAAACTAAGGTGACCATGTTAGCAGGACTGAATCAACCAACCTCTTATATTTGTCCTAAATTAGCTTATGCTCATTTTCATTGAGAAGAATTTGTACTTATTCAATGGTCTTTTGCTGAATGAGTTTGTCCAAGTGATATGATTGATTCCTCATGGAGTTAGAATATTTGGATTAAGCGGTACCAGTTGCACTTTATTTAGTCAATATTTCAATAGATATACCAATATTAAACTTTATTTAAATTTTATTGATAATTTTAAATAATTAAATTTAATTATATTTTGCAATAATCATTTTAAACTTATTAATTTTTCGTTTAATTAAAGTACGATTCAAGTCAATAATACCAATTAATTTTGATACCTAGATACTTATTTGGCATCTTTAGCTTATATAATCAAAATCTAGACAAATTTTAATTTTGAGATAGCTATATAATCTTTTTTAAGATTCAATTTGCTCTGCTTTTGATTTCTTTATCAACATTATTAATAGTTTTAAAGTGCATTTTTTTAAAAAATTAATACCAATCTTAAGAGAGTATTAATAAAAGAGTTTAGCAATCTTTACAATTAGATCAAAAAATTAATTTTAATTTAAAAAATTAAATTATGCTCTTTCTTATTTGTATTTTTATAAATAACATTTTTTTGATTATATTATGTTGTTCAGATTAGCTAAATAGCAATTTAAAAAAAGTACTTAACCAAATTAATTTTTTTTATAAAAATGTACAGGGACAATATTTTTTAAAATTTTATTTACATTTAAAGAGATTCATTTAAAAAAAACAACTAATTCTAATAGATTTAATTTAATAAATTTTATTGTTGAATTATTTTTTCTAAATTCAGGAATTTTAAACAACTTTGACCCCAGATAGCATACCTGGGTAGGTATCTTTATTCGCACTTGAGGACTTTAAATAACAATACGAGAATTCAACGTAATAAGACCAAGCCGCGCATCCTGGAGTTGATCCGCACAGGTTACAGCACTCACTGGCATCCGTAACTGATCCAACTCCTTTCAAGTCGTTGCCAGCGTAGTTCACGTCGGTCTCAATGAAACAACCAGTCAAAACAGTTGATGAAGTCTGCGTGGTAGTCGATGTAGTAGTGGATGGGGCTGTTGTTGTAGCTGTTGTTGTAGCTGTGGTTGTAGCTGTGGTTGTAGCCGTAGTTGATCTAGTAGTTGTTATTAAAGTGACTTGACCAGCTGTTTGCTTCACACCGGAATATCGACCATCAGAGACAAAACGTCTTGATCCAACTGCGTATTTTAACCAGCAAGCGCCAGTGGCCGGCAAAAATGTCCAAGCACCACAGTTTGTAGTTGCACCGCATGCTAAACAACACTCATCAATAGATGCCTTAAATGTTGGATAAGTGCTTAAATCATTGCCAAAATAGTCTATATTAGTTTCATAGGTGCACTGTTGAGCTATGGTCAAAGCCAAAAGACCTAATAAAGTAAAAACCAAAAAAATACTTTTCATTTTTAACTTGGTATTAAATTTTATTAAAACTCAATCAAATTAAAGAAAAAATTTGGTTATTTATAATCAATTATTACGTAAATGTGTGCATTGAGATTGAGGGGTTGATATAGTTACATTTTATGATATCATTTTACACTTAATCCTGAACTGTTTTAATTAAAATTCAAAGTCTTATATAACGAATAGTGGTGGATTTAGGATTCAATTGTTGGTAAAGATATTTGATTGCCAATTTTGTCTTCATTATTAGTAAGAACCAAATCCAGTTTTGGGTCTTGTGTGTCGTTTCGCTGGGCTAGGCTTTGTTGTGCTGCTAAAGTTTGACTTAATTCGGGAAATGTTTTGAACAAATATTTATTGGAAACATAATATTGGGCTTTTTGCTCGGCTTTGCAATGCTTTTGGTAACGTGAGCAAATTTTCCTATTCGTGCTGTTCACTTTTCTTATGCGTTCTAAATTTTTAAGAGTAAAATTATTCGAATAAAAAATAAAATATATCTAAAATTATTTTTTATCTCTTTTAATATTTTAGAATTTAGAATAGAAATTCATTTTTTAAAGGACTAAAAATTTATTGAAAATGATTGAATTACTAGTCTTGGAAAGATAAAAACCCATTTCCAGATAAGATCAACTTATACCAAGCTGGGCTGTTGTGGACTTTTGTTATTATTTGAATATAATTTCATTTAAAGGATTAGTATTTTTATAACAGACTAAATTATTCTTAAATTTAGATAAAATTTGTATATTAATGGAATTTAACTTTTAATCAGTAAATTTTATTAAAAAAAATTTTATTTTTTACATCTTTCAGCACCTAGTGATACAAATGAACTCGATATTTTATTATCTTAGCCCCTGAAGTTTTACCCATAAATTAAACTGGCGCGAAAAATTTCGAAAAAAATTATTCTAAATTGCTCAATTTAAAAAATCATCTATATACCTCCTAAAATGTATTTTTTCTTAAAAAAATTTATATTTTTTTTGCTAAATCTATTTATCAAATTGTTTCTCTCCCTAACTAACCATCTCTTATAAGATCAATATTTTTTTCTAGTTTCTTATCTAAATTATTAATTTAATAAATCAGATAGTATTGTTGATGTTTTTTATTTAAAAAATATAATTAGATTAAGTTTTTTAAACATGCATTATATATTTTTTCGAGTAGCTAAAATATTTTTTTTTAGTAGCAATTTAAATAAAATTGAATATTATTGGCATATAATTTTATTATGGAATTTCCAACACTTGATTTGACAATTGAAAAAAATTCAAGAAGAGGGAAACGTAAAAAGCTTTGCCATCACTTCAACGAAAACCAAAAGGTCCATTGAACTTATATGCATTCTTAATAGTGAAGCTACAAAAACTTCAAAAAAGAGAGGAAGGCCAAGAAAAGATTAAATTAATTTTTTATAATAATTTGTTTTGTGTGTTTGTTTAGGTTTTGATTTTTTTAATTAGCTACTAAAAAAATATTTTAGCTACTCGAAAAAATATAACCCTTTAAAAATTATCAGCTCTAATCATTATTTGGTAGAACAAATTCTTATAAGCATCTACATTTTTTTTAAATAATAATTTATTAACTGGTTATGATTATTACCTTTTAAAATTATTTTTTTAATATAACTTGCAATTTTAAGACAAATACTATCTAATATTTTGACCAGAAAATATATAGTAATTAATGATTATTTTTTCATTTGAGCTAATCTTTAAATTTTTTAAATTTAAAACAAGTATAATTAATAAATAACATTAATTATCTAATAAATTAGGTTATATTTGATATTATAGATAGCTTAACCTGTAAGCTATTTTACCAATAACGCGTTTGGTTGGGCTTGGCAGTATACTGCTTCAAAAGTGTATATTATTTGAATTTTATATGGTTGGAAATTTTTAACCAAAATTGAGTCATTGTTTAGAAAGACTAATTGGTCAAGCTACATATTTTCTACATGTTTCTTAATTCATCTTAATAATAATAGTAATAATAATTAAAAAATTAGCTACGACAAGCAAGATTACGCCTGAAATCATCGACATCAAAAACTTGGTGCCCGGTCATGAAGGCTTCGTAGCGATTGTTGAATTGTTGGATCATGCCGCCTCGTGCACGGCGCTCGTGAAGGGATGTCAAGTTTAGGAAAGAAAAATCAAATTGATCAAAATTTTAATTAAACATTTTTATTATATTTAGTCTTCTTTTTGGATCCCTTTATGTATACTTTTTTTTGGAAACAAATGGCATTCCAGCAATCGTATAGTAAAAAATTTTTAAAACATAAATTCTAGTAATAAATATTTTTCAATATTTCCCTATTTTTTAAATCAAATTTTTAATTTAGCCTACTGATTTTAAATATTAAGAATCAAAATTTCTTATTAGAATTTGATTATTAAATTATTATTTGGATATATGTATACTTACGAATAGCTTTTTGCAAATCATAAAACGATTTGGTACTCTGTTTGGTATTATGCTTCAGATAGCTTGGTAAATTTCTTCTCTTTTGATCAATGAATTTTTCAAAAACATTCTTCTGATGTCCACTATCAGATTCAAAACTATGGTGTGAGTAGTCGTTTAAATTGACCGCTGTGCGTATTCGATTTGTGGATAGACTTTCCATAGTGTCTAATTCATTCATTCTGTGCTCATTGTCCAAATTGTCACTATTAACTGTTTGAGTTTCCATTAGTTGTTCAACAAGTAGAGTTTTTTCTCTTTTGATCAGAAGCTGAGTGTAGCTTAGCCTTTTGTCCAAATTTCTTTGCGTCAAAGTCAGCAGTTTATCTTCAATATTGTTCTGGTTGAGCTTGCGGCGCTCATTTGGACTCATTAGAGATTTCTTCTTCTCCACCTTTACCGGCTCTCTGGCAGTACTTGCTCTGGTTGAGCTACATGTTCGGTCAGAACCAGGCTTTTTAAAATATTCAACATAATATCCACTTTTTTCTGCCAAATTAAGCCTTCTGAATTGATTGGTAATCGGCTCCAGACTATTCATTTGGGTCATTGCTGAACTAGTACGAGTGTCCGAGCTCCTTGATACTGAAATGTTCACATTATTTAGTTTTTGTTGATCTAATTTTGAACTCATTTTTATACAATTGATTCTTATTTTAATTAATTGTAAATTTCAAGGTAGGCAAAAACCTTTAGATTTTTAATAAGACCAATACATCTAGAGGCATTTATTGTTTTTTTTATGTAAATTTTTTATTTCAGAAAATAAAGTAAACAATTAAAATTAAAAGAAAAATTCAAAGCTTTTATTTTTTAATTAAAATAATATGATAGCAGAATTTATTAGTAGAATAGACGCCAAAAATTCCAAGTTTGCTTTTAAAATGGCACTAGACGATATCAAAACATAAAATTTGGTAGTTGTTGTCGTCACTGCTTGGCTGTCTTCAGGCTTCCAAACCACATTTGATTGTTTAAGACCAGAGTATCCTTTAATTAATTATAGGTTATTAATTTTGCATTTAGGATTTTTCTGAACACTTCAAACTTCAAGCTTAATTAAACCACAGTAGAGTTACCTCATTTTTTTTTATATTTTTAAATAAAATAAATTAATTTTTAATTATAAATTTCTGCTGCGGAATTAAATTGTTTTATTTATAATATAGAACAGGCTTATTTTATTTTATTTAAAAATTAAAATATAAAAAAGAAAAATTAATCTAAAATCAGTTGATTATTCACCTTAAAAATATATTTATATTTCCTGATTAAATTAAAATAAATTTTTAATAAATAAAGTAAATTTTAAAAGTAGATATGAAAATGAGATTTTTATTTTATTAGATAATTTAGATAATAAACTGTAAAAATTACTTGACATCACATTCTGTCTTCGTTCTCCAATACTACTTTTGATCCAACAGGCTAAGCTAGCCGAAACAAAAGTCCATGCCCTACAATCAGGCTCTTGGTTACATTTTTTACAGCAGTCAGCTGGGCTAAGCGTATATGAATAATACAAGTCTTTACCAAAATAGTCAACATCCTTCTCAAATGAACAGCATGATATTGGCAAAATCACGACTAGAATTAAAAAAAATTTTAAAATCATCTTTATTTTTTTAAATCCTTTTATTAAATAATAAACTAAATTAGTATTTAACTTAATTTTAATATATTTATAATTTATTTTTAATGTAATTTAATCATATCACATAATAGATTATTTTCAAGTGTTTTACGTGTCTTTAAAATAATACCCAGTAATACGTGATCGTTTGTCTTGGATTAAGATTTCGATCACGTTTTATCTTCTTGAATTCCGTGACCAATGTCAGACAGCACTGATTAGCGCATTTGCCAGACTTTCTATAAAAGAGGATACCTTTAAGTTAAAATCATGTTATAGTCTTCAAATAATGAAAACAGCTCTTTTCTTTGTTTTTTTCCTATCTGTCTTTGGCGGATATCTTTCAACTACTTTAACATGTAGATATGAGTCTAATATTGAATATGTTGGATACCGAATTGGTGGTGCGTATTATGTTAGCGCTGGCCAATGTTGCTACATGTGTACCAATGATCCTTTGTGCAAGACATGGACCTATGACAAACGACAAAATTATTGTGTTTTAAGAAGCTCTTCTGAATATCGAAGATACAGATGTGGTCGAATATCGGGATTCAAGGGAACATTTGCCTCAATTCCACCTTATGTAGCCGAAACAACACCTGCTCCGACTGGAACTACAGAAGCTTCGGCAACTACAGCACCTAAAGAATCAAGTTGTCTGATTGAATTTAATTCAAACTATCCTGGAAATGATATTGGTGGATCCTATAACATCAACACGATAGACGAATGCTGCAATTTATGTGGATCCAATCCATCTTGCTATTCATTTGCTTACATGGAAAGCTCCAAATATTGCTTTTTGAAAGGACAGGCTAATCCAGACAATAGACAGGATTATGATGGTATAATATCTGGCGTAGTTACAGTTAGATAAATTAATTTTTTAAATATAATATTATTTTAATAAAGAGCAATTTTTAAAATAATTAAAATGTTTATTTTACCAAGATTTTTTGTCTTGTATTTAATTCAAATTATTAGAAATTGACAATCTAGAATCAAAAAATCAGGATCTATTAGACCAGACACCGCATCACCTAAAAATCAATGCCATTATAAAGGCGAAACTAATTCAGCTGGAAAAGAAATAATATACATATAATTAAATGCATATAAAAGCTTTTAGATTTAAAACTGTCATCCTTAATAGAACCATATACAGTATGTTGCAAAACTTTAGAAATTTTTTTTTTGTTACCAAAAGAATTGTTTTTGCATTAATAATAGGCAGGAAAATAAAAAAAACCGTTTTTTTTTTTAAATTCTTATTTGTCATCAATCCATGATCATAATATCAAAAAAAAAATTAAGTGAAAAAAAAATACAAAAGAAAAAATGGATACAATTATTAACTGTCCAATTAAATCTCTGTTTACACCACTTATATCTTTTTTGTCTATAATTTATGGTTAAAAGGGGTTTTCTGACCGCTGTATAGGATTCTAAGCTTTTTTTTGAGAAATCTCATTACAGTAGACTTACTTATCCTAACCCCTTGAGTCTTAGAATTAAAATCAGTTATTTACTTATTTAACACCTCAAAATTGAACTCATCACTAAAAATTACCTTTCTCGAACGTTCATTATTCGAATTCAATCTTTTTTTACACCATTTCTTTTGATTATTTCCGATGGCACTAAATTTCTACTTCACCAAATAATTATTAAATACTTCATCAACAAAATCACCAAAAAAATATTAAAAAATGAACCAAAACAATTTTTTTTCACCAAATTTATTAATTGTTTTAAACCAAAAAAATATTTATTACAACCAAAATAAAAATTTTTATTCCCAATAATAATACAAATCAAACCAAAAAATAATTACTGAATTATCAAGTCTTGATTTGCCTTTGCAGGTCTTCCAGGTTTTCTCTTTTCGCTGATAGTGGTATTTCACATTCAGGAATATTTAGAATTTTTGATATACCAATTAAGTGCTTGCAAATGTTATTCTTGATATACCATCTACATGAACATTTTCCGTTCTTGAAATCGACTAAATCGGGTACTATGACATATAGTAAAGGTTCGTGCTTTTTGTAATCCTCGAATTCATCCCAATCAAAATTAAGGTGAACATTCATCCAGTTGTCAACATATGTTTGATCGATTTGTTGATTATTTTTTTTGCCGACAAAATATAATTTTAGGTTTTTGTTTATTTTATGTTTAATGACCGGTTGTCTTCTCTGTAACCATTGTGCAGCGGCTGTCCAATCTGCAAGTGTTATCTCGACTTGGGTCTTAAATGCTTTGGTATTTTTTTCAGCTGGATCTCTATTGGTTGACCAAAAATGAATGATTCGTTCATCTACAACTGATAAAAATCTCGGTACTGAAAGTCGATTTTTGAAAGTAGATTGTTCCTTTATATATCGATTAGTTGATTCTAAAGCATTGGATAACCTAGAGCGTGGCCTTCATACCAACCAGGATGTTTTGTAAACCATTGTTCTTTAAAATCCTTAATGAAATTTTCAACGAGCCATTTATCACAAAATAAGCGAATCGCTGCTTTGAATATATCTTCATTGATTGATAATTGTATAACCTTGATATCTGATATAATTGCATTCCTGGTCTGACTTGGAATCGAAACTAAGTGCTTATTAACATTTCAAAGCACATAGGCCCAACACATAATTCTTTTACTAGGCTTACCAAAAGCTAGCTTATATTCATTTGTTATTGCGTCACTCCCATCATCAATTAAAATAGTTGGCAAAAATGCTGGTAAGTTTATTTTAGAAACAGCATTTTTAAACTATTGCAAATAAATTCGTAATCCGATTCTGTTTCTGATTTTGTCAAAGCCTAACCGAAACGGTGATAATGCTTGCATCTGTCTGTTGTACCAATCATTATAACACGGAACATTCCTAAATATACTTTGTGTTCATCATATTTTTTGATTTTGCATCTTGCAAGGAAATTCGCTAATTGGGCTTTGGTAGGCTTTTCAATGTTTGATTTCTTGCTTAAGCCATGGGAATTTTAATTGGTATACTTATTCCATTTTCGAATAATTCAATGATCGCTTCTTGGGTGCTTTTGGCTAGTTTGGATTTTTTTTCATCGCCATGTTCGTGTTGATTTTCATTTATGCATAGGACCACCTTGTCGTAATCACTCTTAATTAAAATGTAGGCTTGCATTTGACACTTGCTGTTGCTGAATTTAAAATAATGTTTTGCTCCATCACTGGTATAATGTTTGCGTTGTTTTCTCAAATTACCTATTTTATTAAGATCTTCCAAAGCTTCATCAATTAACTGATAATTGTTGTGCACGATGTACGAATCGGTGAGGTATAAATTAATTAGGTAAAATTAAGATTAATTTGGTTTAGAAACCTATTTTGATTTGGTGGTTTGATTTGCACAGGTAATTGGGATTTTTTGGTGTCAATTAAGAATAGATTGTCGACAAAAAAAAACCAATTAGGTGTTAAATTTTGGTAATCGAGTTTCGCCTTAGATTATATTTTTTTGGTGATATTCTTTATTATTTTGGTGAATAAAAAAAATTTTATTGGTGAACGATAATTGTATGCCATTTCCGATACAGTCAGCACTTCTACAGATATGAGAAAGTTCCTTTTCTTTTACTAGTAAGAAATGTACTTACTATTTCTCTTCTTACCTTAACATTTTCAGCTTATAATTAATCTCAGAGGCCAGCTTTTTATTTCTAATATGTAGGATTTTTCAATACTGTATTATCAAATCAAGTAAAAGATGAGTCAATCGTCTCTAAAAACTCTACAAGATAAAATTTAATTTTTTTTTATTTTCAATTGAATTTAAAATACAAAAAAAATTTTTTTTTTAAATTAAATTTTATAAAATTTTCAAATAAAATCGTGCTCTGATATAATCATATGGTTTTTATCTTATTTTGAGGCTCCAAAGGCTAGGCTGAAAAGAAGGACTAAGATCTTTTTTGTGGGCTTGAGGATTCTCTAAAAAAATTTTTAAATAAATTATTTTTTGCACAACTAAGTGTGCAATTCTAAATTAGTTAATAAAATAATAAACAAAAATATATACGAAATTGCATGTGTGGTGCATGAACCTACCTAGAATTTGTCTGTCGGGTTCTTATGAACTGTTTGACTAGATTGAGTTTCGTTTTCTATATAGCACAAAAAAGTTAAAAAAGTTGGTTAAATCATCTTGGATTTATAATACTCAATTTTTGACATTAAAATTAAATTAATCAACTAATTAACTAATCATTTTGATCGAAGCTGATCAATAAAAAATAAATGTCTGTGATGAGTGAATTATTTTTGATCTTTTTTATTAATTTTGTTTATTAGTTATCTTTTTATGATATTTGGCAGGAAATTAAAGATTGTTTTATTTTTATTATTTTGTTATGAAACATCTATTTTTATGGAAGATTTTATTAAATTTGTGTACATTAATTTTAGCCACTCTTTGAAAGCTTCTCTATTTTTGAGATATTTTTCGAGTTTAGTCTTTTATTTAGTCTGTATACTGTTATAATTTTGAGATTGATTATTAGTTGATTCATATCATCATTTGCTTGTTAAATTTTAAAAAATGAATTTTTAGACGGCCTTTTTTGACCAAAATTAAGCTTCTTTAAATATTTGAAATTTGGTAACCCAGAAAATTTAGAAATTAAACAAAGATCATACAAATTTCTATGCATTTTGAAGAATATTTCTTTTTCAAATTATGAACTTTTTTATTCTTATTGAGGTAGTTTGGCACAAAATTTATCAGTTTGATTTATTACAAGACATTTACTTTTAAAACTTGACAGTTGTTTAAAAGATGATTGATGCTTTGAGAAACATTAATTTTCGATATTTATAAAATGATTAATAAATATTGATTTTCTTAATTGCATGCCATATCCAATTATCCAATATATCCATTATACGAATGCTTTTTATTTTTAATTCCAGTGTTTTGTTAAGAATTTTAAAGATGGTATTTAAATAAGATCCACTCGATTTAAATAAAATCCACTCGATTTGATTAAAAATGGCTTAATTGTCTCTAAAGGCTTTTTATTTTTAATTCCAGTGTTTTGTTAAGAATTTTAAAGATGGTATTTAAATAAAATCCACTCGATTTAAATAAAATCCGCTCGATTTGATTAAAAATGGCTTAATTGTCTCTAAAGGCTTTTTATTTTTCATAAATTTACAATATTGAAAATTAAATTTATTTGATCTTTTTTTAGCATTTGCATATTCATACGATTAATAAAAAAAAATATATAAAACAAAATTTTTATACAAAAATGAATTTCATAAGATTGTTATTGGTGTTTACTTTAACAGATACCATGGCAATAACAGATGAATACTGTATTAGACACAAAAATATGCTAATCATAAGCAAATTATTTGGTGAGTATTCTTTGACTATTCAGAATTTTTATTCATTTAAAGAAATTAATTCAAAATGCTTAAACGAAAGCAAAAATTTAAGAAATGTTTATATTAGACCTTCTTCAAAGATTATTTTTTCAATGAATTTTTCCGATTTAAATTACAATTTTTTTTCATTTTTGTATATTTATGTTACAAACATAAAAGGAATAGATTTAAATATGAAAGCTATTTCTTATCAAATTAATACAAAACATGTAGATTTAACTGTTACCTATTCTGATTTCAAAATGTATTATAAAGACAGCATATTAAAAAATTGCTCTGTTTATTTAAATGAAGAAAATAATGATTTTAATTTTTTTAAATATGTTTATAGATTAAGTTTGACCTACACTGTTAAATACAGTCAAGGAATGTGTCCTCTTTTTCTAAATAATTCACATCTGGATTATTTTACGATAGGGGGCCTGTCTAATTCAATCTTGTATCGGAATATTTTATCATTTCAAAAAATGAACTATCGTCTAATATCAAATATCAAAAATATTGAATTTTTCTTCTATAAATATGCTTTATCCAATGATCTCATAAACAAAAACATTTTTTGGAATCTCGAATCAATTTCATTTAGTGGAGTGCTCGACTTTATAAATGAAGCAACCTTTGCAAGCTTAAAAAACTTAAAATCCATAAAATTGATAAATAATCGACTCAACTTATTTTTTGATGGGCATTCTAAATGGCTAAGATATATTGGAGCATTGAATAAAACTGTTGTACTTAAACTAGACATTTTTTTTTTTTCCAGAGTACGATTTTTGCAATTTTTTGAATCTTCCAAGAAACAAATACATTTTCTTTGATATGTATATCTCAGAAAAAAACTGTTCATGCACTGTATTTTGGATTTTATCCAAAACTAACGGATCCAATACAAATTCAATGTGTGAATATAAATTTTGTAATTTTACAAAACAAATATCATTATGTAAAGGATTCAATTTGAAGAAACCTGAAAATACACCAATTGATAATTTAATTTTTTCGGAGTATTTTAATTTTATCTCTATTTTGTCAATGTGCTTCTTTTCAATATTTGGCTTTGTGACAAATGCTTTTAGCATTTTTATTTTAAAAAATCCAAAAGAAAAAAATCTTTTATTCGATCAAATGTTTTCGATTTCAGTGTTGAATATTTTATACTGCTTTATAATTGGTATTCATATTATGAGCACATGTGTTTCGTTTTCTGGTATATATTGTTCTAAATTAATGAAGTCTCAATTAAGCCAGTATTTTGAAATATTTCTTTTTGAATTTGTTGGAAGAACCATTAAAATATTAATTAACATTCTAAATGTAACTTTAGCCCTTACTAGGCAAAAGTATTTATCATATAAAAAGAATTCTAATTTTAACAAGATTTTTTATAAAAAAAGGTTCAAAATTCTTCCTGTTATTTTAGCTTTAATCTTAAACGTTGACCAACTTTTTGTAAACAAAATAAATACTGACTGGTTTGAAACAAGTTTTGAATTTTACAGTGGATTTCCCACACGTCAACTTTACATTGATCAAAAAATTGGATCTCATCAGCCTTTTATCTACAAATTATATTATTACTACTATATTATCTATTTTTGTATAGTTGACGTTTTTTTTGTAATAATTTTAACTATATTTGATGTTGGGTTCTACTTAAAATTTAGAAAAACACTTTTATCAAAAAAAAAGAGAATTTTAGAAAATAATGATTCTGAAAAAAAATTGAATCGAATTAAAAACTCTGAGATAAGAGTTTCGTTTATTCTTTTCATAAATTTATTTTTGATTCTTATTTTCCGTTTAGCTGAATTTACAACAAGTTATATGTTTTTTGCAGAAAAGCTAAACAGCGAAATTTGCAAATATAATATAAAAATCTGTATTAATTATTATAACTTTGGCAACGCTTGTTTTGTTTTTACCTGCAGCTATTCAATCTTTATATTTTACAATATAAATAACAACTTCAAACAGCGTTTTAAGTTATTTATTTCAGAAATAAAATTTTTTCAATTTAAATCAACTTGATTAAACAAATACAAAATATTTAACTATTTTACTACTCATTATAATTTTGGAACTGTTTGGTTTTCGTAGTAAAGTGTTAAATAACTCAAAATGATAATTGAAATTTTTGTTGGTTACCTTTCTTAATATCTGGAAAATCAATCATATAAATTACCTTTCATTAAGATTAAAATAAATGATTAAATAAATGCAAAAAATTTATTATTCAAAAGATTATTGATCAATAGAAAGTATTTTTATAATATTCAATTTTTCTGCAGTCAAAGACTACTCTTTCAGCTTTTAAACCTATCTAGAACCACAAACTGTCTTGGTAAACTGCTTTAACGTATTACCTTATCAAAATTATAGATTTCTTTTTTAATCGTTTAATTACTCTTGATTTATTATCCAAAACTTCAAAGTTGGATTAATCACTAAAAACTACCATTCCCAAAGGTTCATTGGTCGAATCCCATCTTTCTTTACACAATTTAAATCTTTTTATGTAATTTTTTGAATTATTATTTAAAGGCCTAAATTAATTACGCTAGTTAAAAAACTCAAAATGCTGGGTAAATAAAATAATCTGCAGAGTAAAAAATTTAATTTGCTAAGTAGGTAAAAAACTATGTAAAAAAAGATTTTATGCTAGGTATTTTTAATAGTTTTTCAAGCTAAAAAACAAAAAATGCTAGGTTAAATTAAAAAAAATGCTTGGTAAATTGGAGAAAATGCTATGTTTCGTCTTGTAAAATAAAAAAATAACTAAGAAAATTAAAAAGTTTAAAAAAAATTTCTATTGTCTCATAAGAGCTTTCAATGCTTTGGCTGGACGATTAGGTTTTCTTCTTTCTCCAATTAAAACATCTTTCGCAGCAGCTAGAACTTTTATATATTTTAATCGCATTGCTAGACCAACATGATGCTTACAAATATAATTTTTCATAAAGTATGGACAATTGAAATTGATTCATTTTTCCAATTTCCATTTGAGCCATAATCTGGTATTGTTATGCACAAAACTTTATAATTAATTTTCGCATATCTTTGAAATGTATTCCATGCAAGATTGGAATAATTTAGAACGTCATCCTCTGTAATTTTCAGTTCTGCAATAGCTTGTACAAAATAATCTGTACATATTGGATTATTTGATTCATAAAGAATTGTAGTTTTATTCAACTTTAGCCGTTGATATGTTTTTTGCGTTCAATTGTAGATCAATCGGCTGTTCTTTATAGAAGATACGACGATCTGTTTCGGATGGTGCTCGATCGAGCGACCAATTCTTGACAATATCGCAGCTAATAATTAGAAATTGTGATAAGCTTAAGTGTTCTCTTAATGTATTTTTATTCTTGATTACTTTATTAGTAGCTTCTAAAGCAGTATTATGTGATGGACAATATTTTACATCTGCGTAGCCTTCATACCAGCCATCTAAAATATCAACCCATTCTTTTTGAAAATAAACTATAATTCTTGATATTTTTTCCATTTCTTTATAAATAAAGGAATTGCTTTCTGAAATATATCTCTAGATGAAGATATTTGTAATATTCGAATATCTTTTTTAATTGATTCTCTGTGTTAATACCCTAGCTTCTTTAAATTTATCTACTGCCCTAAACATGTGACAGGAGCACATTACTATTTGAGAACAGTTATAGAATTCTATAAAAGCATTGCGTATCGCAGTTGAACCATCGCAAATTAATACTTTAGGTTCTAATTTCGCTTGATTATTTAATTAAAACCCTTTTGATTCCATCAAAAATGAATTTGAAATCATTATTTTGTTCATTTCTACAAACTGATATTCCGAATGGGTGAAAATGTTTGGCAATATCAGTTGTCCCTTTAATAAAAATTGGAAAACCTTACCAGACTAATTTGTACGTAGCATCTATATTAATCTTGTCTGTTTCGAGAGTCAGACTAAATAATTTAATATTTTTTTAAACTTTTCACTTAATAGATGTGAAACTCTTAGTAAGAAGACGCTTACTAGTAATGAAAAGACGAAAAAATGGCAGGCTCAAATCATCTTTATCGTCAGCTTCATCTTGATTCTCAATTTCATCATAATCCATATCATTACCATAGTTTATCAAATAATCAGCAACAAAAGGTTTATCTTCATCATTTTGATTAAAAAAATTATTTTTGCACCAAATTTCAAATTCTCCAAGGCTTAATATTGTTTTACCAAATTTTTCTTTTCGAGTCTTTCTGAGAAAGCCTAATAATAATGACTTTTTGGGAAATTCCATATTTTTTTCTCTCAATAGCTCAAGAATTGAATTAGGTTTGATATTGAGGTTGAAAAATTCAATAATTTTGGCTTTTACATATTGCGACATATTTTTTTCATTATTGTCCAAATTTGTATGCTCATTGACTGATTCTTAACCATTAACTTTGAAATAATGCAAATATAATTTTTTTTCACATTGTTTTTCACCAAATTTTGACATTTTACATCGATAATAACATTTTTGAGCATCAGCACAAGAATTTTTGTACCATTTCTCCCAAACTGTTGAATTGAAGAGCTTCTTCCGTTATCTTTTTCACCATCACTTTTATCACTGTCACTAATATAATTATGTAAAACCACATTATTTTTTAAACTTTTTCCTCTTGAACATATTATTGTTTTTTATTAAAAAAATAAACAATTCACTCTTATATATTTTATCGATCAATCAATTAAAGCCACCTCAATTACTTCTTTCCGGTTTTAATTTATCATTTTTATCAAACAACCTAGCGCTCTTGCTTTTTATCATAGCCCTTTGATTTATTACAAAACATTTTTAAATTTTAGCAACTAGCATTTCAAAAAGCCTACCTAGCATTTTTATTCTTAAATTTAATTTTTTTTAACCAAGCATTTTAAAATTTTTACCTAGCATTTTTAATTTTAGTCCTAGTATTTTTTTCTAAACATTAGCCTAGAATTTTTAATTGCTTACCTAGCATTTTAATGCATGCCTTATTTAAATAATGTTTTTTTTTTACTTTCAAATGAATTTAAAAGGCCAAAAAAAATCGTGTTTTGATATAATCATATATTTTTTATCTTATTTTTAAGCTCCAAAGGCTAGTCTGAAAAGAAAAACTAAGATCTTTTTTTTGGTCTCATTAATGGACAATTTGATTAATTTAACAAAATTAAAAAAATTTGTATAAAGAAAAGATTTATATTTTTTTTAATTCGTTCATGTTTTCCAACATTTTTTATAGTGTTGGACGCGGACAGAGCTAACCGGTCGAAATACGGGCGGTTCATCGCGGTTTTTGGCCCGTTTATTTTGGCGGGCTAATTTTTGGCCCGTTTAATAAACGTTTAAAAATAAACGGGCGGTCCAAGAAACCGTTCCAATTTTGGCGGGCGAACTCTGGCCCGTTTATTTTGGCGGGCTAATTTTTGGCCCGTTTAATAACCGTTTAAAAATAAACGGGCGGTCCAAGAAACCGTTCCAATT
>JAESIW010000020.1:666030-1113395 GCA_016802295.1 Brachionus rotundiformis
GAACGGTTTCATGGACCGTCCGTTTATTTTTAAACGTTTATTAAACGGGCCAAAAATTAGCCCGTCAAAATAAACGGGCCAGAGTCCGCCCGCCAAATTTGGAACGGTTTCATGGACCGTCCGTTTATTTTTAAACGTTTATTAAACGGGCCAAAAATTAGCCCGTCAAAATGAACGGGCCAGATTCCGCCCGCCAAAATTGGAACGGTTAATACGGTCACGGTCACGGTTTTTAAAATTTTTGGCCCGTTTACTGTCCGCTTGCACGGACACCAACACTAATTTTTTATATAAAGATTTCAATTATTTCCATTTTTTTTTTTCATTTTTTATTATTAACACTAGAAGATCCCATTTTTTTTATACCGTTAATTTAACTCCAACTTAGGTCAAAATACTTTTTTTTTTCAAAATAAAATTTTTTTAATGTTATTTATGCTTATTAATAGTAGCTTGATTATGGAGAAAAAAAAATGTATTATATTTAAGTCATATGATTAAAAATTCTGACATAATTACATTTTAAATAAAGGAAAAAATGAAATTTTTAATCTTCAAAACAATTTTGACATAAAGCTATGTTTTTTTGTTCCTTACAACATGTACCACAACGTAATACTTTTAAATCAAATACAGGTAACGTTTGTTTTATTCTGATTACAAAACCTAATTTGACAATTTTTCTTATCCTTTTTTGTGTCCATTTTTTAGGATGGAGTCGAACTAACATTCAAATCAAATGATGCAAGTCTTTTACGAGTAGCGGGAGTTTTGGTTGTCGTTGGTTGACTATTAGATGAGGAAGCCTGAGAGTTCCTTGAACCTTTAGTGGTCTCAGAGAGCTCCTCAACAAGTTTGATTATGAAGTCTCTTCTGGTAATTTTAGATTTGTTTTCGTCTTTAATCAAAACCCAACTATTTATAATTGCGATGTTTAGTATGTAAAAAAAAACATGAACTGGCCATCTTCTAGTTTGGGATTTCGAAGTGTACAAAAAAGTCATACTATCAGCACAATCAATACTAACTTTATTACGGCTATAATCGTCGATAAAATTTGGTAAACTTTTTTGATGATGCTTGTCAATCGAAACTTTTTCATGATAGGGATTTAGAACCGATACGTTTTTGTCAACTTTTCCTTGATATACTTTAAGTTTTACAGTCCCGATAAAAGTTGTTTTGTTAGCCAATAATTGAAGTGCCAATCGATATAGTGTGAAGAAATTATCTGACGATACACAATATCCTTTATTTTTGTACGGTTAAATTAGTACTTAACAACATATTCTCCTTGTAACTCATTGTTAGGTTTATCATGGTTTTTACCTAAATAAGGAAACCCATTTTATATAATTTTTGAAATAATATCAACCAATAATGAGAACTTTATGCCAAATATGTCAGGTTTATTAGGCATATATTGTAAGAAACTGCATCTACATTCCATTGCCAACAATTGCTCATAAACACTGAGAAACTGATTTGGACGATAGCAAGCTTTAGAGTTTTCAATAAGCCATTCCCATAGATCTCTTGCCATGCAAAAACTATCAGATTTTACTCCTTCTGATCTAGTTGATTTATTGTCGAACCGTAGAAATTTCAATAAAAAAAAATATCTGTTTCTAAACATAAAGTTGAAAAAATCAAAAATGACCAAAAATGCCGATAAAGCAGTGCTATCTATTCTTGAAGCTGCAAAACTTTGAGGACCTTTTTTTCAATAAAAAACTATTCTTTTTCGAATACATGTTTCATCACCGTCATCTGACTTAGTCCAATGAACACCAACTTTTGATGTTTTGTCTAAATTTCTAGATTTCCCAGATGGTGGTTGTTGGTCACTGCTGCATTCAATTAGTTCATCGAATTCAGACTCACATTCATCGTCTGATGAAAGATTAGAAACAAGATATTCATCTTCAGAGTCAAAATCTTCAAGATCATAATCAACGTCAGACTCGTCTGAGCCACCTGATTCGGAATCGTTGGCATTGACAAATAAGTTTTATGCACGTAGGGTTGAAGCTCTGATTGGCATTTTTTTAATTATTTGATAAAGATAAAAGTAAATTATAATTTTTTAGTGTCAAAAAGTTGAAAAATTTAACTTAAAAAATTTAATTTTTTTTTTGCAAAAAAAAAAGGGCTTTAAAAAACACGCGGGTGTTCTAGTGTTAAAAGATTTCAATTATTTCAATTTTTCATTTTTTGTTAATAAAATAATTCTTTTTTACTCAAATTTATATTTATCCAAAAATTAAGTACATTCATTCAATTTTAAAGATAAGTTCTAATAAAATTTTTCAATTTATAATATAAAATTATAATCTTTCAACAAAATACAACATGCATTTAATCTTTAATATTTTTATAATTATTCTTTTTTATACAAGCATGAAAGGATAATTATACTCATCAGGATTCAACGAAATTAAAAACCGTTCGATGGAAAGATCGATGTCGATCGATGTCTTCCACCGCGGTTTTGTTGGCCAATCGCACGTTAAGGCTTGATCCTGATTATTGCTCCTTATGAAGCAGAGGGTATCGTTGAGTGTAATTTTCTTTAGTAAGTTATCTAACTTACATTCTTCGATCACAATTGAGGAAATTTGCGCTCGTGCGGCCGAGTCATATTTTAAGGTATCGTCTTTGACGAATTGTGTTCCGGGCCAGATATGATATGACCCGAAACTATCGGTGAGAATTTCGCAGGTTGTACTTTTATAAGTACTCGCTCTACCTGCTAGAAACAACGCTGTTTTCGTTTCAATTCCGTGCGATTCCAATTTACATCTCAATTTATTTGAATTTCGATTTTGTTAGCGGTAGAACTCTGTCCTCCTCCTGGCGTTGGCGCTCCAATGAAATGAAACCTTCGTTGTCCTTTTTAGACAGACGAAGGTTCACGCAGTCGTGCTTCCACGAGTTTTGACGTGGATACTCTTGTCAGAACTCGGCCATTACTGCGGCCGAGTGTTTTGGTTTTGTCTTCATTGTCTTTACGCGACTGACGAGGGTAGTCGATCGATTCCCTTCGTATTCTAACCTATCATCATCGACGATGATAGTTTTCCGTCGCAAGTATTCTATTGCATTTTGAAAATGGGTCTTGTCTTTGATTTCGGTAAAGTGCATGCTAATGAATGCACTTTTTGCATTGGGATTCGTTTTACCGAACTGCCGAAGACTTTCTGTACTCATGTCTCGCATGATCCTTAAAAATATAATTATTAAATATTTAATTTAAATTTTACTAACCTTTTGGTTAATCGTAGTACTCCTAGGACATGTAAATGTCCTCTTGTTGCTCCACTTGGGGGTCATATGCTATACGAACTCTATCAAAGAGATCGTGCACGTTTTTTACGGATACCACCAATTCTTGAATCAACATCCATTATTGCACTTACTGTAGTTTGTTCTAATTCTGTGCCTGGATCAATTTGACTATCTTCTTCGTTTACGTTACTTAAATTTAGTATTTCTTCACTTGGCCTAACTTTTTTAGGAGTATTTGAAACTTCTGTTTCATTTCCACTATCGTCACTAATATTTATAGGCCTTTTACCTCCTTTTGTGCTTTTACTTTAGTTTTTTTCCACAAATGTATTATACGCGTCAAATTCTGCTTCCATAATTTCTAGTGGTTTATAATATTTACTATATACGTCCATTTGGGTATTATGGTAACTTGTCTAATGTTATGCATCATAATCTTTTAATCTTTCTTTAGGAACTATAGCTGCTATTAAAGAATCAGGTGCATTTGCATGTTTTAATGCATCAATAAATTTAGATAATATATCAAATGCTTCCATTTGAAAATATTTTCTAACTTTAGGATCTTTTAAAACTAACCATTAGCCAGCTTCGTAATTTCGAAACAAATCAAGTATCATATCAACAAGATTTTGCCTTCTTATCGCATTAGCAGTTTTAAGATTTTGTTTTTCTTTCATTAATAAATCTAATTTCCTCCAATAATGTCCACTAATTTGCCTGTAAATGTTCCAGGCATGCTCTTTTGCTCTTTCCGATACCATTTTAATAAAGTATTTTTGTTAAGTTAGTTTTATTTATACCAAAAATTGTCGTGGAGTCTTCTCCTAAAGATATGTTTCTTGTTGTCATCGAGGGGTTCGACTAAAAAAGAAGGGTGTGTATTATAATTAGATATATAAAAATGAATTTTTTTTTAAGAGCTTTATTATTTTTATATTTAAATAGAATGAGCTTTAGAAAAAAAACTCCTTTACAGAGGATCGTTCAAGGAAGTGTTATTTGGAACAATTTCCGACTGAAGTTTTCAGTGAAAATCTTCAAAGCTTACTTGAGATTTTCAAGTTTGCTATGAATATTTTTAAATTTTTGAAATATTATAAAATCGTCAGATTTGCAAAAATTTTTATAA
Source organism: Brachionus rotundiformis (assembly GCA_016802295.1). Lineage (NCBI taxonomy): Eukaryota > Metazoa > Rotifera > Eurotatoria > Ploima > Brachionidae > Brachionus > Brachionus rotundiformis. The sequence continues at coordinate 670,451 of JAESIW010000020.1, forward strand.
TATTTAAGCAGTGTTTGTCTAAAGTTAAAAGTCATTTAGGAGTTAACCTTAAATTTTATTTTTGAAGGCTTAACTTAGACTTTAATTTTAGTAAATACGATTTGTCTTTTTTATTTAAATTCTAGGAAATATTTGTTTTCATTAACCAAAATATTAATTCTTTAGGAAATATTTCGATAAGCTAAATAAATACTTTAAGTTTCACAAGAGCTTATCAATCGAAGTTCTTTTCTTGGGTTTGATAAGTACAGATTCCATTCTTACCTGTAAATCGAAAGTGATTGTTTAAGCTTGGTATCAACCATTGACGATTTATTCATTTCTAATTTGCCCAGTAAGTGCAAAAAAAAGCTTTTACATTCAGCTTTTCAAGAAGTCATTTTCGGAAATGAGAAAAATATTAAATGATTTAGGTCTCTCAAGAAGTGCTGCAGATACTACTAGTCACCTTTTTTATTCTCTTCCTAACCAGAACAATATTATAAATTTTTTTGAATTTAAATTTATTTAAATTCTATTGAAAAATTTACCAGGCTTCACAATTGAGTCGTTGTTCAAGGAGTTATCTAGCTGTTCTGAATTAATGCAGTATTGGGATGAATTTGCTACATTACTTGGAAGTTTTGGTATGTATAAGTCTGGAAAAGAAGGATTTGATCGTTCAATTTTTTTGACCTTGTATAATGGTGAGTCCTATATGTCGGTCAGCTACAAAAGCTATGGATATGAAATTACAGAGCCAAGAATTTCGATGTTTTGCGCTGGTTATCCTGATAAGGTTATAGAACTAATCGATGAAGAGAAAATGAGATTTATCTTTATAATAAAATGTGCGAAAAGTTTGAACTTAGTGATACCTTAATCGGGTATGTAAGTTTTTAAATTTTAAAAATAAAGAAAAATCTTTTTCTATTCACCGTCAACTGTTTAAAAAATAAAAATTAAAAAATTAAAGTTTAAAGAAATCTTACCTAATTTTAACCATTTTTTAACTCTTCGTAACACGTTGTACGAATTGTATAAAAAGGCTAGATTTATTTTAACAAAATCAGAATTATAATAATGGGGTCCGGGGTGTAGCCCTAGATTAGGGTTAGAAGGAAATAGTATGAAATTATATAAATATATTAAAAGGATTATGGTGATGGTTTAGGGCTAATATTTGTTTAAACAATAATATTTATTTTTTAAAATTTTTTTCCATTAGTTTTCTTAATTAATTATTATCAGTCTTACTTGATAAAATAGAAAGATATTTTAAACACAAATAATTAGTAATTTTTGAATTATATTAAATTTTGATATCGAATTATCTTTTTATGTCAAAAAATTTGTGAAAAAACTTATATCATCTTTCTATTCTTAATTTAATTATCTGAGAAAATTTTTTTTGTTAGTTAAATTTTATATTCATAATTTTAATAGTAAATAGTGATCAAAATTTTAAAAACTGATTATTTTTTATTTAAATGATGTTTGAATAAGCATCAAATTCTTTTTTAGCTCATTAGGTATTTTTAAAAAAATTTTTTTTTTTGGAAATGATTTTAAAAATATTCTTAAGTATTTAGGATTCACTGAGGCCTACAATGAAGAATTTTTAAACACGAATTGTAAAAAGCTCTGTCGAAAGCGGCTCAGTGAAATTTGGTTTGGTTATAATAAAAAAAAGCAACACCTAAAATTAGAAATTAAAATTGATTATTTCGATTTTAAAATGAACGAATTAATATTAAAAGAGTTCAATAAAAAATTAATTACCAATTTTTCAATCAGATGGATAGAAAAACATTTAGATTAATGTCGAATTGATTCCTGTAAAGCTTCAGGTAATATAAATAAAGAAAATTGGAATTTTTGAACAAATTTTTCAAGTTGTTGTTGATGGTCATCAGAAATGCATAAGATTGCGCTGTATAGCTGAGATTGAAAACGATGTTTTTTGTGAAGAGACTCCTATTCTTGATATCTACTTTTGTTATGAACATAGGAATTTTAAATCAAGTGAAAACCAAGAAATAGCTTCATATCCAACTATTTTTTTATATTTTATTATTTTGATTAACTTTTTTAAAGTTGATTTTACCTCAATTATCAATCATCGTGATAAAATTAATTGCCGAGAATATTTACCTAAATTGAATCTCAACCTATCTTAGATGGATGACTATGAGTGAATTAGCTAAATGGCCAAAAGCTATTGATTTGTATCTCAAAAAGATAAATAACATTATACCATATGGATGCCGTTTAGAGAACTGTCTTTGTTTCAATAAGAAAAAAACTGGAGGATTATTGGCAGGACTAACTCCATGTGGAATATTCATTTCGTTTTGTGAGATTGTTAATGGCGAGTCACTTAGAAAAGTATTTGAAGAAGTTTTGAAGGTAAAATCAATAAATAGAGAGCTCAAGTATGTTATTTATGATAAATCTTGTCAGCTTGATGAGCATAGAATAAAGAATCATAGTGATGATAAAACCATAGCAAATTTAATTTTTTTAATAGATTCACTTCATTTAGGAAACCACACAAGAAAAAAATGCCATGAAAACTACAATATTGAGAAACATGCTGAATTAGAGTGTATAAATTCTCAAATATGTGAACAAAGTTTTAGGTTAATTTCAAGACATAAACATTGCTGTAAACATTTTTCAAAAAATCATTTTATTTTCTTTTTTAATTGGTTGTTTGATAGATTAAATGAAATTATTTATCAAAAAATAAAAGAATTACTTTGATTTTGATTAAAATTATAAAAAAATTTTTGATTCAATAGGATGTATTTACCAACTTCAAAAATAATTAGATTTTTTTTATTATTAAATTAATCCTTATAAATATTATACAAATTATTGGAATAATTGAAAGACTTTTTAAAAGAATAATGAATTGATTAATTGAATAAAGTTGAAGAAATTTGAACTATTAAAGTGAAATAATTGAAAGTTGATCTTTAAACGGAAACTGTCTATTAATTATTAAAATACTTTATCTACTAAATGCGAATATTTTAGCTGCTTTTTTTATCTACTTTTCATGAATAAATTAGCTACTCGAAAAAATCTAATCATTTAAAAATTATCAGCCCTAATCATTATTTGGTAGAACAAATTCTTATAAACATCCACAGTTTATTTTAGATTTTTTTAAATAATAATCTATTAAATGGTTATGATTAATTTTAATTTTTTTTATATTTAGTCTTTTTTATTAATTGATCGAATATTTGGATCCCTTTATGTATACTTTTTTTTTTAAAACAAATGACAGTCCAGCAATCGTATACTAAAAAATATTTAATACATAAATTCCAGTAATAAATATTTTTCAATATTTCCCTATTTTTTAAATCAAATTTTTAATTTAGCCTAATGATTTTAAATATTAAAAATCAAAATTTCTTATTAGAATTTGATTATTAAATTATTATTTGGATATATGTATACTTACGAATAGCTTTTTGCAAATCATAAAACGATTTGGTACTCTGTTTGGTATTATGCTTCAGATAGCTTGGTAAATTTCTTCTCTTTTGATCAATGAATTTTTCAAAAACATTCTTCTGATGTCCACTATCAGATTCAAAACTATGGTGTGAGTAGTCGTTTAAATTGACCGCTGTGCGTATTCGATTTGTGGATAGACTTTCCATAGTGTCTAATTCATTCATTCTGTGCTCATTGTCCAAATTGTCACTATTAACTGTTTGAGTTTCCATTAGTTGTTCAACAAGTAGAGTTTTTTCTCTTTTGATCAGAAGCTGAGTGTAGCTTAGCCTTTTGTCCAAATTTCTCTGCGTCAAAGTCAACAGTTTATCTTCAATATTGTTCTGATTGAGCTTACGGCGCTCATTTGGACTCATTAGAGATTTCTTCTTCTCCACCTTTACCGGCTCTCTGGCAGTACTTGCTCTGATTGAGCTCTGGTTGGTTCGGTCAGACCCAGGCTTTTTAAAATATTCAACATAAAATCCACTTTTTTCTGCCAAATTAAGCCTTCTGAATTGATTGGTAATCGGCTCCAGACTATTCATTTGGGTCATTGCTGAACTAGTACGAGTGCCCGAACTCCTTGATACTGAAATGTTCACATTATTTAGTTTTTATTGATCTAATTTTGAACTCATTTTTATACAATTGATTCTTATTTTAATTAAGTGTAAATTTTAAGGTAGGCAAAAACTTTTAGATTTCTAATAAGACCAATACATCTAGAGGCATTTACTGTTTTTTATGTAACTTTTTTGTTTTAGAAAATAAAGTAAACAATTAAAATTAAAAGAAAAAATCAAAGCTTTTATTTTTTAATTAAAATAATATGATAGTAGAATTTATTAGTAGAATAGACGCCAAAAACTCCAAATTTGCTTTTAAAATGGTACCAGACGATATTAAAACATAAAATTTGGTAGTTGTTGTCGTCACTGCTTGGCTGTCTTCAGGCTTCCAAACCACATTTGATTGTTTAAGACCAGAGTATCCTTTAATTAATTATAGGTTATTAATTTTGCGTTTAGGATTTTTCTGAACACTTCAAACTTCAAGCTTAATTAAACCACAGTAGAGTTACCTCATTTTTTTTTATATTTTTAAATAAAATAAATTAATTTTTAATTATAAATTTCTGCTGCGGAATTAAATTGTTTTATTTATAATATAGAACAGGCTTATTTTATTTTATTTAAAAATTAAAATATAAAAAAGAAAAATTAATCTAAAATCAGTTGATTATTCACCTTAAAAATATATGGCTTATATTTCTCGCAGTAGTAAAAATATTTTTTTTTTATAGAAAAAATTTATGAACAAGTATCGAAGTAACAATTTATAAACAAGACAAACCACATGAACACAACAATGAAAATGATCGATTGATTCCAACAAAAACTAAAGACAAAGTTATTTCAATGTATTTCAATGAAAACAAAAAAGCAAAAGAAATAAGTCGATGGCTTAGAAAAAATCTTCATGATGGGTTTGTAGAAATGAGCGAGCTTCAAATCAATAACCTTATTCACAGAATATTAAAAAATGAAAAAATACAAGTTGATCCTGGTCAAAGCATTGATGCATTAAAAACATGGGCTGAAAGTCTCAGTATTATCCCCGAAGGTGATGATGAAATGTTCGTTGTTTCAAAATTTGTGATTAAACCAGATGATGTCAACTTTCGTATTTTTATGACTACAAAGAGGCTTATTTCTCTAACAATAAAAGCAACACATGTCGCCGCGGACACTACTCACAAACTCAATTGGATTAATTTTCCAGTACTTCAATGTGGCACAACCGACAAAGCCAAAGCGTTTCATCCTTTTGCAATATTACTCTCAAGAACTGAGACTCATGAAGATTTTGAGTTTATGTTCAGTACTGTCAAAAATCTCTCCAAACAATTATTCGATTTTGACTTTGATACAAGCTCTTCTGAATATCGAAGATACAGATGTGGTCAAATATCGGGATTCAAGGGAACATTTGCCTCAATTCCACCTTAAGTAGCCGAAACAACACCTGCTCCGACTGGAACTACAGAAGCTTCGGCAACTACAGCACCTAAAGAATCAAGTTATCTGATTGATTTTAATTCAAACTATCCTGGAAATGATATTGGTGGATCCTATAACATCAACACAATAGACGAATGCTGCAATTTATGTGGATCCAATCCATCATGCTATTCATTTGCTTACATGGAAAGCTCCAAAATTTCCTTTTGAAAGGGCAGGCTAATCCAGACAATAGACAGGATTATGATGGTATAATATCTGGCGTAGTTACAGTTAGATAAATTAATTTTTTAAATATAATATTATTTTAATAAAGAGCAATTTTTAAAATAATTAAAATTTTTATTTTACTAAGATTTTTGTCTTGTATTTAATTCAAATTATTAGAAATTGACAATCTAGAAAATGGCTATTCTTAGAAAATTAGGATCTATTAGACCGACCAGACACCGCATCACCTAAAAATCAATGCCATTATAAAGGCGAAACTAATTCAGTTGGAAAAGAAATAAGATACATATAATTAAACTTTCAAAAATATTTAAATGCATATAAAAGCTTTTAGATTTAAAACTGTCATCCTTAATAGAACCATATACAAATATACAGTATTGCACAAAAGTTTAGACACACTAGTTTTTTTCATTAGATTATTTCGTGAGACATAACAATATTTTATTTATTTATTTATTTATTAAACACCTCAAAATTGTACTCATCACTAAAAATTACCTTTCTCGAAGTTCATTATTCGAATTCAATCTTTTTTTACACCATTTCAATCTTTTGATTCTTTCCGATGCAGTCAGCACATGGCTTCTACAGATCTGAACAAGTTCCTATTCCTTTACTAGTTAGAAATGTACTTACTGTTTCTCTACTTAACTTAACATTTTTTGGCTTAGAATTAAACTCAGAGGCCAAATTTTTATTTCTTACCTGCAGGATTTTTTCAATACTGTATTATCAAATCAAGATAAGGCAAAAAAAAAATTTTTTTCTAAAATTTAATTACTAATCAATTTAATCTGAAGCTGATCAATAAAAAATAAATTTCTGTGATGGGTGTATTATTTTTGATCATTTATTATTAATTTTGTTTTTAATATTAATTAAAAGTGATAAAAGTCATTTATTAGTTATCATTTTATGACATTTGGCATTTGTTATTTTTGTTATTTTTGTTATGAAGCCTATATTTTTGTGGTAAATTTTATTAAATTTGTGGACATTACTTATTAGCGGCCCTTTGAAAGCTTCTCTCTTTTCGAGTTCAGTCTTTTATTTAGTCTGTATAGTGTTATAATTTTGATATTGATTATTAGTTTGCTTGTTAAATTTTAATAAATGAATTTTTGGACAACCCTTTTTGATCATTCGATAAATTAAGCTTCTTTAATAATTTTGAATTGATTACTCGGAAAATTTGTTAAAAATTAAACAACGATCATATAAATTCCTATGCATTTTGCTAAATATTTTTTATTTTCAAATTATAAACTTTTTTTTCTTATTGAAATGGTTTGGCACAAAGTTTATCTTTTTGATTTATTGCAGGATATTTAATTTCAAAAATTTAAAGGTGACATCCTTAGGTGCTTTTAAATAAATATTTTTGTCTCTTCAATTTTTTGGTAAATAACAGAAGGCTAATTAAAGGTTAATTAAAGTTTTTTTAAAGCTACACTGCTGGTCAGACTTATAGGATCTCTTTGAGCAGCATTAAATATCAAAATATAAAAAATGTATATATAAATAATAAAATATGTCTATATTTTGAAATTTTTGCTAAATTTTTTTCCTTTATTTAACGTTAAAATATTGATTTTCTTAATCGCATGCCATTTCCAATTATCCAATAAATCCATTATGGAAGCTTTTATATTTTTAATTACTTGGGTTTTGTTGAGCGTCCAAATCATGGCATTTAAATCAAATCCATTCGTTATGATAAAAATTGTTATTATTTTCTTAAAACAGAAAAAAAAACAACCGGAAGCGATCAAAACTATACATGTAGATGACTTCGTAAATGATCTTTGCAAGTCAAGCTTACTGTCTCTCAAGGCTTTTAATTGTCCATAAAATTACGATATTGAAAATTAGATTTATTTTATCTTTTATTAGTATTGGCATATTAATTCCATAAATTAAACACAAAATATTTTGTTTTAGAGAAAATTATAAATAAGTTGTTCGCAAAAAAAATTATCAATTTTAAAAATGAATATTATAAGATTTTTTTTACTATTTACTTTTATAGATACCATGGCTATAACAGACGAATACTGTATTAGACACAAAAACTCATTTATCATAAACAAATTCTTTGAAGAATATTATTTGACTATTCAGAATTTTTTTTCATTTAAAGAACTTAATTCAAGATGCTTAAATGAAAGCAAAAATTTAAGAAATATTCATATTAGACCTTCTACAAAGATTATTTTTTCAATGAATTTTTCCGATTTAAATTACAATTTTTTTTCATTTTTGTATATTTATGTTACAAACATAAAAGGAATAGATTTAAATATGAAAGCTATTTCTTATCAAATTAATACAAAACATGTAGATTTAACTGTTACCTATTCTGATTTCAAAATGTATTATAAAGACAGCATATTAAAAAATTGCTCTGTTTATTTAAATGAAGAAAATAATGATTTTAATTTTTTTAAATATCTTTACAGTTTTATTTTATCTTATACTGTAAAATATAATCAAGAAATGTGTCCTCTTTTTCTTAACAATTCAAGAATAGATTTTTTTACGATATCGGGTCTGTCCAATTCATTCTTATATCGAAATATTTTATCATTTCAAAAAATGAACTATCGTCTAATATCAAATATCAAAAATATTGAATTTTTCTTCTATAAATATGCTTTATCCAATGATCTCATAAACAAAAACATTTTTGGGAATCTCGAATCAATTTCATTTAGTGGAGTGCTCGACTTTATAAACGAAACAGCATTTGAAAAGTTAACAAACTTAAAATCAATAAGTTTGATAACTAATCGATTCTATTTATTATTAAATGGGCACTCAAAATGGCTAAGATCGATTGGATCACCAAATCAAACTGTTGTAATTAAGCTAGACATTCATATTTTTCCCGAGAATGATTTCTGCTATTATTTGAATTTTCCAACAAACAAATACATATTCTTTGATATGTATATCTCAGAAAAAAACTGTTCATGCACTGTATTTTGGATTTTATCCAAAACTAACGGATCCAATACAAACTCAATGTGTGAATATAAATTTTGTAATTTTACAAAACAAATATCATTATGTAAAGGATTCAATTTGAAGAAACCTGAAAATACACCAATTGATAATTTAATTTTTTCGGAGTATTTTAATTTTATCTCTATTTTGTCAATGTGCTTCTTTTCAATATTTGGCTTTGTGACAAATGCTTTTAGCATTTTTATTTTAGAAAATCCAAAAGAAAAAAATCTTTTATTCGATCAAATGTTTTCGATTTCAGTGTTGAATATTTTATACTGCTTTATAATTGGTATTCATATTATGAGCACATGTGTTTCCTTTTCTGGTATATATTGTTCTAAATTAATGAAATCTCAATTAAGCCAGTATTTTGAAATATTTCTTTTTGAATTTGTTGGAAGAACCATTAAAATATTAATTAATATTCTAAATTTAATTCTAGCCTTTACAAGGCAAAAGTATTTATCATTTAAAACGAATTCTAATTTTAACAAGATTTTTTATAAAAAAAGGTTCAAGATTCTTCCTGTTATTTTAGCTTTAATCTTAAACGTTGACCAACTTTTTATAAACAAAATAAATACTGACTGGTTTGAACCAAGTTATGAATTTTACAGTGGATTTCCTACACGTCAACTTTACATTGATCAAAAAATTGGATCTCATCAGCCTTTTATCTACAAATTATATTATTACTACTATATTATCTATTTTTGTATAGTTGACGTTTTTTTTGTAATAATTTTAACTATTTTTGATGTTGGATTCTACTTTAAATTTAGACAAGCACTTTTATCCAAAAAAAAGAGAATTTTAGAAAATAATGATTCTGAAAAAAAATTGAATCGAATTAAAAACTCTGAGATAAGAGTTTCGTTCATTCTTTTCATAAATTTATTTTTGATTCTTATTTTCCGTTTAGCTGAATTTACAACAAGTTATATTTTCTTTAAAGAAAAGCTAAACAGCGAAATTTGCAAATATAATATAAAAATCTGTATTAATTATTATAACTTTGGCAACGCTTGTTTTGTTTTTACCTGCAGCTATTCAATCTTTATATTTTACAATATAAATAACAACTTCAAACAGCGTTTTAAGATATTTATTTCAGAAATAAAAATTTTCATTTTAAATCAACTTGATTGAATAAATTAAAAAATTTAACAATTTTGCTTCTCACAATGTTTTGGACCTGTCTGGTTTTCGTAGTAAAGTGTTAAATAAATCAAAATCTACAAAAAATTTTTTGTTGGTTACCTTTCTTAATAACTGAACAATCAATCATTTAAATAATCTATCATTAGGATCAAAAAGAATGTAGTAAACTAAATAATTGATCAATAGAAAGTATTTTTATAAAATTCAATTTATTTGCAATCTTAGTCTACTCTTTCATCTTTTAAACCTATCTAGAACCACAATTTTGACAAATACTAATTGAAAATGTTTATTTATAATTGGTAAAAGATTGACAATCATGTGGATTGATGACCATGGATGGCTTCTTTCGTATGTCATCTCGGCTTGTCAAGCTTGCTGTAGCAATACCCCTTATTTTATTAAAATAATTTTTCTCTTATTTTGACAATTTTTATTTATATCATTTTATTAAATTAATGTGCTGTAGCTCCATTCTGTTCAAAAAATCAAGGATATTCTCTCGAAAATATCTATACCTTGTAGAAATGGTATTACAATATTAAAATTTGACTAATTAGTATTACAATAATTTTTTTTTAATTAATCACTCCAAAGTTGGACTCATCACTAAAAACTATCATTCCCAAAGGTTCATTAGTCGAATTCAATCTTTTTATGTAATTTTTTGAATTTTTATTTAAATAATGTTTTTTTTTATTTTCAATTGAATTTAAAAGGCAAAAAAAAATTTGCTAAAATTTTTAAATTAAATCAATAAAATCAAATAAAATCGTGCTCTGATATAATCATATTGTTTTTATCTTATTTTTACGCTCCAAAGACTAGGCTGAAAAAAATTTTTTTGGTCTTGAGGATTTTCTCAAAATATTAATATATTATAAATAAATAAAATAAAAATTCCTACAAAAATAAGAATAATGTTAATATTTTTTTGATTTTTCACAGCTTAATTTGCATAAATGAATAAAATTTCTATTTTATTTTGTAAATAAAATAATAAAGATTTAATATTTGCTTCATTCTATAAAGAATTATATATTTCTAGCAGCAGGATGTCCGATGGTGATCAAATGATTATGGGTGTTGAGGCATTCGACTGTGGAATTCAGAAACGACTGGTTTATGCCGGAAAAACCCCAATCGAATATGTTGATAACACCAAAGTACTTATCTATTTAAAACATTTCAGAAGTTTTTAATTGATTTAAAGGTTTATTTTCATTTTAAAATAATTGAACCTGAATCAGGTGTAGTGATGGATGATAGCAAAAAAATGAATGAAAAAAAACCAATGGAGTTGATTATAGGCAAAAAGTTTAAAATAGAATCATGGGAAAAATGTATCAGGACAATGTGGTTAAATGAAGTAGCAAAATTTAGCGTAGTGAAAGAAGTACTTTTGACAAATTAATAAAAATAAATTTATTAATTTTTTAACCAAGTTATTGTATGATTTTCCTATTGCAGCAAAACAACTGAGGGACTATTACTCCAAAATATGTGAAAGCAAGCACCACAAAAGTGAAACTCATCACCATCATTGTTGCGGCTTTAACATCATGGAACACGGAGTTGGATACGAAGATTTGGACAACTTGCTGAAAATTCCTAAAAATTTGGACTTTATATTTGAGATTGTAAAAGTTGAACAGCCTGGTGAGTACAAAAAAGACCCTTGGAGCCTGACTGAAGAGGAGAAAATAAAACAAATACCAATTTTGAAGGCAGATGGCAATAGTCTATTCAAGGAAAAAAAATATGCCGAAGCTGGAAAACAATATGAAGAAGCTCTCGGATATTTGGAACAATTAATGGTCAAAGAAAAGCCAAACGACACAGAATGGAACCAATGGAATGAAATAAAGATTCCAATTTTGCTCAACTATTGTCTATGCAAATACAATTTGGGCGAGTTTTATGCATCTATAGAACACTTGAACTCAATTCTGGAAAGTCAGCCTAACAATACCAAGGCATTATACAGACGTGCAAAAGCCAACGCGTCTATTTGGAATTTGGATGAGGCTAGGAATGATTTTAAAAAATGTGCAGAGCTTGATCCTACTTTAAAAAATGATATTCTAAATCAACTTAATCAATTAGAAAAATCTGAAGCTTTGCACTATAAAAAAGAAGCTGAAAAGTTTAAAGGAAAGCTTTTTTCCTAAATTTTAATTTGTATCTGTAAAGTGAAATAAAAAATTGGTTTTTAGTTGGACTTAAAATTCCAATAATTTTTATTTAATGTTTTATTTTTTAATAATTTTAAATGAAGAATAAAAAAATTTATTTTATTTTTTGAGAAAATGCAGCTAACCCTAGCAGTCTGTAGACTTTCAAACCATATTAAATTCCACAATATTCCCGGAAATGTATTAAATGGGTAATTAGGAAAAAAAGAGTTAAATTTTTTTGTATTTGTTTAAAAAAATTAAGAAAACATCGAATATGGCCTAAATTGACCACAAAACAAAAGCAGTTTTTGTTAAGAAAAATTGATACTGAAATAGATAACATGAAATTAATTAGCAGGCCGTTTGAAACAGAAGTAAAATAGAATATTTTTTTTATATTCCAATTTAAAATTTTAAAAGGAAAATACCAAACTTGCTTATGAAAAATTAAACCAGCAAAAGGCCCGGAATGAATTTTTGCAAAAATTAGAAAAAGTTAGAAGCAATAAAAACAAATTAGAAGACAAATTAATGTCTGACCATTTGGACCCTTTGAGAGATCATCGAGTTTGGGAATAGAAATTTTAATTTAAAATAAATTTTTGAATATTTTACTTAATAAAATTATTATAATAATCAGTTTCTTATTTTGGTATTTGGTTAGCTTAGTTTAGTTAATTTAAAAAAGTATATATCATAATTTGAATATTTTTATATGTTTAAATTTTTATTTTTAATACAATATTTAATTAGATGTCTCAGACAACTAGACCGGGGAACAGGGAAAGAGGTTGGAACGATCCACCAGAATTTTTGCATTCAGAAAATAACACAAATTCTCAGAACAAGCGAACCGTATTGAACCAAAGGGTTGCTCATTCTTTCGATGGCAAGCCTATTGAAAAAAGTCCAGAGACACTAACAGAACCACCTAAACTAACTGCACCGCCAGTGACTCAGACAGACAACCAGACAAGCTCCAACAAGGATGAATCTAGCCAAGTGTTTGTTTCCAATGAAATTAATATTGATGATTTGGAACAAGCATTGAATAACAATGTGCAGCTGCTTAGAGATAATGGCATAGCTGTAAATAAGTTAAATTGAAATATTTTAATGACTTAATTAGTTTTTAGGTAAGGACTTGCGATGACATTTTAAAGCGAATTAAGATATTTGTAACCAATTGGTCCAAATTAAATGAAAATGTAAAGCAAAGAATGCAAAATCTGGTCAAAAGTTTGGAAGATAACGATCTAAAAAATGCCAATGAATTGCATATTCGCTTAATGATGGATTATCCATCCGAAGTTAGTCAATGGATGGTTGGAATAAAAAAATTAATTTTTGAGTTGATTGAACTTGACAAAAAAAATCAATCAAATTCGGCTAATGAGTAAAAAACTCTAGAAATGTTTATTTTTTAATCAATTTTTTAAATAAAAAATTTATTTGATTTTATAATATTCAAAATTTGATGTTTTAATTGAAATAATTGTTTAATTAGTCGAGTTATGTAATCTTAATTTTAAATTTAAATCTCTATACAAAATGAATAGAAAATTGGTCTAAGATTTAATTTTTTTTGGCAAAATTTGTTCTAAAATATTGCTTATTAAATAAAGATTTTTATGTTTTTTGATTCAAATCATTAAAAAGAAATTATTTTGAATTTCATATGGAAATGTAATATAAAATCTTAATTTTAATTTTTTAAATAGAAAATAATTAAAGATCATATATATTCGATTTAAAAAACATAACTTCAAAAAAATTGAATCAATTTGTTTAATCTTTAAATTTTTAATAGATTTTTTGAAAATTTTAATCCATAAATAAATAAATGGCTCAAATTTTATTTTATTATAAGTTATAATAAAAAAATTCAATTATGTTTTATAAAATTTTTCAAAATATTGGAAAAGTCAAAAATTAAATGAAGCTAAAATTTGTCTTTTGAGTATTTGCTACCAAATCACATTAATTATGTTCACCAGAGGTATTGCGAAAAAAATTTACCACTTTTTATTACATACTGTCTTGAATAGCGTTGGCCACTGGTGAACAATTGACAAAAAGATGTGTTTGACCTAAAGATAAGTTCATTTTGTACAAGTTTTGGCTTGAATCTTAGAATTGATCCCTAATTTTATAATCTAACTTAATTACCTTAATATTTAATTATTAAATAATAAAAGCAAAAATTTGTCAATCTAAATAAAAACTAACGGGTGTTCAAAAAATGTTGGCGCGGATTTTTTTAGATGAAATCTGGCTCTGGGTTCATCCAAGACTTTTGAAATTTTATACATACATAGATAAGTCTTTCATGATTACAAAACGCTATGTTTTCATTTATTTGCCTTTTCTGTACCGGAAATAAACAGCATAAGCTTGGCCCCACCTAAAAAGTCTCAATGTCCTCTAGGTTATTGATATCATTTTAATAAGTATTTTATATGATTTGATAGATAACCAAACAAGGATCAAAATGATGTATAGATCTTTTTTTTATTACATTCTGTTCAAAAGATACACTCAAAATACCCTGAAATTTTAACCTTATTTAAAAAAGAAAAATTTGATTTTGGCCGAAAAATTTTTGAACGGAACAAGATATTTACACCAAATATCAAACACTTTTATAAATTGGATTCACGTTTATGAAAAATAAAAATTTTTAAAATTTATTGTTTTCTTTACTATGATTTGGTCAGAGAATATTAAGAAAATATCAAAATAAAATTTTTTTTAGGCGGACTTTTTAAAGAGGTGAATATTGGGGCCAATTCGGTTAATAGGATATCACCCCATTAATGCCAATGCAAAATCACACTAAAAACCTTATTAACCTTTTAAAGATACATGGTCACCCCTTTAACCCATTTAGTCTGATATTTTTTTCTAAATATTATGCCTGATATTTAGCCTGATACTTTAAAAATAAAAGACTGAGATGGCTTGGACATGTACTTGGAATAAAAGATTACGAAAACCAAACAGAGCTCTACAATGAACACACCAAGGGCGAGGCGAGGAAAGGTAGGACGGCCAGCAACATGGAGATCAATAACTACGAAAGAGCTCACCAAAATGGGAATGACATGGGGTTAAGCAAGGAAGTAATAAGCCCATGCTCCACAAAGAGTGAATAAGGAAAAAAATAAAAGCTAAATTCTGGCAACAAAATTAATTTTTGACTTATTTAGAATAATGGTTTAAAATAAAAACCCAAATTTACAAAACAAAATAAAATTATTCGTACTCTATTTTAGAAAATTTTCTTTATTGTCTAAGGTATAATGAAATCGTGACTCATTATAAACAAATTAGAAAATAGTTAAACTCTTGGGAAAATCGAAGCTAAAATTTAAATGAAAGATTGCTTATCGGCATTGGCAAAACGCATGCTTTTTGACAAATAATACCTAGAGTAAAATTAAAGATTAGAATCAAATAGGAAAAATAAAATCTGCTTTATTGTCTATTGTACAGAACATTTAACTTATAATTTTAAAAAAATTTTGTTTTATTAGATTAAAAATATGTTGCCAAAACTTGATTATTTGATCATAAAAATAAAATGTCGCCATTTAAACACATAACTCATTAAAATATACAAAAATTATATTTTTGGCTTTCAAAACACCGCGAATGAATATGTCAAATTTTTATTTCTACAGCCTATCCGGCTATCTTACCCTCAAGAATAAAATAAGTAGAATTTTTAAAATTGTTTAAAATTTTTCTGTCTTGCTGAGCGCTTTTTTTAAGCATTTTTCCAAATTGGCACAGAAAAAAAACTCTGGTTCGTATACAACGAGAGTTTATTTCAGCTAGAGAGCTATCTTAGCGAAAAACACTTCCTCTTAAAGAGCAACTATTTACACTGTATCAACATTGTGCGCTCAGCCATAATACCAAGCCACAACGAAAAAAATGTCTTTATCATTCTGTAATTCTAAACTTGAATAAGATAAATTTTAAAATTTTAATTCTAGTAATCAAAACCACAAGTACGAGCTAAAAGCTGAAAATCATGAGAGCTATTTGGTATGGGTGAGAGAACTGCAGGTAAAATGAGCTTTGGCACAAGTTTGCATAAGAATTTTAAAAGCTTTTTTAAGAAGAAAAGAACCAATTTTCAAAGAGAATGCAATGAAGTGTTTTACATGGATGCTTTTGGCGAAGAAGCTAGTGACGATGCGACCATATTTCAAGACGATAGCGAAGATGCATTGTCGACTAGTTCAAATAATACTATAAAATGTAAATTTTTCTTTCAAATGATAATAGATATGATAAAAATAATTTAATTAAATAAAAAATTTCTAGTCATTAGTCTATTAAGTGCGCTATTTAATTTTTGTTTTAAAAGTTAAAAACACTGACAAGATAAAGTATCCAAGTAGAATCAAAGTTGCGTCTGTCGAATCAATAGATTCAGCATTTAGTGACTTTAAAATGGCATCAACCGTGTCGTCTGATTCATCCAGATACTCTTTGGAAAGAGAAATAATGTATTTTTTTTAAATTTGAAAAAAATGGGATTTTGTGATTTTTTGGCAAAAATTTTTAGAAAGCTCAAAACAGAATTGGCTGTGTGCAAAGACAAAGAAAGCGAGTATGAAAAGCTTTTGAGCCAAAAGGATGAAATTATTGATGATTTGAGAAATTTGGTCTTAGATTCGAATCAAAGTAAGAAATTTTGTTTACATTTTGTTAAATTAATTATTATTTATATAAATATTAATAATTGTAATTGTAGTAGTATTTCTTGCTATTATATAGATTGTCCGAGTTCATGATTGCTATCAGGCAGCTCGGAGTCTTAGGACCCACTTTTTTTAAATTTACCACACTCTGAGACAGCCTATTCCAGAAACTATATTCGCATCCATTTACCAATGTAAATATTTCAATCAAATCCATTCTTATTTAGCTTTGCCAATCTCATTTGATAAATCAGAACTCCAAAGGACAAATGAATTTTTGATAAAGCGTTTTTCCACTTTTTGTAGTTCATCCACATCCATTTTTATACTAGGATTCCATGTTTTAGTTGCATGTTCTGAATGTGGTCATACCATTGTTGTATTTAACTCTGCTTATTAATTTTGTTCATTAATAGTCATCACCCAGTCAGCTCAAAAATAAAATAATTTTAAAAAATTAAGACTCATTTAAAATTTTTTAAGAAATGATCAAATAAAAAATTAGTGATTATCTAAGTATATTTTATTTTATAAAAAAATAAAGACAAAAATTCACTTTAAACTAATTTTTTGACTTTTTTAATTCAATTGTTGGATAATATATTAATTTTCTTCCTTGACTCTTGGATATTAAAAGTTAAAATAATAATAACAATAAAAATAAAAAGACAAGCTACAGCAAGCAAACTTGCGGAGGTGACCAACTAGGAGGTCACCTTTGGCAGCACATTAAAGTTATGTGAGTTTTAGAGTCACAGTCGATATTTACATATAAAGTATGTAGTGTTAGTGTTGGATGCGGCCAAACGATTCCGGTTTTTTTGACGGTCCAGATTAAGACCATATAAAAATACGGGCCTAAGATATTGTTTATGAAATAAATTTAAAAAACTAAACTAAAAGAAATATATTTTATTAAAATAATCTTTTATTTCGCTTATTATTTAAGTTTTAAATTTAAATAAAATAATTTAATAATACATATTTTTTTACTTTAGTTTTTATAACTATTACCGTAATAGTTATTTTTATATGGTCTTAAATTTGGACCGAATAAGTTTTAATGAAAGTTAAAAAGCAGAGTTGATGCAGAAATTAGGAAAAAATCGTTCTTATTCAATCTAATGAACTCCCACAAAATAGATAGCTGAATTATAGAAATTTAAAAGTTAAAATTTTTAAAGGAAAATTTATTTATTTCCTTCTCATAAAAGAAATTTCTTATAACTTTGAAAAAGAACCTTTTTTTAACCTTAATTAAATCTTAACAACTCAAAATTTACTAATTTTAAAATTTCTTTAAAAATATTTTTCACAAAACTTAAATATAAAATATTATATTATATGGATGATGATTTTGATGATGGACTTTTCCTTATTTTTGGGCTGACTGGCCGAAAATTGTTGCTCTTAGTGTTAGGTTGCCGCTGTATTTGTGACCATGTGTCATATTTTCTGCCTTTTAGTTAATCTTCCACATTTTAGGGCATCACCATAAACTTTTTTTTCCGGACTATTTGTACTTTTCCATCATGTTATATTATTACCTTAAAGATTGTTTCCAATATGTGTAGTATCTGATCAAGTGCCTTGGACCTCTCGGTTAGAGCACCCCCGAGTACAACATGTTGCGTTCTTTCACTTTACTCGAACCAACTTACCATATGTTCGCTTATCTATTTGTTTATGAAAAAGATCTTCTGTATCAGCTTGTGTATTTATTTTCCACTGTTTACTTTTTTATTTCCGCAAAGCTGTCCAAAAGTATCATAATGGAACAATTTAACATAATATTTGATACTGGTTAAACATATCATACCCAACATAAAAATATATCTGCACAAAAATTTAAGAAAAGTTAAACCATTTAATTACAGGATGATCGTATTTTTTTGAAACACTTTATTTAGGCTTATAAATCCACTGCTCAAATCACCATGGTGAACATATTTTATCAATTGTTCTGGGTTAGTTCTTCGAATGATAGAAGTCAAAAATATTTGGATAATTTTTATTAAAAATCTGATAAACAAGCTATAGTTTTATATAATTAAGAAATTTTTGATAAATTCAATTAAAAAAATTTTAAAAGCACTCATTTTTTTCACTTTAATAAGTCTTAATTAATATTAATTTGTTTTTTATAAATAATTAAACAAATTTATCTTTTGATACTAAAGGTAGATATGTATTGTCTGAAAATATTCGTGATGAAAACAAAATACTTCAAAACGAAGTGTCTATTTTAAAATCAGATCTGGACAGAGACAATGTCAAATTTCAGAAATTACAAAAGTACTTTAAAAAGTCATTTTTCAACTTATAATACAATTTTAAAACTAATTGTAGTGAGATAAAATATTTAAAATCGGAAAATAATCAGCTAAAAATGGACTATCTGGACATTTTACAGTCATTTCTGGCATGCTCCAACGACTACCAAAATTCCAATAGCCCCAATCGAAATCTTAGCGTATCAAACTTGAATTTGTCTGACGATAATGATGCTTCAGCCTTCAACGATTCAATAAGGCAGTTCACTCTTTTTGGTGGTGACAAGCACAAAAATAGGCTGAAAGAATACCTGGAGGAATGCCGCCGTAGTGATCCAAGTTTTCCTTCTTGGGAAAGCATCACCAGTAATGAATGCTTTGTAGATAAATACGGCTTTAAGTATAACAAACAAAATGAGTCTGGGCTTATCCATTACATTTGCCAGCAAATAAGTGTCTTCTACAAAAGTCAGCCAAGATTACAAGAGGTAAGTCTTTGGGAAAAAAAAATCAGAGAATGGAAAAATTCGCTTGAACCATGTAAAGAAATTAATCTCATGATACGTAACGGGATATTGCCAAAATATCGCACCGAGTTTTGGAATTTGTGCATTAGGAGGCAAGTGACAGATATCAAAAAATCCAAAGGACCTAATTATTATCAGTTTTTATGCAATCTTTCAAATGATCTACCAGTTAGAATATTTACATTTTTTTCTTAAAAAATAAATATATATTTTATTAATTTTTAGAAAGATATAATTAAGTTTGATCATCAAATATATTTGGATTTGTTCAGAACACTTCCGAACAATGTTAAATTTAGTTCAAAATTTTCCCAAGGAGTAAAGACATTAAAAAAATTGAATCTAATTTTTAATTTTTTTATAAAAGATAAATCAACTACAAGAAGTATTGAGAGCATTTTGTCTATACAATCCAAGCATAGGATATTGCCAAGGCATGAATTTTATAGTTGGGATTGCGCTTCTTTTTCTTGAACCAGAGGACGCTTTTTGGTGCCTGGTAGCCATTACTGAAAAGCTTCTATTGCCTCACTACTTTGACTCGGGTCTAGTCGGCGCTCAAAGTGATCAAATTTGTCTAAAACAGCTAATTGAGCTAAAAATACCAGAGCTTCATTACCATTTAGAAAAATTCGACATTGACATCTCTACAATAACCCTCAATTGGTTCATGGCTTTGTTCATTGATGCCTTGCCATTTGAAACAATGCTCAGAGTATGGGACTGTTTTTTGCTCGAGGGAACCAAAGTTTTGTTCAGATATTCATTGGCATTGTTGCACATGCACAAAAACTTCTTGGTAAAACACAATGATACCATTTCAATTTTCAAAGCTATCAAATACTCAGCCAGCGTTACATTCGATGTGGAAGAATTGACCAAAATTGCATTCAACAGTCTTAAGCCTTTTCCAAAGCGAAAAGAGATCGTCCAGAAACAGAGAACTTTTATCAAAGAATTGACATCTTTGTGGGAAAATAGGAAAAAAAACAATATTGATTCCATTGGTGAAGATTTGGAAAATTTTCATGATTTGAAAATATCAAGTGCCTGTTTTGTAAATGAGAATGAAATTTGGGTGTGTAGTGGAAAACAAAATGAAGGCAATGTCATGGTTGCCAATATTGAGACCGGAAAAATGGCTGTTCAAAACATCAACGTAAGCTTATCTTTTTTGTATTATCTAATTCAAAAAATTTAAGATGATAAAATTTTATTTTAAATAATTGTTTGATTATTTTTATTATCTATTTATGTATTTTGATTAAATAAATACACAACAATGGTTTTTCCATCGTTCGTTGGAAAACAGTTTAGCGTTTCTTGGTTGAAGATGAGCTTAATTTTGGTATTTTTTTGCTGTAAAATGAGTAAGCTGGTAGGTTTGTTATTCTGTGTGATTTGGCCTGAATCACGGTTTTGTGAAATTCAGTACAAAATGGCAAAAAGAACAGAAAAAAGTGTAAAAAAATTGAATAACTTTTTTTCTAAAGGTTTAAAATTAATTCTGAGAATGCAGAATGGTGCAACATTTAAAATTGCATCAAATATCTATGTCTGCTAATTTTGCAGAGTTCAGCAGAATAACAAACCCTTAAATTTCAATATAATCGAGTGTAGTGCATTTTGCAGAGATTTTGCACATCATTAGCAGACTCTTATAGTTGATGCAACTTTGAATGTTGCACAATTCTGCATTCACATAATTAATTTTAAACTTTTAGAAAAAAAGTTATTTCATTTTTTTACACTTTGTTCTGTTCTTTTGTACTGAACTTCACAAAACCGTGAATCACTTTGAATAACTTCAGAGGAACAATGAGTTAATAAAATATAAGTGTGTTTTGAATAAACGTTTATTACAAAATTAGTAAGCCAAAATATTAGTTCAAACTTTTATAATCACTACCCTTATTTATATTCAAACGTTATCATATTGATTAGTAATATAAAAGTTAGAATTAAAATAAATTGAATATTAACTTTAAAACTAATGAACGATTAATATTCATAGTTTGGATTTGAATAGAAATATTAAATATTAAAAGGGATAATTTAAAATGAAATTGAAGATATATTTTATATCGTAACAGGTTGAATCAGATTCTGAATTAAAGTTGAAACTTTGTTCAATAAAAGCGACTGTAAGTTGGTTCTTCAAAACCTCAAAACCAAGATATCATATAACACTTGCTATATGTGAGCAACATCCTACAGTTTTTGCACTCACTTTACAATCACAATACCATGATTTATTAGCAAAGTAAAATTTTTGATCAAATTTCAGGCGCTCAGTCTTGCTCAAACATTTTTAGATGCGCAATTAAATTTCATTGCATTTTTAGAAATTACAATCCTTTTTTTCAAAAGTTTGAAAATAAAGCTCTGAAATGTTAAAAGAATAAAAAATCAGCGATGAAATTTAATTGCGCATCTAAAAATGTCTGAGCAAGATTGAGCGCATGAAATTTGATCAAAAATTTTACTTTGCTGATTTATTGGATCTTTTTCATTTGATTATAAAATTTAAAATGAATTCAAGACATGCAATACATTCGGTTTTTATTAAATATGATACATAAACCCAAGCTTTTGTAATCATTAGTTATATGAATTTGAATACTAACTTTTTTGAAATGGTCAACTTCCGGTCCCTGGAACCCAAAGACAAGATTTAAAAATTAAAATTAAGTGCACTCTATTGTATTTTTGAACGGAGAATTCAAATATCATATTGGTTTTTTCAAAGTTCGACTTTCAGATTCAAAATGTCCTTTGGCAAAAAAAACATACCAAAAAGTTGAAATTTAAAAAATAGTTCTATAAAGGCACCATCTCCAAGATACATTTTTGTATCGCTTAGCAAATTTTAGAAAAATTGGTATCAGATGATTAAGGTATAGAAAAATATTCAACTACTTTTAATCAAAAATAATTTAGCGACTAAAATTTACCACAAATTAATAAATTTACCCACTGAATTATGTAAAATCGACACTTTTTTTTTACTTTCGTAACTAATATATTTTATCCAATTAATTTAGTATATCATAACTAATGTGATATAAAAATGGCAAATGCCAATATTCTCTAAGATATTGAATACCGATTTCTTTTTTTAAGTTTTAAAACTTTATAGTAAAAATGTAATAAAAAAATAACTATTTTGATATAGATACAACTCATAAAGTAAAAAAAATAAAAAGAATTAATTTTCATTTGATTTGTATCGTTGCTCCATTTTTAATTATATTTTTTTATATTTTCATCATTTTATTGTAAAATTCATTAATGGAGAGTTTGAATGAAGATTTATTTATTAAATTCTTAAATTATTAAATGAGCAGGAATTTTATTAACTTAGTGATAATAAATAGTAAAGATTTGACATATTATTTATTTAGTTTTAATCTTATCTTAAATTAATTACTTATTTATGTATTAGTTAATTTTTACTTTTATTTCTGGTAAGGTTTACTCACGTTCAAAATAATTGTATTTAAAAAATATTATCTTTATATTTAAATTTTTTTCTATTATGACAAAAATATATTTATCCTAACTTTAAGACTGACTGCAAAGTTTTGTGTATGGTCTTCCTGGAAGACTTAGACATGGTTTTAATGGGCTTAATATCAAAGGAACTTGTGGCTTATCATTCAATGAAGTAATCTTATACAGACATCTAAATATGCTTATTATTTTTGTCCAAAAGACAATATCTATGGAGTGTTAAGCTTAAAGATTCAATCCTCCACATGGTGAGCGTAAGAAACCCTCATGGGGGATACATAATGTATTGTGCTCTTGCCAATGGATGTCTAACTTACATAGAAATAAATTCCTTATCCCAACCATGTGACATTTTCGATGTAAATGTATCCATAAATCCATTAAACTATATCGAACAAATAACTGATGAAGAAAATCTATCTAATTGTTTATGGATTGCTTCCGTGAATGAAGTCTATGTTTTAAATCAAAAGTAATTGTATTAAAACTAATTGGCTTACATTTTTTAATTTAATTCTTAAGACTACTCTCAAATGAATCTAAATTTCAAGTAGCTGAGAACCAATATGGTCCCATACAAATGCTTAAGCGATCAAAATATGGAGTTTTTCTCTCAATAAAGGACTCATCCATATTACACTTGTACGACATCCAGACTCATAGATGCAAGCTTCTATTCGACCTGCGTCTCAATATCAAACTCAACATTGACACTGATGATGATTTCTGCTATGCCAAATCTCGTCTTACGTGCTATCTGCCATTTGATGATATGATTCTGGTTGGTACTGGAGATGGTTTTCTTTTTATCTATTCAATAGAAAGGTTTGAGAAAAAAAAATTGGATAAATTTCACAAAAAGTTTAGCTTGAGAACACCTATGCTAAAGCATAATAATTATAGGAGAAATTTTTCCATAGTACCACAGTTATTGGAAAAAATATTGGAAAATAAAACAAATAGAAAAAGCATTAAGCGCAACTTTTCATTGCCTTCTGTGCTGAATAAAGCAGGTGTTGGATCAAGCTTGAGGAAAACAAATAGTCACAGTGCTTTAAAGACAACAGTGGCACAAAATGATTTTGGAAGTTTGTGCCATTTTAAATTTAGAATTCATAAAAATGAAGAAAAAAATTACGATTTTAATATGAATCTTGTTACTAAAGTCAAAATAAGTGATCAGCCTGTTAAGTCAATTTTATGGAAAAAGTAAGCACCAATTTCTTTTTCAAAAGTTATAAAATTTATTAAATTTTTTCAAAAAAGAATCAATAATCAGGATTTAGTGTTCACTTGTTCCGGAAGCTATGGTGATGATGAGACATTGCTCAAGTGGACAAGAAACACAGAGGTAAACAATAAGATTTTATCTTAATTTTAAACAAATTATATTTATGAAAATAAATTTAGAACAATTGGATCAATGAGCCATTTATTGAAATATGTCCATACACTAATGTTCCCAAGAGGCCAATGTATGCAAAAATCGAATACTTTCAAAATTTAAAAAGAAAAAATTAAAATTTTTTCGCTGGTTTTATTTTAGCTTTTAAATTTTTGTGTAACAAAGTTATTTTTTTTAAATTTTAAAAACTTCAAAAAATATGTTCATGATCTTTTATTCTAGAGTTTTTTGGTAAAAAAGTGTTTATAACTTATTCTTTTATTTTTTAATTTTGAAAATATTGAAAATACTTATATATCTGTTTCCTATATATTATATTAATGACAATTAATGAACAAATTTGTTAGTTAGTTAATAATTAAGTAATTTTTGCTGCGGTTCTACTAAATTCAGCTCCCAGAAGCTATTTCAGTCAATTCCATTTTCTTTAACAGGTTTTTTTATCTTTTCTAAAAGTACACTCGATCTTTCTTGATCAAATTTTTCCATGATATGGTAACGAGGAATAATAGTAGTCGGCATTGGTCACGTAGGACACCAAAGCATACCTAAGACTTACCAGACACTTATCAAGAGTCAAGTCTGGTTTACAAATGTAGATCAAATGAGGAAGGCCAGGACAGACAAAATGGAACTGAATTTGTTCAATAGCAAAACAGTTCCATTTTGAAACCACCCTGTTTTTCAAGAAACTGTATTTAAAACAGCCTTGGTTTACAGTTTTCAAGACTTTTCAGGCCTAAATCAAACATTCCCCAGAAACCGATTCCCGTTCAGATCTTAATTAAGATCATCAGGATTCCTAATAGGAATCTTTTAGTTTTCCTACGAATTTTCTTTACTTGGTCTATATCAGATCCTAATCCAGGACGGTATAGGATCCTAAAAGAATTTCCTAAATACTCGTTTGGGCAATTAGGATTTTATAGGATTGCAAAAATATTACCAGATAATAATATCAAGAAATTATAGGAAAAAAAAGGAAACTTGACGGATCTTTCAAAATTTAATTCAAGAATTTTTAAGATTTAACTTTAAGTTTTGTTTATTTGGATTCAGATTTTTAAGTTTTTCTAATTGTAAGGCAGATCATTTTAAAGGATTCTATTAAGAATATTAGTTCAAATTCTTAAAAATTCTTTGTCAAATAAGATCTTATAAGAATTTTGTCAAGAGTATTTAGTGATCATATTTAGATTTTTGCTTCTACGAATACCTAAGAGTGTCTACAAGATCTTAAATAAGAATTAGTTTCTGGGACTATTTTAGATCTTTAAAGATTCTTATTTAAAGGGAAAAAAAAGAATATTTGATTAAGAATCCTATTAAGAATCCAACAAAATCTTAAATTATTGGTTTAACTTTTTATCCTTAAGATTCCTAAGTAAGAAATTAACAAGATCCTATGAAAATCGGGATTCTTAAAGTATCTTATTTAGTATCTTAGAGGGTTCCTAATAAGATGGTTTGAAATGATTTGATAAGATTTCATTTAAGAATCCAACAAGAATCTTAATAAAACTCTTAAAAAATCTTGTCTAGATTGGATTCAATAAGAATTTTGTCAGGATAATTTAAAGATCCTATCAAGAATCCTGCTCCTAATAACTTCTGAAAGTTCCTACAAGATCCTAGTTAGGAATTGGTTCCTGGGTCTTTTCTGTAAGCGACTAAAAGCATTTAGACAATTTTCTAATTTAACAAAGTATCCTATTCGCTTTGGAAGCCGTTCCTTCTTAAGTCTTCTGACATTAGGACAAAAAAAAGGAAAATATTAAAAAAAATAACATAAAAAACCCTTTTAATCAGAAAAGTAAAATTTTTGATCAAATTTCAAGCGCTCAATCTTGCTCAGACATTTTTAGATGCGCAATTAAATTTCATCGCTGATTTTTTATTCTTTTAACATTTCAGAGCTTTATTTTCAAACTTTTGAAAAAAAGGATTGTAATTTCTAAAAATGCAATGAAATTTA
This sequence comes from Brachionus rotundiformis, assembly GCA_016802295.1. NCBI lineage: Eukaryota > Metazoa > Rotifera > Eurotatoria > Ploima > Brachionidae > Brachionus > Brachionus rotundiformis. Next base: position 696,956 of record JAESIW010000020.1, read on the forward strand.
ATTGCGCATCTAAAAATGTTTGAGCAAGACTGAGCGCCTGAAATTTGATCAAAAATTTTACTTTGCCTTTTAATCTCATTGTTTGTGATTACAAATATACGATCAGTTTTCTTTCCGCGTAAAATAAATTGCAACAAAAATAATTAATAAAAAAATACTGAAATTAGTGTCCATTTTATTGAATATAATCTTAAGCATTATGAACTTGAGTATTGTAACTATTTTACACAAAAAATTTCGGACTTAGGCATTTGTAGTAGTTGCGAGGGGTCAGATTCTGATTCAAGTATTAATGACGAAGCATCGCCATATAAATTTTTTTGTACCTTTAGCGGTAAAAATATACCAATTCTATTATTTCTGTTATATTTTATAAAGTTTACCTCAAAAAAAAAAATTGTAATTAATTTCATTTTTTTTTAAATATAATTGACACGCTATACAAATAGTAGAATCGTAATTAAAACGTAAGTAATAGTAAAAACGTTTTAAAATAAAAAGTTTCACTCGAAGTTCTGTATACCGAGGTTAAAAAACGGTGAAGGCTCGGTCGGTATCTGGGGAAGCATTTTCTACAAAATCACTTGTATATGCAACATTTTTACTTGACGAATAAATCAATTTGTCTGTATTAACACTTTGGATAACTCTTATTTTGGCCAACTGACCCTTGAATTTTTCAACAATATAGCACATACCGTTCACTCATTGAGTAACTGGTTCAAAGAAAAGTATATTGATGTTCAGCCATTGAGTGCCCGTTCACCAGATCTCAACCTAATCGAGAACTTATGGTCTTACAAAAATGCCAAAATCGTAAACACTAGAGTAACCCTTATTGAGCATTTAAAAACGATTAAATTTTAAAAATTTAAAATTTTGAACATTTTTTTTATTAATTGTCAAATAAATTTATTAAAAAAAAATACTGAAATTATTGTCAATTTTATTGAATAAAATCTAAAATATTATAAATTATTATTAATTGTATCCATTTTTTCTATAGAATTTTTTCTGGATTTGATTTTTTTGTTTTATGTTTTTCGATTGATGACAGATAAAAATTCTTAAAAAATGCCGCTTATTTTATTTTCCCGTCTTATATACAGGTTAAAACAATCTTTTTGTTAGCAAAAAAAAAATTCAGTTAGTCTATCATTCAAAAAGTATGTCCTTGGTTCACGGTTTGGTCATTTTCAATTTTCTAGTTAATCACAGAGGTGCCGGACAATTTTGGAGGATGTAGGGTCCTATTTAGAATGATAATAAAAATAACAATTAATCCATTAACTATTGAATTTTATAAAATATAAAATATATTTATTAAAAAAAAATTTTTTTTTGAAGTAGTATTAAATTTTCATCAATTTATTAATAAATTTTTTTATTCTAATATATCTAAAACAATTATCATATAAAATTAACAAGATATTTGTATAGGATCAAAATCATTATGACCCATTTTAAAAGCTATTCAAAAATTGATTTTTTATTCAAATTAAAAAATAATTTCAACTCGTAAGTTTAATCGCAACCATGGCTACACACACTCATTGCTAATAAGCTCTAAAAACCGAGTATAGAAACGTGAAAAAATCATAAAAAAATCTAATTATTATCTAAATAATATCTAAAAAATGAGCTGTTGCATGGGCTTTTTTAAAAAAAGACGTGGCAAAAGTTTGGTAAGTTAAATGAAATATTTGAAGCGTGATTTTCTTAATAAAATTAAACCAAAAGCCTCCTGGCGGAACCCAGACGAAAAAAAGCGAGCCAAATTCGACCATTGCCAAGCTAATCAATGCAAGTTTGCCAAATATCGATCTCAAAGAAGACCAGAGGAGCAAGCGAGATGCAAGCTCGCGGTTAACTTCCCGGAACAATGACGAAGATGAGACTCTTAATGACGAGAATGAGATTTACCCAGCTCCGTTGAGCTTCCGCGAGCCAGCCTCTCCTGAGCTGGACACGGAGCCAAAAACTCGCACTTGGGATCAAGAGACAGATGTCCTTAAGAGTTTAGATCAAAATTTAAAAAAAGAATTGAGACAAAATGGACAAAAAAGTGCCCGAAGTGGACATGATTCAAATATGGCAAAGAGTGTGGTAGAAGAGACCATTTATGGAGAAATAAAAATAGAAGAACTTCAAAAATTTGTCAACAATTTCAACACAGATAGAGAAGAAAATTCTAATCTAAAATCGGAGAATAAAAATTTGTCCATTGAAATTGGTAAACTGAAATCAGAGCTATTGGAACGTGAGATAAAGTGGAAAGAAGAAAACGATTTCTTAATATCAACTGTGCACTCGGCGTTGTCCAAAGATTTGAGAAGTGACAAAGAAAATGAAGCCTTGGTCAATCTTTTTGTGTCAAAACAAGCTGAAAAAAATGAGTCTTTAATCAAAGAGCAAACCAATGTGATAGAACATTTAAAATTGAGGTGCTCGGCTTATGAAAATGAAATTAAAACTTTGGTCCGAAATCAAAATGAATCGGCACTTTATGGCCAAGTAAATCAGCTTCATTTAGAGATAAATCTATTACGAAATCTGGTTTACAGACTCAATGTTGAATTGAGCCATTATCAGGCTAAAAATCAAAGTCCAGCTCTCAAATCATCACTAAAGGTTATTTAAAAAAAATTAATTCTTTTGGTTAAATTATCTTTTGGTTAAATTATGTAGAAAATTGATATATCTAGTCTTCCTTCCAGAGGGCCCATTCCTATTTGGCTGGTAAGTTTAAAATCAAAATTTATTGGTATTTTTGTGATATGGCAATTGGAAAAATAAGAAATAAAATTTTATTCAGATGTTATGATCGATGTATTGTTTTGTTTATTAACTATTTTTTAAATTAAAATTAAGATTAAATTTTTGTTAATGAGTTTTTTTTTTAAAGGGAATCAATACATTATAATTGTTGATAGTTAAATAGCGAATATTTTTGTTTATTAATTTATTAAAATGTTATTTTAAAGATAAATTCAAAATATTTGTCCCCATTGATTGCTGCCTATGACGACAAAATAAGAGAAAAGGAGACAAAAATAAATTTTTTTCAGGTATTTATAAATATTGTTTATAAAATTTAAAACAAAAAGTAAAACAAAAATTTCACTTTTAAATATGAAGCTATTTTAAGTAAACTGGATAAAATTAAAATAATTTAAAATATTAATTAATTAGTGCTTAAAGGTATAGTTACCTTACTAAAATTTATGAAAAGAAAGTAATCTTAAATTAAATTCTATTTTATTCTTATAAAAATTTTACAAGAAACTATAAATCAAAATTTATTTCAAAAAATTAATTTACAGAACCATATTTTTTTACTTCAAAAATCTCCATCAGAACCCAAAAATAAAACTAAAGAATGATTTTCCATAGGTTGTCTTTCGTAATCTTTGTTTTTTTGTTATACCAATTTTGCAGAGCTCTGTTCCTACCTTTCATTATAGGTACATGTCCAAGCCAACGTTGTCTTTCACTCTTCCATTGACTCATTAACTTGGAATTAAAATTTTTATTTATTTTTTGCTCTTTTAAATGTAATTAAAAATTAAATTTTTTGCCAATTTAAATAACCATTTGGCTTTGGTGTGAGACGTAAGACTAAACTAGAAAAAAAAAGGGTTAATTCAACTGATTTTTTTTGAATAATTTATATGTGTTTGATAAAATTAATTAGCAGTAGTAATGGAACTAGTTAAGCTCAAGCCATAGCTTACACTGTTTGGTAATTCCACATATTTACCACTCTTTTCGCCAAGAAAGGGTTAATTATTAAACAATGAATATGATTCTAGTGATGAATAAAATAATGATAATAAGTTTATGATATGTATGAAATTTTTGATTTTTTTTAAATAAAAACACAAAATTGCGGTTTTATAAGCTGACTTTAATTTTTGAGTTTTTAAAAGTCTGAAAAAATTACTAATATATAGGTAATGGGGTTTGCAAAAAAGATCCCGGAAAAGTTAAAAAATGTCAAAATTTTTCCGATTTTTTTCCGAAAAAATTTTCAATTTTTTTTTTTCAAGATAACCAGTTCAGAATATATAGAGCATTTAATTCTCTATCAGAAAATGTGTCGATCGAGTAGAGTCGTCTGATTAAGTTCTGAGATAAAAACGCTTAAATAAGATATACTTTATATAAGGCTGTAAAGATAAAAAAAGCCAAAAATTTTTGACCCCCCCTAAAATTTTGGCTAAACCTAGGTTTTCATATACGGAGAATTCAAAAATGAGGTCGAAATCCGTATCTGTACTTTATCTTAGAAATTTGTACAGTAAAACGTTTTTTTCAACAAATATTGTCCCATTTCCTTATAATCATAGGCGATATTTTACCTTTTCGCGATGTAATACTTTAGTGGTTCTTTTCAGATTGTATCTTTTTGATTCCAGTTCAGGACATTGACAGACATTTATTCCATTCTTTAGTTTAACAATCTCATAGCCATTTATTATCTTATAAAATTGTATCAAGTCAACTCGGGTCTTTTTTGTTTATAAATCTGACGATTCCAGCTTGTTCAATCTTTCCTAATATATTAAAACTTCTTTATCTATTTTTCTCCAACTCTTTAGTGTCTTTTTCAAGATATGAACATCACTATTTTATTTCATATTCTAAGTGGGGCCTAACAAGGGATGTGTACAACAGTTTAATGTTACTTGCGTTTTTAGAAGGCCTTCTCATTAAAAAAAATTCTCATTAGGATTCCTGAGGATTCTTTAGGAAAATCTGTGTTTAGGATTCTTATAAATTTCTGAAAGGAATCTGAAAAGAATTCTTGCTAATTCTCGTCTTTATTCGGATAAAGTCAGATAAATTAAGATTTTATTTAGGGACCCTGAGTAAAATTCCTAACAAAACTGAAATTTTAAATCCTGAATAAAATTACGAAATCCTTTATAGAGAGTTAAATGAAATAAATGATAATAAGCAAGGAACCTAAAAGGAACTTGAATGAACTTTAGTTCAGGAGTTTTTAGGATATTGAACTTGATATATCTCTTTTCTTCAGAATGTTTAGAAAAAAGATTGTTTAGGATTATTTAAGATGATTAATACATTACTTTGTAAACTTAAACAAAATAAAGATTTAAATGAAAGATTTGTTACGTATGAAATAAACCATTACAAGTATTCAAATTATCATTGTTATCTTCACATTCTATTTTGATTTAACTTCTCTATCATTTATGACCCTTTTTAAACTTCAACTACTGAATATAAATAGAGGTGTTAATTCTAAAAAGGAGTTTCCTCATTATTACAATCTTATTAATAAAGCAACCTAGTTTTTATCTTCACTTATCTCTGAGATTACTCTAAGGTATTCCGGCCAAATTCCCTAGACTAACAAAATTTTGAGTATTTTTTTCAATTTTTTATTAGTAAGTGCAAATATCGTTTGATTAGCTCATCTAATAGCTTACAAATGTCTATATTTTAGTCATTAATCCTATAAAAAACTATTTTATCCTATTACATGCTGATTTGATAGGAATCTGATAAAAAATTCTAGGTATCCTATTAACAACTAATATTTATTACTAAGGACCTGTAGGATCAGGTACTGAACTGCGTAAGAATTTAGTCAGAATTTTTATAGTTTTCCAGAGGAAAACTTGATGAGATCCTAGTTAGGATCCTATCAAGAATCTGATCTGAGTTTCTTGTCATGTAGACAGATTGTCAGTACTGATCCTTGTGGTACTCCACTATATTCATCCACCCATTCGGACTTGGTCTTAAAATTTGCTTATCGGTTTATAAAACCATAAAATTTAACTTTAGATAAAAATAAAATTCAAAATATAAAAATTTCTTTATAAAAAGTGCAAAATATTTATGTCCTGAATTTTGAGGCTTTTAAATATCCCATCTAAAGACTTAAAAAACAAAATTGTGACAGTATATCTTTGAATAAGATATGTTTTGGTAAAACACCTTCATTTTCCAAATTCACCTTCACAATTTTTTACTTTATCCAATTTATTTAAAATATCTTTATGTTTTTGAGTAAAATTCTAGTTTAAAAAAATATATCTATTTGATTATAAGAATATTTTCTTTAAATCTAAAGCAAAAATTTGATGAATTATCTGAAAAATTGACCCAAACAATTGAAGAAAACAATCAGCTTCATTCAAAACTGGAAAAAGTTGATTATAATTATGGACTAGGCGATGCAGATGATAATGAATTGTAATTTAAGAATAAAAGCTTTATTTTTCCTATTTTAATTTAAATTTTTCCAAAGACGAAAGCAAATTCGTCACCATGCCATGCTGGTTTTGGAAGAAAACAAAGCACTTAATGACCAAATAGAAGTTCAGCATGAACAACTACTAGAGACAAGAAGAAAAACAATAATTGAAAGTATTATTATATATTTTATTATTACATTATTAATAAAAATATTTTTAGTTGGAAATTTATCAAAAAGAATAATTGTCATCGAGGCCGAAAAGGACGATCTAAAAAACAACATTGAAAATCTTAAGTTCAACTATGACGAGTTGAACAAAAAGTATACGGACTGCCTAGCTGAATCTCAGCGGCGTGTACGCCTACAGGACCATCTTAGCCAAACAGGCGAACTAAAAAAGCAAATTGAAGAGACAGACATTTACTTTAAGTTGGAAAATGAGCAACATCTGAAAAAAATTGAGAGTCTTGAATATGAAAAAAAAGATTTGAACATAAAAAATAAAAATTTATTAACTGAAAACCGGAAGCTGATTGCCGAGAATAAAGTTCTCGATAAAGCTCTCAGGTAATTGAGTTAATTAAAATTTTATATTAGAAAATTAGAAAAAAATTCTACAAGTGACGGAATTGGGCGCAAAATGCAGCGCAATTTGAAGGATCTGGAAAAGCGTGTGGAATTGTCTGAAATGAAGGAGACCTCGCTCAAAAATGAGATAGCTCAGTTGGGCTCAGAGATTGACAAGATAAGAAAAGAAAGAGACACTTTTGAGAATATGTACAAGTCAAGTCAGATGGAAGTAAAAAAACACGAGAATAAACAATTGGAAGAAAATGTCAAATTTGCCAAATTGGAGGACAAATTCGAAGATTATAAGAGAAAAACCAGTGAAAAGCTTTCAAACATTGGTGAAAAGTTGAAGAAAAAAGACTCAGAGTTTTATCTCAACAGGCTTGAGTACGAAAAGAGAATAAATGATCTTGTCTGCTTCAACCATAAAAAACAGAATGAAATTGATGAATTGGTACAAGAAAAGAGGTAGTTTTTGAAATATTTATATTTGGATAAATAGATAAGTTTTATTTAAAGACAGATGGAATGTGAGCTAGAAATGGTATGGCAGACGACCAGCTCCGAAAATCGTCGAATTAAAGAAGCTCTCTTAGAAAACCTGAGGGGAAAGCCTAGCAGTGAAATTGACTACGGACATGGATCTTCGTTCTACAAATTGTTAATAGATGATTTATAAATTTTTTATACAGAGAGATATGTTATATTTGATAGTTTAATCTTTTAATTTATGTTTAGATTATTTTCCTATTTTTATGTAAACTAGCATCTAGATTTTTATCATATTCAAAAAGAATAAAATCTTATATTTTTTAATTGTGAGACCTCTTATCCAGCTATCAAATATTCATACAAGATAATTGGGAAAAAAAATTTATAAATTAATTTTTGATTAAATTATGTAGAAAATTGATGTATCTTGCCCATACCATACCATGGCCGGTAAATTTAAAATGAAATTTTTTGGTATTTTTGTATTATGGAAATTGGAAAATTCAAAAGTGGTTGACTTAATTAATTGTTGATCTCATGACCAGCTTCAATTTGAATGCTTTAGAACTTTTAAATTTGGTTTTACCAAAGATATGTAAATTGATTGTAGAAACTAGACAAGTTTAACCAACATAAACAAAATAAAAGCATACCATGTCTTACAAATTATATTAAACTATTTTTAAAGAAATCATTTGATTTATCATTTATGTAATTTTATTTATGTATTTTTTTATTAAAAATATCGAAATATATCCTTCAGATAATTTCAATATGTCGCGGTAGTCAAAGGAGAATGAGGCACTGTCGGATAGCAACTAAAGTAAAGTGATACATTAGGATATTATTATTATTTATTAATTAACTAATTTAAACTCAATCGTATTATTCTAAAAATTTTTTATAAATAATTTGATTTAATTTAAGAAAAAGTTAGAAAAATTCTATTAAATAATTATGTTTTAAATAATTTTCAATTAAAAAAGTCATGATATTGATTACAATAGTATCTCACCATCTAAAAAATCCATAATTATTTAACTTACTATTTAATAAATTAAAATTTAAGACAAATATTGAGGTTTAGTGCCTCGGGTTGTTACCTACTTAGGTTTGAGTGGGTGATTTAATAAAAAGATTTGAGTTATGTTGGGCCTTCGGGTCTAGTTTATTTATCAAAAACAATGTGTTTGTTTAAGTGGGACAGAAAAGTGATGAAAATTAGAAAAAAAGAAAGCATGTTTAGTGTAACTTTTATTAGTCCTTCACTTGAGTGAAGTTCTAATGAAAGTTACACAATTTATGCAGGTTTGTTAAGGTAGTTGTGATTAAAACCACAACATACCTTCCCCTCGAATAACTTTTTTCCCAAAATTTTAGACAAAATTACAGTTTTTAACAAAAAAATAAAGGTTTGAGTTGGAAAAAGTTTAATAAACAAAATTTAAAGTTTAAATTAATTGGTAAATTAACAAAATTAAAGATTGACAACAATTAAGTTTTAACTTCAGTATTATTTTTTAATTACAATTTGAAGGAAACAAAACAACAAAAATAAGCAATATTAACAAATTTGAACAATTTGAAAAGTTTGAAAAGTTTCACCGCTTGTTCATATCTCCATTTGATCTCTAGTGCGTAAATATTCATGTCGGCTTTGGCTTTTTCAGCCTCTAACTCGCTCATTTTTTGTTTTAATGCCTCGATCTCAATTTTTAATTCATTAATTTCGTCGTCTTTGAGTAAAACCACAACACAAATACAAATAAAAAAAAATTTTTCTTAATTTTTAGGAGCCGATTCGATGGACATTGAAGTGTCGTCATGGTTTCAAATTTTCAGACATGGGTCAAACGATCCTTTAATTGTAGAAATGGAGGCTGCATATTTTTCTATTTTATCGGCATCTTATAATTGACGATCAACTCAAAATTTCATTTCAATTCAAATGTTTTATCCTTAGATATAATGATAAATTTGTAATTTAATACAAATAGTTTTAATGTAACACGCTTTGCATTTTTATTTTAAATAATTTAAAAAAAAATTGATTTTTAAGTTTGTAAATTTAAAAGCTCATTTTTTTTCATTTTTTTTATTAATTAAAAGAGTATTGGGAATAAAGAAATTTTCAAGAATTAGACCTCTGTTAGAAACCTTGCACTTAGAGATGGTTGAACAACTTTACATGAGACACAAGGTATTCTTTTTAAAGCAATTAAAAAATAGCTCAGTTTGTTGGATTATCTTGACTTTCCTTCGCGATAACTATAAAGAGTTTGATCAGAAAAATATCTCCTTTTGCAAACAACTAAATAATATGGAGAAAAAAACTCACGTATTAAGCATATTGATGTAATGGACTATAGTTTGAAGACTTCTCTAGCAATAATTGATCATTTATTTATCGAAGAAAATCATAGTCTAGTTGATTCAATTAAATTTATTGTGGCAAAAATCAAATTAAATATGGAATTAAACTTAGCTTACTTTAAATTTTATTATTTATTAAATGATCTTTAAAAGATAGATTTTTATTAGTAATTGTGTTTTTTTTCTTTTTATTTCTTTTAAATTTATATATACTTTAATTTGTCCATGGGACTTAAACTCAAACTTAAATAAATAAATAAATATTTGTATTTAATTATAAATTTATCATGAATACCAACAGACAGAATTCCTAGAGTTGCACTATTTTGGACATTTCAAGGAAAAAGAAATGCTGGAAGACCTGGAGGAGAACAGTTGAAAGAGATCTGAGAGAGAGGCAACTCACATGGGGGAAAAGCAGAAATTGTCGCTAAGGATAGGGTCGAATGGAGGAGACGTGTCGACGTCTTATGGTCCGCTGGGAGTAGAAGATAGAAGAAGAACAAAATTATCATAATATCCAAAGTTAAACTCTTTGAATTGAAATGACATTTGATCATTTGGATTGATCGTCAACTTCAAATGTCATTTTATCGACCTTCATTGACTACAGCATAGCTCAAATTCTAAGATTTTGTTGATCAAAAAATATCTTAGGTTGAGCACCGATTAAATGTCAAATTATCATGAAGTTCAAATAATTCTATTAATTATAAAATTTACAATTTATATCTTATGATTGTATTTAATTTATTTCAAAATTTTTTTCAGATTTTTTTTCAGCGACCTCGAAATTAAGCATTAATATAAAATTAATAAATTAGACTTTTTTAAATGAAAATACACTTTTTCTTTTAATTAATTTGATCAAAAAATTTTTCTTCATGATCCTTTTTCCAAAGGCACTAATTATAAAATAATTATATGTCTGTTTGACTTGATCCTACAAAAAAATTGTTCCATAGCCTTGAGCTCAAATGAAAGAAAATCATAATTTAAATTTTGAAAGTAAAATGAGACAATTGATATGGTCTTTGGCTATTATGGTGCTATTTGCTGACCAAATAGTTTGTAATTACCTAAAAACAATGTTTTTTTCGGAAACCCCGCTGTGTACCAGCGAATTAGAGTGCCGCAAAAATTCACTCAAACTGGACAGCTACTGCTCGACATGCACTGTAATTATACCAATGGTAAAATTTTTGATTTTAACTGGTCAGACCAAAGTATTGGAAAAAATGGCTTTGATTATATGTGTTGGTCCCGATTTTTCGAACAAAAAAATGTGCCAGGATATCATCAATACCTACAAGTCCAGTGTTTACAAAGTTCTCTTAAAGACTCCGCTTTCAGATGAAGAACTTTGCTTTTCCTTTCTTGAGTGCAAATCTGTGGAAAACAAGGCTCTTAATTGGACCATTGCATTACCTGATACAAAAAAGCCTGAACCAATTCAGCCTCAAAAACCTTTGGTAATTAAATTCTAAAATTTATTCTCAAAATTTATTCAATTTAATTATTTTGAAGCCTTTTTTTCCAACTATTCGAATACTTCACTTGACAGATATTCATTTTGATTTGGAATACAAGCCTGGATCGCTGGCTGACTGTGACCAAATTTTATGCTGTCGTAATGAAAGCTCTTCAATGAATAAGTCAAGTTCAGAAGAGCGTTTGGCTGGCGCATGGGGAGACTATAGATATTGTGGTTTACCACAGTGGACACTTGAGTCCATGTTTAACCATATATCAAAAAATGAAAAGGTTTTTGCTTTAAATATTTGTCTTAGAATATTTTAAATAAAATTTTAAGTATGATTTTATATATTGGACTGGAGATCTTGGTCCACATAGTGTATGGGAAGACTCCAAAGAAAATCAGCTGGAATACTTTAAAAAATTGCGGCAAATGTTTTCAAAATATTTTCCAAATAAGAAAATATACTCAACAGTAGGGAATCATGACACTGAGCCAGATAACTTGTATCCATTTATGAGACCACAAAGCATGTCATGGCTTTACGATGCTCTTTGGCCAGATTGGAAAAAGTTTGGAGCGCCTGAAACTGAAAAAAAGTCTATTCTAAAGTAAAGTAGACATCTTTAAGGCTTGGGCTTTCCAAATTGGATTAATTTTTCAAATAATTAAGTAGAGGAGCTTTTTATACAATTGAGCTGATGCCTGGTCTGAGACTTTTTTCTCTAAACAACGCCTACTGCTATGCATACAATTTTTGGCTATTTATCAACTCAGTAGACCCTTTTGATCAGCTGAAATTTTTGGTAAAAACTTTGCAAGAAAGTGAGAACAAGGGCGAGAAAGTGCATATTATTGGCCACATAAATCCATCCGGATGCATGAGATCTTTTAGTGAAAACTATTACAGAATAGTCAATCGGTACGAATCGACCATAGTTGGTCAATTTTTTGGTCACACTCATAATGACCAATTTGAGATTTTTTATGATTTAGAGAATTTAAAACGCCCAGTGGGCATAGCCTACATGACAGGTAGTATAACAACATATCCATTGATGAATCCGGCTTACCGTATTTTCGAAATTGATGGAGAATATGCTTCAAGTAGCTACCAAATATTGGACTATGAGACTTACTTCATGAATTTGAGTGACGCCAACTTGAGGCCACAATCGGCACCAATTTGGCACAAGGAATACTCGGCTAAAAGTGCTTACAACTTAAAGAGCCTTTTGCCAAGTGAATGGAATAACTTTATTGAAACTTTGTGGAACGATGTCTTTAATCCAAAATTTGATCTTTTGTATAAGCATTTTTCAAAGTCATATGATCAAAAGATAGATTGTGATTTTAAATGTAGGCGTAGCTTTTTGTGCAAATTTAAACAGGCTAGATCTGACTTTTTTATAAAATGTTATTAGATAATAAATTTTGTTACAAGTTATTTTTAGTTAATAAAGTCAAATGTCAAATCAAAGTCTTTATTTGACTTAACTTTTGACTCTAATTCAAAAATTTTTTTTCAAAATTAACAAAATGAACAAATGAACAAGATCAAAACTAACCCTTCTATTTATTTCTAGCGTTCTGTATTAGCTTTACCAACTAAATAATATTTACAATTTTATTTTGAATAACTGAGTTTTTGACTTAATTTGCTTGGTAACAAAATTCTCGTCAGCTGGTCCAGAATGAGTTTTGGAAAGAATGAAAAAAATTTATTAAAATTTAAAATTTAGTTCTGTTCGTTTGTTCGAAAATTCAAAATGGTATTTTTTGGAATTTTTTCTAAAATATATTCCAAAGCTTTGCGGTTAAGCTCAACAATATCTTGCGACCAATTAGCCCGGTCGAAAAACATTTTTAATTTATAGATCTGTAAGACACTTGATAAGTAATAGCTGCTCATGAACTGAATTGGTTTCTGGCGAGTATTTTATTTGGCATTTCTTCAATAATTTCAATGAATAACTTAAATTATGAATAAATGAATAATTTTTTCTTTCCAAAACAAAAGCTGAAAGTAATTTTGAATTAAATGAATTAATTTTCATACCATTTATTTATAAAATTTGTTATAAATACTCCTCATTAGATTTTCTAAATTTTTTTGTTCTAAATTACAGTTCTTCGGAATTTATGTCTATTTAATTATAGATATTTTTAAACCATCATCTAAATTGAAGAAAAAATTTGTTTATTAGTCCTTCTTTTTTAAAATTTAATTTTTAATTTAAAAGTTTTCGGCTTATTAAAAAAAATATTGAAAAAGTTCGATATTTTTGTTTTAAAATCAAAAAATCTAAATATTCTTTAAGCCTGATTTAATCTATTTAATTTCTTGGTTAAAAGAATATAAAAGCAAATCAAATTATTTTTTTTAATAAAATAAACTTCAAACATAATCAATCATTTTGATAAACAAAATCAGTAATCAATTTAAGTCTTATTAAAATTTTACATTTTGTCTTTTGTCTACATCAGGAAAATCTTCATTTCCTTCTCTACAGATGGACCAATTTTTATCCTTTGACAGTAATCGATTTTAAAAAAATATAAAGTATTCATTTCCTTTAACAAGACTCTATAAGCACTTAAGAAAGTTGTCACTTTTTTAAGTTTTCATCTTGTAAAAAAATTATGTTTGGCCAAGATTTAAAAATTTGTCAAGAAATAAAATATGAAGAGAATTGGATTTTCGCAAAAGTTGCAGCAACGACAGTGGGTCGAGCGCGTGTCACCGATATAAAAAAATCCTAATTGTCTATTTTCCTAACATCTTCAGAAGAGTTTTTTTGATCTTTCGACGCCCAACACTAATTAGCATTAATTTACTTTATAATTTTATTGAATTTTTTCATAAAAAATTATAAGATTCTTAAATTTAATTTAATTAATGTTTAAACTAGTTTCCATTTGGGGCGCTTTATTTATAGGGTCTCGTCAATTAATGGTTTAAAGCTACCGGTCGATTGAGTTTCCACTACATAAAACTTCCAGCTGGTTCCATTCATTCGCCAAATTTTTTCCAAAGAATTTGTATCTTTGAGTACAGTTCCTTTTTTATTTTGAACGGTTGGCCTTTGCTCCATCTGCTTAAAAATGTGAGTGGAAACTACCAACTGATCTGGTCAATTTTTAAACATGGCATTCCTTGTACGCCTCTCGGTCAATTTGATAAATTTGAAGACTTAAGTCTCACCAAAGTTAAGACTGTTGTAAACCAGTGGAACACGCGCTGTTCATCCTATAGAGTTTAGATATCTATTTTATATTTTTTAAATTCAATTTATAAAGTTAAAAATTATTTAATAGACAATTTCTCCGAAAATAATGTAAATAAATAAATCCACCAATTTGAAATTATTTTTTTATTTTTAGTCAAGTGGGTTTTTTAAAATTTTAATTTAAAAATAGTTATCTAAAAAGTGAAATAGCTCATTTTTAAACTTATTACCTTTTAATTTAGTTTAAGATTTAAAAAAATAAATTAAAAAAATTATTCTCCTTTTTCTCTTTGTTTGACTAAATTCAATTAATTTTCTCAATTTGGTTTAAATGATAAATTTTCTAATTAAGACCCAAAAAAAAAACACTAAAACCATAACTACAACAATTAAAGAAGCCTTATAAACTTGAAGCTAAATTTAAAACAAATAATCCTTTGACCATATCCAAAAATCACTAAAAATGTTACCTTAAATGAAGATTACACAATTATTAATTTAATTTTTATACGTAACTATGACGATAAAAATTAAAGTCTTAAATAATAAAATTTCCCTTTAAAAATCATAATTTAACTCTAGTGTATGTCGACAACATTATATACCAATTTATAATACCTTTAAAAATGGGTTTATTTGATCGCTTGTTTAAAAAAAGGTCTTCAAGTCAAGTATGCTAATTGATTTTTATTTAATTTTAAAATAATAATTATTTTTGAGTAGCCTTTGGATAAAAAGCAGCCCAAGAACTTGGCTAAAAATACCAGCTTGCCTAATTTGAATAAGACAGACTCCAATTTGAAGAGCCTTGGGCAAGTAACTGAGCAGGTTGAGTCAGACGATGAGCAAACAAATGTAAGCTCTACTTTGCCAACCAAAAACCAATCTTACATTGACTCGAACGCCAGCAAAGTAAAAACTGACTACGAGTCTAGTAGTGAAAGTAGCAGCAAGTCTAGAAATGATCTCGATTTCCTTAACACACTTACTGGCACAAATAGAACAAACCAAGAGCAAGAGAGGGACTCCGAAAGCATGACCTCGGTCTCCTCTCATTCCACTGTGCCCATAAAGTCATCTCTAAAAAAAGATAACTTGAATAAAAGCCTAGGCGATAGATTCAAAGATACCAATCACAAAAATGTAGATGCCAATGGTCAAAATACCACGGAGATTTTGTTTAAGACCAATAGCTCCACTAATCAATCAGTTACTTTTCGTGAGCCAGAGTCCGAAATTTTGAAAGTCAACCAAAAAGCTTATGGTAGCAAAAATATGGAAAATTCAGAATTGAGGAAAAAAATTGAGATTTTAGAGAAAGAGATACTGGAACGTGATGAAATGTTAAAAAAAAATGCCGATGATATGATAATTAAGTTTCATGATGATATGAGCAAAAACATTAAAAGTGACACTGAAAAGCAAGAATTGATTCAAGTTCTTGTCTCAAAGCAGCAAGAGAGCAATGAAAAGTTAATTAATGAGCAAAAGAAAATGATTGAATTTTTAAATTTAAAGTGCAAAAATTTCCAAAAAGAAATTAAAAGCTTAAAAAAATCAAAAATTGGTAAGAAGAATATTTTATAACATTTAGCTATATTTTAAAATGGTATTTTGTTTCAAGATGGAGTGCTTAATGGTCAAGTTGAGTATTTAGAAGAGGAGAATCTCAAATTAAAAGAGTTCATTCGTAGACAGAATACAGAATTGAACTTTTATTATACCAATTATGGAAAAATGAACGTAAATATTAACAAAAATATATTTATTTAAGTTCAAAAAAGATAATATAGAACTAAAATATCAATTATTTAATAATTACAAATTAATTTAGGATATTTTAAGTAAATTTTGTGAGAGAAAATATTCAATTTCATCATCCAAACAGAATTCATTTAAATACTACTTGAAAAAGGCATACTTTTTACGGTAATTAATCTATTCCAAGTCAGAAGTGGCAATTTTGAAATTTTCCTTTATAATATGCATCAAGCTAATTAAAAAATTATCATTGAAAATCTTAACCATTTTTAATCTCAAATTAGTAAGATTTTTCTTTCGCAATATAATTACCAAAGAATAAAGATACATCATATTTTTAAAGAAATTCAAAAAGTCATTCAAAATTGATTAATGGCTCATGTTCCGTCTTTTTCTATATAAATGAACTATTAAGCATATATATTTACTACAAATACACTAAAGGCCATGATGGAAAGAGTTCCGAAGATGGTTCATTTCAGAAAATAATCAGTAAATAAATCTTGAAACAGTATTAATTATTAATTTTCTCTAAAGCCGAGTTGGTTAAATTTAAACATTTGGAGAATACAAAAGTAGAAAGCTTAGCATATTAAAATTTCTAGATTATTTACAGGATCTGACCAAATACTATTCAATTAACCTTGACGAGTTTAGTTTTGTACCAACTGTCACTACAGCTATGTCAAAACTAGCAACAAAATATTTTTCAAAAATTAATGAATTTAATACAGTTGAGCCTAAATTGTATAATTTTTTTGAAAATATTTTGCAAAAATAAATAACCAATCTTGTTCTTGTAAGCATTATCTAAAATGGAAGATTAAACTTGTGCGCGCTGTTCAAGAATAAAAAAATTAAGGTTTTTTTCTTATACACACATTAGATGCGTATTTTTCAAGTTGTGTGCTCATCAGGAACTATATATCTTGGTCATACTTAAGTGTGTGGTGATATAATATTCCCTTATTTTAAATCTATAACTACATAAAGGACATCAAAGTCAGCAATCTACCCATTATCAGGATTCAGAACAATTAAGTATATAATATCAGTAAATTAGTTGTATTGAGTCTCCTAAGTTTTTTTTTCCTTATTCACTCCTTGTGGAGCATAGAGTCATTACTTTTGATTTCCATTCAAATCGATTTTTGCCTTTACTCATGCTTCTCCCCATGTCATTACCATTTCGATGAGCTCTTTTGTGATTGTTGACCTCCATGTTACTGCTGGTCGTCCTACCTTACGTCGCCATTGATGTGTCCATTGATAGGCCCTTTTTGGTATCCGTGTATCTTTCATTCTAAGTACATGCCCAAGCCATCGCAGCCTTTTGTTCTTAATGAATTGACTTAATGGCTCTGATTTTGTCATCCTGTATAGGTCAAAATTCGACAATGTCTCAGGCCAGTGTATCCTGAGAATCCTCCGCAGGCTTACAGTGTGGAAGGTGTTAAGGCTTTTTCTGTCAGATTCACTCATCCCCCAACATTCACTTCCGTACATAAATGTTGCTTTTACTACACTGTTGTATAGTTTAAGTTTTGACCTAATATTTTAGAAAAATATAAATAATTTAACATGTTAGGTGATCAGCGTTGATCAAACTAAGAGACTAGTCAAAATATATGACAAAGTACATAAGAGTTTCAATATGAACATGAATTTGTCAATTTTTAGTTTATATTAATAAAGAAGAACACAATTGTGTTTCTCTTTTTAGTGAGGACTTTTTCTCTATCAATTAGAACCTTGAAAAAGTCTTTGACATTCGTACGAATTTGCTCAGTCCCCATTCTCTTTATAATAAGCACCATGAATAAAGTTTATTCGTAAAATTTAAAACGTAATGGTATATTTGTGGTCCCAAGCCTTACGCATTAAAGAGTTTCTGCTGTAATAATACAGTGCTTTTCTGAAATAAGTTGACAGTTTTTTGAGCACTGCGCAAGCAGCTCTAGAGCATCGCACAAGCACTGCTTAAGCAACCTAGCGCCGCTCTTGAGCATTTGCTTAAGCAGGCTGTCGACTTATTTCAGAAACGTACTGTAATTATAACAATAATGATATCAAATGAATGAATTTACTTGTTATTCTTGAAAATTTCCATATGATTTTTTTAATTGTGTGCAACCATTAACATTTCTGTTATTTTTGATCAATTCATTCAGACATTCAGAGTGTTTCTTTTTAAAACCAGGGTCATTACGACCCTTTCAAGAAAGGTCTGAGAGGATTTTCGATTGGTCACATTTCTGCATATTTTATAGATGGGAACACAACTGTTTGTTAAAGCCTAATTTTCAAGTTGCTTTGAAATTTTTCGGAAATTCAATCCGATCTTCTTAATTAAGCTAAGGATTGATAATTAATCTGTGGCCATTATATCAAAATGGCTTAAATTTTTTTCTCTTTATTTTAATTCTTTAAGTTTCTTTTGTTAATAAAATATAGTCCTAATAAGCTATTTTTTTATAATTATCAATTAAATTAAATAGACTCCAACAAACCCAACTTAAAGTTAAGAAGCAGTGTATTTGTTTCAATTTTACAGATTTAAAATTTCATTAATTTAGGTTTTGTGAAATTCAGCACAAAATGGCAAAAAGAACAGAAAAAAATGTAAAAAAATTGAATGACTTTTTTACTAAAGGTTTTAACCTAATTTTGTGAATGCAGAATGGTGCAACATTCAAAGTTGCATCAAATATCTTTTTCTGCTAGTTTTGCAGAGTTCAGCAGAAATTAAATTTCAATATAATCGAGTGTAGTGCATTTTGCAGAGATTTTGCACATCATTAGCAGACTTTTACAGTTGATGCAACTTAGAATGTTGCATTATTCTGCATTCATAGAATTAATTTTAAACTTTTAGAAAAAAAGTTATTTCATTTTTTTACACTTTGTTCTGTTCTTTTGTACTGAACTTCACAAAACCATTAATTAAACATTTATTAAATTTTAAGATAAAAAGTAATTAAAAACTTTTAATTTAACATTGGACAACATACTTTGTTGCATCTTTTTTTCAAAAATAAATTTTTTTTTTGATTTTTTTAGGTAAACAAAATCAATAATCAATTTAAGTCCAATTTTTGTCTTTTATCTTCATCAGACAATTATCTTAGGTAAAAAAGATGCAACAAAGTATGTTGCGCAATGTTAAATTAAAAGTTTTTAATTACTTTTTTTCTTAAAATTTAATAAATCTTTAATTAATGAAATTTTAAATTAGTAAAATTTAGAACTGTTTATCATGAATGTTGAGTTAGGTTATTAATTAGATGCATTTGCCTTTTGAACTTATCACTTTAAATTCAAAAATTTCCTTGAAAATCTTATTTTGGCAAGAACTTTGCTTGGTTTTTTGTTTATATGACATGTCAGTAAATATACCAATACATCTAATTTGATGTTTTTTTTAAAGCAAAATGAAATTGAGTCAAAGTCGGCTGATGAAAAAAATAAATGGAAAAAGTCGATCAGCCATCTAACACCATTATTTTTGATATATGACCAAAAAATTCAGCAAAAAGATGAAGCAATGAAATTAATGAGAATAAAAATAGATGAAATCACAGATAAATTCAATTTATTAATTGAAGAGAATCAAAACTTGCACTCCAAACTTCAAAATTTACCAGAAAATATAAAAAATCAATTGTAATTAATTTTATTTTGTTAATTTTTTGACATTTTTGGCTTAGGGTGCAGATAAAGAGCCAGGCAGAGTTGGTCCTTGAAGAAAACAAGTTTTTAAGTGAAAAATTAAGCCTTGAAGAGCAAAAGGTGTATGACTCAGAAAAGTTCAAATTAGAAGAAATATCCAGACTTTCCAAAAGAATTCTAAATTGTGAAGTGGAACGCATGGAATTGCTGAACAAAATCGACATCCTTGAAGCCAACAATCAGGAAATAATTAAAAAGTTCAACGAAGCTAGTGTAGAGATGCAGCGTAGGGTCAAACTGGACGACCATTTGACCCAGGTTGGCGCCTTAAAGCGCAAGATAGAGGAGATAAATCTCAACTATAAACAGGAAAGTGAGAATTTAATGCTTAAGATTCAGGCTTTTGAAGCCGAAAAGAAAAACTTTATTGTCAAATTAACTGATTCAGAAGCAGAGATTAAGCGCCTGAAGGCCGAAAACATGGTCCTTGATGAAGCTTTAAAGTAAAAAAAATAAAGCTTATTGTCTTTAGATCTAAATGAACTGATTTAAGCAAGGGCATTGGTCATAGGGCACAAAAAAAGCTCAAAGACCTGAACAAAAGTTTAGAAATAGGCAAAATTAATGAATCCAAATTTATCAAACGCTTAGGACATCTAGAAAAAGATTTGGAAAAGATTAAGGCTGAGAAAAAGACGCTGGAACATTTTATAGAGACAAGTGAAGTTGACTTGAAGGAAAAAGAGAAAAAAATTGAAGAGTTAATTGGGAAAAATGCTAAAATGGAAGAGGCTTTGAACGAATATAAGGACAAAGCATCGCTAAAATTGGCCAATCTTATGGAAAAGTAAACCGATTAGAAAAAATAAATAAATATACATTGTAATGGTTTAATTGTAAAGGTTGAAGAGAAAAGAATCTGAATTGACTCATCTAAAGACTGAATATGAAAAAAAAATTACCAAAATTTTGAAGCTAAATGAAAGAAGACTCATTAAGTCAAGGGAAGAAATGAAGGAATCTAAAGATAATGAAGCACTCAAGGAAAGTAAATTTGTGAGGCAAGTTTTGCTGGAATTGGAGTCCTAGCCTTAATTTAAAATTTTTTAAATTTGTTATGCTCTCAAAATTGGTACAAATGCTTTAGAATTGATATTTATAAATTAGAATAGAATAAATTTTAATTTTTTTTTTAATTTTTTAAATAAAGGAAGATTGTTCTTGATTTTGTTTCGCTTGAGCAGACTTAAACAAAAGTCAATTAAAAAAATCATTTAAAGTCTTTAAAAGTCAAATGACCCGACCTGAAATTCACTTTTTAAAAAACAAGTCACAAAAAGTGACAAAATTATTGATATAAGATCAAATAACTAAAAATTTTTTATTAAAAAGTTTCAAATAAATTTAGCTTAAAAACACTTGAGTTTCATGTGTGAACTAGTTGATGAGCCGGTAGTCGTGTTGCTTTGTGAAATAATTACCAATATGGTATTAAAATTTCAAATAAACGATTATATTTAATAAGCTTTTTATTCTAAACAAATTAATGAAAGTGGCCACTCTAAGTAACCACGCTAATTAGAGAACAAAATATCGAGAAAATAATATAATATACTAAAAATAAGTTTTTTTTCATTCATTAGTTGGTAGTTAGTTTATAAATAAATTAAATATAGTGCCGTGCGCAAACTTATAAAACTACAAAAAACTTCCATAGGATTGCCAGTTGTTTGTTGTTTGATGTTACATTTGTTGTTTAATGATGTAAGTAAGATGTTGCTGATGTGAGCTCCATGTTGTTGTTGATCTTGTATCACGACACTTCACTTTGTAAGTGCTTGACAAGATCAGATTTTTTTATTTGTGAAATCATATTTTTGACTGTTTTTCTAAAATTCACTTGTTCAGTTACAGAAAGTCCCATTTTATAACAATTTTTTCTAATGTTATGGCTAATGTTTAGTTGTTTATAAATATTAGAATATAGAAGACTATCTGATGATTTGCTTTATTTGGCAACTTAACTTAACTCCGACGGTCGGTTTTAGACGAATTGGAAATTTTTTAATTTGAATTTTTTGTGACTTAAAAACAACTCTGCTTTTTGCTTATGCCTCATCCGTTAGAAATTACTGAAACTTGGGACTAGTCCAAGCAGAGCTCTAATGAGCTATAGTTGTTGACTCATTGTGCATCGTCATCCATATTAGTCGCACTTAGTTCTTTTAGTTTCTTCTAAGATTATATCTTTTACTTTCAGGCTTAGTGCTAAAGCTGTATTTCAAACCTTTTCTCAAGTTCATAATCTTCATATTAACATTTGGATTAGATTTCCACTTATCCTTCTTGTTTTAAAACTTGGTAATTTCACTCTAGATAACCGCTGGTATACTCCAAATCTGAAAGTTCAGGTAGTAATCTCGTCGCCCAACGCTGGACTTTTTCGATCTGATTTTTATCATTTTCTAAGTAAGAACACCATAAGCTATTAGCATTTTCCAAATGAGGTCTGAAAAGTGAACAGTATAGTAGTCTTACTATTTTTGTCGTTGGAAATTTTTTCTAACTTTTAATTTTTTCCTTCATTTCGGATTATTGTTGGCTCGAAAATTTTCTCTGATCTTTATCTTCCAAAACTTGCTTGTTCGAATTAAAGAGGTTTGACTATAGTAGTTACCAATATCAATTTAACCAATGAAAAAAACACTTGCATTTTTCATATAGCTTCACCATTGACACCTTATCTGTAATTATACATGGATTAACTCTTTATTAAAAAAAAAACATTCTAAATTATTAAATAAAATTCCTAACTAAGCCATGAATTTGGCATTCAGTATTCAAAATGTTAAGCTTAACTTTGAATAATAATTTATTAAATACAATCCTTGAATGTAATTAAAAAAAGTTAAGAAAGGTCAATTAAAATAACAATATTAACTATTTTGATTTTTACAATTAAAAATTGTCTTTTAAAACCAAAATTTAAGTGTTAATTTATTATGTAACAATTTTTTTTTCAACTCTATAAAAATAAAAAAAAATTAAAAGATAACTAAATAAAAATGTATTTCCTACTTGTTTTTTTTATAGCTACAATATCGTTTAATGATATCACAACTTCGAAAATAAGCTACAGCAAGTAAATAAAATAAAATTGAAAATATTTTATTAATTGATTTTAAAGTCACAAATTAGTTGGTCTTAGAGCTCAAAATGTTGAACAATTAAAACTCTTGAATCATCTTCAATTAAATGCTGATGTAGTAGTTATTAAAAATTTACCAAAATTAATTGTTTTATTTGTCTAGTTTGATGTGTGGAATAGCATTCGCGGTATTGGTGAAGAGATAGATGTTGGACTGTCACCAGAGGGCTATGACAAGTACAAAAAAGTATTTGATCTATTGGGAATTGATTACAGGATCAAGAATCAAGATATTCAGACAGCCATAGAATTGGAAAGCTGGCAAAATAACCCAAAAGGCTTTTTAAAATTTGCCACTATTTCAAACAATTCAAAATTTCTTAATTATAGACAGGTAATATAAGAAAATTACTATTTAGTGGATTAGGTTTAAATTTTGGCAAAGATAACTGATCTAATGAATAAAATAAGTACAGAAAATTCTTATTTTGTCTCAAACTATTCGGCTGGAAAGACTCATTTTGGTCGTGATTTAATGGTACTCAAGCTAAAATCACCAACCAGTCAACGAAGTATGTGGCTGGATTGTGGTATACATGCTGTAAGCTTTTTTCTTTGGCTCAAATACTTTGCTAATTCTGAAACATAGCGAGAATGGATTACTGTGTCTACTTGTGTCTACATAATGGAAAAATTGGTCGATTCTTACAAAAGCAAAGACCTAGATGTTGTTAAACTGCTTGATTTTTATGAAGTTCACATTATGCCAGTAGTTAACCCAGATGGTTATGAATATTCCATTTCAGTTGACCGAATGTGGAGAAAAAACCGCAGTCCTCCCAATTTGTTCGGCTGTTCTGGAGTAGATTTGAATAGAAATTTTGGATTCTATTGGCTTACTGCCGGATCAAGTAGCTACGAATGTAGCCCTGTCTATGCAGTAAAAAAAAGAACCTTATTTTAAATAAAGATTAAAAATTATCTTAGGGTAAAATGGCTGATAGCGAGCCAGAAACAATGGCAGTTGAAAGCGCCATAATGCAAAAACAGGGTCAATGGGATTCTTATGTAAGCTTACACAGTTATGGTCAATTTTTTTTCACACCATGGGGTTTTACATCACTTCTGCCAACTGATTATCAAGACTTGGAGCAAAAAGCTCTAGTAGCAGCCAAAGCTATTAAAACAGTAAATGGCAGTGAATTCACAGTTGGCTCTTCATCAAATCTTTTGTGTAAATTGGAATTATTTTTTGGGAAAAATTTAAAAAATTTTTTTCAGACATGTCTTCTGGAGGGTCCGAAGATTGGGTCAAAGCAAAGGCCGGGATCAAATATTCGTACAGTGTAGAGCTTGGTCCAAAAGAGTCAAGCAATGGTTTTATAGTTCCCGAGAGTCAAATACCAATCGCAGGAGAAGAAATGTACCAAGGCCTAATCGCTCTTTATACCGAATTAATGAAAGAAAAGAAAAACTTTTTTAAGCTTTATTATGCAAATAGTTAATTTAAAATAAAAACATATTTTAATAAAAAATTTGTAAAAAGCTTCTAATTTGAATTTTAAAGAATGAACTTTTTAGTCCTTAAAAAATTGAGACCAAGTGTGGTAAGTTTTTTACACAGGTGCCATCTTACCACAGAGCTTTATCCGTACACCAATGAACTTTATCGCAAAAATTACATCAAATATCCCACTCAGTCGCGGCAAGCGATTTTGCACGATTATTTCTATCATGGGGATGAAAGATTGCCAAGTTTTGAAGAGCGCATGAAAGAGTACCGAGATCCAGAGGAGTTAAATGCAAAACAAATTGGACACTTGTGGAAATTACCAAAGTTAAAAGAATTGAAGCAAAAAATTAGCTCAAAAATTGAAGAGAACAAAAGTTTGAAGCAATTAGAGCTTGATTCGAAAGAAATGAGAAGTAATTTAATTTAATAGATATTTTTATCTTGTTGTTTATGACACAAATTAAAGTTAATTTGCCTGTTAATGATGTAAATGAATTGAATAAAATAATTACAGCTTTTAAAAATGTTCAACTGGCCGGCGAACATTATGGAATTTTTAAAAATTTATTTAATTATAACTATTTTAAACCAATTGTTGATTTAAATGTCTCATATGGTAACAAGGATGTTTTTTATGGAAATAAAATAAAAGCCCTTGATGTAAGAATACAATTAGGAATTGGTTCTTAACTTTTGACTTATTTTTTAATTAGACTAATAATGCACCTAGTGTAAATATAGATGATGTGTTAAAATTTTATGAAACAACAGATAAAAAAGTTTATCATACTTTGGTATTCATGAATTTGGACGGAAATTTTAACTCAAACGAAAATCAAATTTTATTATGGTTCAAGTAATAGACTAAAACTTTGATCTATAGAGAAAAAATAAATTTTTTGTTCAAACTAGTTCAAATATCAGGAATAGAGATATTGCCAGTGGTAAAGAGCAAGTCGACTATTTGCAACCATTTCCGATGAGAGGTACTGGTTGGCACCGATGTGTGTACATCTTATTCGAGCACAAGACAGAAATTGACTTTGATCTAAAGCTCAAAAATACAACCACAAACTCAAAATTTAATGAGCGAAATTTTAACTTTTCGGATTTTTTTGCAGCCTATTCGGATGATTTGGTTCCAGTGGGACTTTCATTTTTCCAAACTGAATGGGATTTAAGTGTCAAGAAGGTTTTTTATGACCATTTTAACCTCAATGAGCCTGCTTATCAGTTTGATTTTGAAACCAAATTTGTGCCCAGAATGGAAAAGTACCCCAAAGATGTTCAGCCATTCAATTGGTACATTCAAGAGTATATGGACAAAAAAGAAATAAATGAACAGGTACTAAAGGACTATTTGAAAATGCTGAGCCCTTTTGACTCGTATCCTGAACCGGCCAAATATCCACTTATCGACTTGAAAAATGATGGTCCACGGTGGTACAAATATGAAGCTGAAAATATCCGAAAAAGAAGACATCAGTATAGCCAAATACCATTTAGATATTTTTCTCCAACTAATTCCATAGAGGAACAAATTAAAAATCTACCTTTTCAACAAGAAAAATAAACTCAAAATTTTTAATTAAATATAACAAGAATAAAAATAAATAATAAAAAAATTTATAAATTTTTATTAAATGCATTCAAAGTGATATAATTATTTGAAATTTTTATTTGATTTACGCATGTTGCGGATTTTTGCTTTAAAGACTGTAAAAGACTAAGTGTGAAAGATGAAAGCTTTGGT
Source organism: Brachionus rotundiformis (assembly GCA_016802295.1). NCBI lineage: Eukaryota > Metazoa > Rotifera > Eurotatoria > Ploima > Brachionidae > Brachionus > Brachionus rotundiformis. The sequence goes on from JAESIW010000020.1 coordinate 723,174, forward strand.
CAAAAAATTTTGTTGTTTTTGGTATCTACTGGTTAAAGAAACAATTTCATTATGAATGAGCACTGTGTAGAAAAGTTAGCAAAAATTAAATATCTACACTCAATGTTTGATCATGGTATCCAATTTGGTGTTTATGCACATGACTTTTGTTTTGGTCTCATTTATTTCGAGTCCAGTTGATCTAATATTGTTTACCAAGTTTTGCTTTTACACATGCATGCCCATTTCTCAATCTGTTATTTTCACCAAATAATATACTAGGCCTAGGCCTAAGCTTTGTTATAAACTCTCGCAGTATACCCCTCGGAATTAAGGGAGTTTTCTTCACAACATTTTCTTCATAACATCACAATTAGGAACATAGTTGGAAAGAGAACACATTCTGAATGCTATACACACTTTTAAACTTTCAGTTTGTCCTTTTTCCAAAATTAGGCCACACTCGAAATTCTCATCAAAGAGTTTTATCATGTTAGCAATCTTTTGTGTTATACCATAAATTCTAAGTATGGCCCAGAGGGTTTCTCTGTGTATAGTATCAAAGTCTTTCTTGAAGTCTATTCCTTTTTAGGCTTTGTTCTATAATGTTACTCAGTACAAATATCTGACAAATGCATCATCTTGTTCATTTAAATCCTTGAATCATTTACATGGGTCCTCCTAATCAGCACTCTCAAAAGTTTGGTCAATACTGCTTTTTTATAACCCTCAAAAAACTTTTAAACACATTCTAGTAGTAGTAGTAGTAAATAATACTGCGACCCTATTAGGTTAAGCTTCTTCGAAGCTATTGCAGTAAATTAGACTTTTTCTTGAGCCATTTGTCCAAGTTAATTTTGAAATTAATGATTGATTCGGAATTGACGATGTATTGAGGTAGACTATTCCAGATATTAACTACTCGATTCGTTAAGAAATGATATCGTTGCATGCAACTTTTCACATCTTTTCTAACTATACATTTGTCATGTCTTCTTAAGCTATACGATTGGTTTCGAGAAAAATTAATACCATTTTCAAAATTGATAATTTCGTATCTTTTAATAACTTTAAAACCACCATGAACTAATGGCAAACTCTAAATGAGGTCTAACCAGTGCTGTGTAGAGCATTCTCAATGTTTCAATGTTTAAATTCCTGAAACTTTTTCTAATCATAGCTAAAATACGATTTCCTCGACTCGTGCAATATTTTACTTGGTTAGTCCATTTCAAGTCACTTTGAATATATACACCTAAATCTTTTTCGAGAATTGTTTTAAATAAATTCTTTGTACCGTATCTGCTAAAAATGGTATAGTTAAACAAAGGATTTTTTGAGCCAACATGCATTACATTACATTTTTCAATATTCAAATCCAAAGCCCAAGTAAGTGACCAGCTTGAAATTGAGTCTTTATCTTTTTGAAGTACGAGATTGTCCTGAGAGCTTATAATTACTGACAAAACTTTAGTATCATCGGCATATTTTTCACATGTATTAACTAAACGAGTCGAAAGATCGTTTATAAATATCAAAAATAATAGAGGTCCTAATACTTCTCTAAAATATTTTTTTTTATTTTTTAAAAAGACTTCTAGACACACTTTATCCCATTTCGCATAATTCCTTGCATTTTATTTCTCTCCAAATATCAGATTTCATTTTGTTGCCTTTTTTCGGAAGCTTAAACTTTAAGGTCTCTTGACCAGTCCTCTGGTTTGACTTCTTGATGCCATATTTTGCTGAAGAGATCGTATTATCCCTTTTGTACCCATTTCAGCTTTTAACATTTATGCAGTGACTTCATCAATACCCGGGGCTTTTCTGTTTTTCAAAGTTGTTAGCCCAGCATGAATTTCTAATTGGCTTTGTAAATTAGTGTCAATATCTCACTGTAAGTTAGGTTCACAAATGCATAATTAAATTGAGACATTGTCCAAACTTAAAAGGTTTTTTATAATTGAAAAATATTTCAAACTGATAAAAATTTTTTTGATATTTTCCAAAAATCTTATAAGCCAAAATGGAAAAAAAAATTCAAATCCAAAACTTGGTAATGATATTAGATAAGAAAAGAGGTGATCAGATTGAAAAAAATTACAAAAAAGCTTTTTATTAATTTAATTTTTTTAAAAAAATTTCATTCCAAACTCTTCCGGCAAATTTTTTTTCAAAATTATCCACATTCATGCTGGCCTTGCCAGCTCCATAAAGATGAATAACAAAGCAGTTTTCGATAGCGTCTTGAATATTCAGATCATTTTCAGCAACCAGATCAAATCTTCTGTCAATGTGTTTATTACATATCCAATGGTAATTTGGCATAAAATTAACCATGTTTAAATAATCTTTCACAATATCTATTAACATAATGGCTCCACCTGGACCATATCCCTGATACTTGGACCAATAAGACTCATATGATTGCAATGCTTTGGCCAAAAATGGATGGTTTCTTTCAAATGAAAGCAAACAGTTGCATAGACAGGAAAAATTTTTGGCAGTATTGCTTGAGTAAACATTTGTACTACAGACATAGCTTTGCTTGTCGTCAACTCCAATAGAGTTCTTATAAATTGATAGATCTCGTAGGACAATCATGTCAGTGTCCAAGTAAAGACCGCCAAAAGTGTAAATCAGATAAAGGCGAAGAAAATCTGACAAATGAACATCTGTCACCATCAAATTATTCACATTTTCTCCATTTATTATTCGAGAAGCTTTTTCCACAAAGTCCCAGCCTTGGTGTCCCTTGACAAGCTGCCTCAAATTATAGCGAACAACGAACACGTTGCCAGATTTGTTCAAGCCCGAAAACCAGTCTTGTTCTAGTTCATTTGAAAACATCATTATTTCTGCGTTTGGATGAAATTTGACCAGGGTTTGGAACGATTTTTGGTAAATAAGCGGAAAAGAGTTGCCTCTCCAAATCAAAAATATGTGAAATTTATCTATGGAAGGAGTATGTGACAACATTTGGTCATTTATGTGATGGTTTTTTTCAAATTTGATTTCAGCTGGCGGTTTCCATAAAATGTAGAGACTCAAAATTATCAACAATGGGATCAATAAAATAAGCCTAAAAGTCTTTATCATCTAAAATTTAAATTCTTATCAAACATCTTTTGAAAATTATCTAAATTTAATTAAATTATTACACAGCTTTTTTAATAGAACTTTTTTTTAAGTGATTAATTTAAAATAAAATCAAAAATTTATTCAAAAATTCTTTTAAATTAATAAAAATCATATGTAAAACATTTATTTGTTAATCAATCGACCGTAAAGATTCTGTTTCTGAAAACGAGAAAATGTTTTACGTTTTTTCATTTGGAATTAATAAAACCTGGTTATATTTCCAATTTAAACCACTTAAATTATTTTATTTGAATGATGGAAAATTTTTAAGGATCATTAATAAAAAACAAGATATTTTTTTATATTATTTATTTCTATTTAATTTAATAAAATCTTTTTTCAAATTTTATATTTTAAAATGCTTAATTTATGGCATTTAATAGATTTATTATAAGATATATAAAACTAAGCTTAGTACAAGTCAATAAAAAAATTAAGATAAAAGTTTATTGAATGATATCTCTAATTTTGATTTTTATTATTTAAAAGATAATTTAGGAGAGAGAAATTTCCAGGGCAGCTCCGCATGGCATAACCAACTTCTGAGCCATTTTTAATCCAACAAAATTTAGATTAATTAAAAAAAAAGAGAAAAAATAAAAAAACATCTTTATCTAATTTTAAAATAAGCTATAATTTAGTTTTTTTTAATAAAAAGCTCAAATTTTAGAATAGTTAAAAATTTAATAAATTAAACTTTCTGTTTGGTTTTGGCAAATATTTTAGCTAGATCATTAGCCAGTGACCAGCATGAAGACTAAAGAATTTTCAAAAGATCATCTTTATTGATGACAAATAAAACTGGTTCATGAATATTTTTTGGAAAACCAATCAATGAACCACTTTTTATATGATTCTATTTTTATCAAAATTTTATAATATCAAACTCTTTAGAGAATTTAGTGTAAATAGCATCGAATGCATTTCCATTACCAAATTTAATAATCAATTAATAATCTTTGAATTCTTGATAAAATACTTATTCTGTTTGGTATTTTTTAGATTCTTATTTAAAAAAAAACTAGATAGCGAGTTCAATTAATTAAAATAAAGAAATAATAAAATTCAGAAATTCTGTTTTATTGAGTTTATCAGAAATTTAAATATCTTAATTAAGATTAGGTTTGCTGAATTTTTTTGAGCAAATTTCTAGAACGAACAGTTTTAATGAAATTCAAAAGAAAATCAATGACTCAAAACTCTATCAATTAGTTTGCTTTAGATATTATTTTTATAAAAGCTTTTGATCAATTAATTAATAAAATAATAAAAATTTTATTTTTTGTTTTTAATTTTCTAAATAATATATTATTTAAGAGAATTATGACCGATTTGTACCAAGGTAGTAGTAAAAGTTCTTGCTGTGACACCTTACATGTAGAGTGTAGTATTGTGAAGCCGCATGAGCCTATTCAATTAGCTCTATCTAGGGCAGCTTTGAAACCTGTTGTCGACTAAAATGTTATCATATTTTCTGGCAACTTATTCCAGTTTAGAACTACTCTGTTTGGAAATAAGGTATGTCTGGCGTTCACTGCAGCCGCTTCTAGCTAAAGCAGAGAAAATTTCTCTCTGGATTCTGTTGCTTTTGCCTCTAATTGCCGCAGCTGGAGGTGGATCTAGTTACCTCATCTCTGACCAAATTTACCTTTTCTAGTCCAATCACCAATTAGTACCTTTCAACCAGGTCACCTTCTCTTGCATTCACATATCCTTTCATACTTGGATTCCATACCTGCACTGCATTGTCTGAGGTCTCACCATGATTGTAAATGTTGGCTTTAGAATTCCGACATTTACAATCATGAGAGTACTCTGCTCTCTTTCGCACATGCATTTTTCACTTGGCAAGTCCACTTTAAATTTAAAAGTTTGATTTTGATCATCGTGAAGCATAATCCACAAGTTCGACCAGCTAAAAATTTCTTAAGCCACCTTACCATTTTGTCACCTAACCCATAACTATGCAATTTATAAATGAGGCCATGATGCTGCACTGTATTAAAAGCTTTAGAAAAGTCTAATAGTATCTCATCAACACTGATTCCCTTTCACAACTCACTCGTGATAATATCATGCGTTTCGAGAAGGTTAGTCACTCAATTTTTAACCCATTGGAACAAAGCCATATTGACTTCTAACTATGAGATTATTCTCTAGAAGATAAAGATAGGTTTCCAAGACTTTTAAATGATTAAAAGAAATTAATTATGATGGTAGTTTTAATTGTGCAAGGTCCATCTATTGAAGCAGTTTCATTAATTAATTTTTCATTTATCTAATATTTTATTTATTACAGTCGAGTTCGGTTATAACAAACTTACTTCGGAACTCTCAAAATGGTTCGTTATAAACGAACTTCGTTATATCCGAAACATAAAAAAAGATTAATTTTTTTTAAAACTTTTATTAAAATAAAAATAAAAAAAAGAAAATAGACTGGAAGTAAATTAGTTTTTAAAATAATCTTTGATTGTTTTTTGTTTGACCATTAAGCTTAACATTTGGCTCTCGAGTGAATCCAAATTATCGATGGATTGCTCAAAATTGTGCACAGATTTAGTAAGATGCTTTCGTATTCGATTTAACATTTTTAGAGCTTGTTGAGTTGTCAAATCTTGTTCGTCTTCTTTATTTTCGTTTGAGTCAATTTCGGTTTCTTCGTTATCATCATCGCTAGAGTCACATACATTTATTTCTGGACCTACTTTTTGAGCTTTAACGTATTCGATGACTTCATCGTCTGTTTTTACTTGATATAGTTTTTACTTAATAACGTTTCGTTGCTTGACTTCTAGAATTCATTTTTTTTATTAATTGAGGATCATTTTCTTTTAATTTTTATAGATAAATGTGTGAATTTTCTCCGATAAAATTAACCGTCTTATGGTTAATTGAGAGATAAAGATTCGGATTCAAAAAAAATTCATACTTTTTTGTCAAGTTCGTTATAAAAAAATAAATTCTACTGAGAATTTTTAAAAAAGACTTCGTTATAACCGAGTTCGTTATATCCGTAAAAAATAACATTATAAAGATTGTTGTTTTACAATCTATTGAATTTTTTTTCGCTATAACCGATTTTTCGTTATAAGCGTTTTCGCTTTAACCGAACTTGACTGTATTGTATCCAGAGTTGTTTATAAGTCACAAGTCATTAGTCAAGTCAAGTCAATGACTAAAATTTTTTAATAAATTTTTTAAAGTCAAATTTATGACTTGACCTTTTTAAAAAATTAAAAAAAAACAAACTTGAAAAACATTATTTTTAATTAATTATTCGTAAATTTGATTAAAATTTAACTGTTAAAGACTTTAAAATTGAAAAAATTGCGAAATAATTTGATCATTTATTTAGAAATTTTAGGCAATTTACTTGACTGTTACTTGACTTGAAAAATGACTTAAAATTCATTCAGTCAGTCAGTTTTACTTAAAATTTTGTGACTTAAACTTGCGACTAGAAAACAAGTCTGATTGTATCTGATTAAAGCAATTTAGTTTTGGAACCAAGAAAATTGACATTGTTCCAATGACAAACTAAAAATTTTAAATTTACTTTACTTTTTGTCTTTTATCTACATCAGAAAAAGTATTTTAGGTAAAAAAGATGCAACAAAGTATGTTGCAGTATTTATTTAATTATATTTTATTTAAGTAAATTTTGACTTATCAAAATTTTTGTTCTGTTGTTTTTGAAATTCATAATACCTTTGTCAAATACATAAAATATATCAGATTTTGCTAGTTTAGTTATTGTTTTTTTAAATAAAGATTGAACAATAAAAACTCGTAAAATAGATTTTGAACGGCTCAAGAAAATGTTCCAGATTAAATTATTAAATGAAAGAAATTAAATTGATTTTTTTATTTGAAAAAATTTTTATAATTTAAAATATATTTTGCCTATTTAAGAAAAAAAATTCTTACACTTGCCATTCTTTGAAAAAATCATTTCCCTTATTATCAACCACAATAAAACAAGGGAAGTCGACCACTTCTATTTTATAAATAGCCTCCATGCCTTGAAAATAATTAAGAAATTTTTTCAAATTTAATACACTTCATTTTACCTAATTCAGGATATTCTAAAAGCTCAACTTTTTTGATACAATTTTGGGCCAAAATAGCAGCTGGCCCTCCAATTGATCCAAGATAAAAACCACCATGCTTTTTGCATGCATTTGTGACCTCCTTGCTTCTGTTTCCCTTTGCTAACATGACCATACTTCCTCCTGCAGCCTGAAATTGGTCTACATAGGAATCCATTCTGGAGCTAGTGGTTGGTCCAAAGCTTCCAGACGCGTATCCTTCGGGAGTTTTAGAAGGCCCAGCATAATAGACTGGATAATCTTTTAAATATTGCGGCAGACCTTCACCTCGATCTAGTCTCTCTTTTAGCTTGGCATGAGCAATGTCTCTGGCAACAATTAATGTACCAGTTAAGGATAATCTAGTTTTGATTGGATAGCTGTTTAGAGTGGACAATACTTTTTCCATTGGTTGGTTCAAATTAATTTGTACTACATCGGCACTTAGCTGTTCTGACTGAACATCGGGCAAATATTTTCCTGGATTTGTTTCCAATTGCTCCAAAAAGACACCCTCTTCGGTTATTTTCCCTAAAACTTGACGGTCAGCTGAACACGAAACTCCTAGACCAACAGGACATGATGCACCGTGTCTTGGCAAACGCACCACTCTTACATCATGACAGAAATATTTTCCACCAAATTGGGCACCAATTCCAGTTTTGTAGGTCATTTTTAAAATTTCGCTTTCCAGCTCCAAGTCTCTGAAAGCTCTACCATGTTCATTTCCACTCGTTGGCAAATCATCCAAATATTTACAGCTAGCTAATTTAGTCGTTTTCAAAGTCAATTCGGCACTAAGACCTCCGATGACCAATGCAAGATGGTATGGAGGACAGGCAGCTGTTCCAAGAGTTTTAATTTTTTCATTTATAAAACTATATAATTTTTCTTTATTTAACAAAGCTTTTGTTTGCTGAAACAAAAATGTTTTATTAGCTGAACCACCGCCTTTGGCAATGAACAAAAAATCATATGTATTTCCCTTTTTGGTAAATAGGTCTATTTGAGCAGGAAGATTTGTAGCCGTGTTTTTTTCTGTGTACATGTCCAAAGGAGCTACTTGGGAATATCTTAAATTTCTTTTTGTATAAGTGTTGTAAACTCCACGCGAAATGTGCTCCTCATCATTGCCGTCTGTCCAAACAAATTGACCTTTTTTGCCCATGCAAATGGCAGTGCCTGTGTCTTGGCAGCTCGGCAAAACCATGTTAGCGGCAATGTTTGCGTTTTTTAAGAGCTCAAGAGCCACAAATCGATCGTTTCTGGACGCCTCTGGGTCCTTTAGGATATTTGACAGTGATTGAAGATGAGAGGGACGCAGAAGATGGGAAACATCAACAAAAGCTTGCTCAGAAAGCAAAGTAAGTGCTTCGGGCTCAACTTGAAGGACTTTTTTGCCATTAACTTCCACTGTAGAGACATAATCTCCAGTTAATTTTTTAAAAGGAGTATTTAATGGTTTGGCATGCTCAAAAAGCTCTTGGTAATAAAACGGTTTTGTCGAAAGACTGCGGCGACTTGCCAATGGTTGCAATCGAGACAAATTTTTAAACATTTTTGGCCTAAATTATTTAAATTATGAATATATAAATTGTTTTACTTTGGTATACCTAACGCCAAGAAAACGCCAAATTGAGAATTTTTTTTACATTTTATTTTGCTTATTATATTGTCTTTAAGTTAGGAATGTTTGGATCTATAATAAATTAAATTGTAAAACACTAAAACATTTGATAAATAAAAAATAATAATCAAACAAGATATAATAATAATAATAATAATAAAAAATTTCTTGAACTGGTTTACAGTTGAGGCACTGATCACTGTCTCAGGTAGGCTGTTCCACTCTCTGATAACACGATTTGTGAAAAAGTTTTCACGCTGGGCGCGCTTGGTAGGTGCTTGGAATCCAAATGGGACCTGACATATGCGCAGTATAGTGTTTTGAAGGTAGCATTGGTCCAGAATCTGAACGTACGTCTTAACTGTCCAAGGATGGAGATGGCCTTATTAGTTTGGGCTTTGATATGGCTGGAGAACTTGAGATTCCTCGCAAAAGTGACTCTCAGATCTTTTTCAATACTAGTTTGACTGAGCACTGACCTTGTCACGAAGACTTGGAAGTCTATGTCCAAGTGCTTGTTCTGGCCTGACTTGCTGAATTTCATTACTTTGCATTTTTCGGTATTGAACAGCATCTGCCAGGTTGTGGACCACTCAGTTAGTGCCTCAAGATCCCGTTGAAGCAATACCAGATCGTTAGCATTATGGATGGTAATGAGCTTGCTGTCATATATATTAAATTATTTTTAAATTATTAATTTAAAAATAAATCCGGACTAACTGGCTGACCAGACAAACTTGGGCAAAAAATTACCAATACTCCACATAAAAACAGTCTCTAAATCATAATAAATTCGGTAATGAATGTTTAGATTCTATTCTAATACAACTATTTGATAAAAAAAAAGATATTTATATAGCTTTTTTAAATAATAAATAGTGTTGGAATCCGTACAATCGGACCCCAAAAAAAAGATATTTTATTAAATTATTATATTTGATGAAGAAAATAAGTAAATATAATAAAAATTTATTTAAAAATATATTAAAACAAATTAGATTAAATAAAATATGAAAAATTCAAAAAAAAAAAACTATTAAAACTAAGAAATTTTATTTTGCTGGCAGTAATTTACGGTCTAAATATTGGACCGTCAGAAAGATTGGTTCAAAGACCGTGGCATAAATAATTTGCCGTGTATTTTAGGTTTTTGTCTGGCTTTGTTTTTACTCGGACCGAATTTTGTACCAAAGGATACCGACAGACTCTCGAGCTAAAACGGATACAATCCCGGTAGGTTAAATTTTTACCGCATGTACAGATCCAAAAACCGATCTTTATGCAATTGTTTTTTCTAGGCTTTTAAAATATTTTTATATTTTTAAGCTTTTTTGTTAATTATGTTTGAAAAATTTTATTAAAAATTTCATTTTAAAAAATTAATTTCCTTTATTTTTTAAATGTTTAATGCTACCTCAGATAATACCTAGAAAAGATCTTTAAAAAAATATAAGAAAATAAAAATAATGTTTACATTCACAATTAAGGAAATAATTAAATTGAATTCTTATTATTATTGATTTAAAGTTTTGTTTAACTAGAAGTTGACTTTTTTTTGGAAATAATTATTTTTTTTTTAATTTAATAAATCTTAAGTATACAAAATGAAAAAAATACAGCAAGAAATTCTTCAAATAGTGTTCGATTGTGCTCAGTCATCGACTAGTCATGCCTTACCAAAAATACTCAACAACAAAAATTGGTTGATCAAAACTCTATGGATAATTAGCCTATTGACTTCTTCAGGATATTGTATTTACAATTTGAACAAAAGTTTTATCTATTTTTTTAATTATGAATCAACAACTTTAATTGAAACTAATCGATTGGCATCAGTCGAATTCCCAACTGTCACATTTTGCAGCAAAAATCCCTTCAATCCAGAAAAATTAAAACATTACCAAAACATATCCCAGAACATAAATCAAATAAAGAAATTGCTGATTCAGAATTTGGAAACTAATTCAATACTCCAATTTATGACCAATGTGGAATATCAATCACTTTTAAGTGTAATTAAATACAAAGAGTTGCTTGATCAAATTGGTTATGACTTGAATGATTTGCTGGTTAGTTGCAAATTTGGTGACATAGAGTGTGACCAAAGCGACTTTGTAAATGTTACAATTCCAAAATTTGGAAACTGTTTTCAATTTAACTCTGGTAGATTAATAAATGAGAGTAAAATTGGTCTTAAGCAATCAAGAGTTCCGGGTATTAGTGTGGGACTAAGATTGGTCTTATTCGGAGGCTTTGCCAGCACCGAAGTAGATTTATTCAAGGCAAAAGGCGTTCAAATTTTCATTCACAACTCTTCTATAGTGCCATATGGTGAGTTTGACTTTCTGAATTTGGCTTTGGGCTACGAAACAGACATAGTAATTAGTCAAAAATTAATTAGAAGACTGTCAGAGCCTTTTAGTAGATGTATTAAGAACTTAAGTTCAAAAAATTCAATTGATTCCAGAATTTATAAAAGAACAGTGACTCTACTTGAGACATATAATCAAAAAATGTGTCTATCAATATGCTATTATGAATACATTTTTGATAATTGTGGGTGCTATTATCCAGATTTTTTTGCCTTAGAATATGCACAAGTATGCAAAAACCACCAATTAGACTGCATTATCAATGCTACCATTACTTTCGAAAGCTCAGATTTCCTAAATCAATGCTTCGATTCGTGCCCTGAGGAATGTGAAATGGTGGAGTATAGCTACAAGATTTCTATGACAGATTTTGGAAATGAGTTTTTTTACCAATTGGTGGAAAATTTATTGAATTTTAGCGAAACAAAGAAATCAAATAATTTTTCTCAATTCAAGAAAAGCTTCTTAGCTGTAAACATTTACCATGATGACATATCAATGACTTTTATGGAAGAAAAGCCCAATAAGAGTGTAGAACAATTAGTGGCTGAAATTGGTGGATTTTTAGGTCTGTGTGCTGGTGTTAGTTTATTAAGTTTAGCCGAATTTTTTGATCTTTTCTTAAAGATTATCTTGTTAATTTTTTATAAATATAAAATAGACTCTAATTTTTCAAATAATAATAGACAAGAACAATAGATTTAAATATTTTTTTTACTTAATTAGCTTTTGACCAAATAAAGGAACCAAGTTTTAAATATTTTTTTCTTATAACAATAAATTCGTAAAAAAATTTTATACTTTGATAGTATTGATTCTTTTTGCTAAATTTTTATATATAATGTCATCAAAAAATAATAATGAGGATTAATTTATCAATTATTTTATATTAAATTGTATTGAAACATCATTTAGTTCATGTAGGTCTGTCTCTTTATGCTTGCCAATTTCTACATTTTTGGCGTAAGTAGGCGGTAGCAGCACTTCAACCTTGTCTACTTTTTTCCAGTCATTGTTTTATGGAATACAAACACACTATGTACCAAATTGAACATTTTTGAATGTGCCAAATAATTTTTTTTCTACCTTTAACTTATGAAATCGAATTAGGATATTCGATTTTTAATTTATCGAGCCCTAGATTCTTTGATCTGTCACGTATCTCGTTACCGATATAACTTAACAGTAACTTTTAGAAATACTGTCTATGCTGGAAATCCTTAATTAATATCTATTAATAAAAATATATTGAAAAAAAATTATGTAGTTCATCAGTAGATGTTGTAGTCGCTTGTAAGCCCAAAGGATTTTGATCGCCATCAGGAATAATGTTTTCTTGCTGAGATGCATTTTATCATGTTTGAATATTAAAATTAGAAGGATTTACATCATCGGCTTCTAATATTAATATTCCAGGAAGTTCAAATCTGACTTCCTTTACGAAAAGAGAAACTCGAAATTTTTCGTCGAAACAATATAATAACTAACACCATTTGATTCGGACTTAAGAAAAAAAAACATAAAAATTTAAAAAAATTTCAGTTTAAGTGTATTTCTTCAAAATTTTGGAAATTTTTACAGTCTTCTTTTTGTATGTGACAGAATTCCATGAGGTAATTTTTCTATGTTGGCTTGTGCTTTCAAAAAACGAACTAAAATTATACTTATAAATTGCTTTGTGATCAAGAGATCAAAGTTGAAATTTACAACATTTAAGCATTCAATTTTTAATAATATCAATTTAATTTTCACAGATTTTGAAAAAAAATTCAAAAAATTTAATTTAAACATTTCAATGTTTTACTTTTTTAAATGATTATTTGAACAATTTATTTTTAATTAGTAAAATTTATTTTATTTAAATAAATGGAGTGTTAATCGGTCTTTATGACATGGGCACTAGCCTGTTGATTAACCTTGAAATAATAAAAAAAAAAAAAAATAATAATTTCTTCTTTTCATTTTTTTGGTGGAATTTCGATATTTTTTAATATTAAGTTTTTTTAATCTTTATTCTAAAAAGAATTATTTAAAAAAATTGTTTATCGTCGAAGATTAATGAGCATATTTCGGAACTTTTGTCCTATACAAGACAATGATCCAAAGAACAGTTATCAAAAATGTTAACAATACTTTAATGGAAATAAGCTTCACACGGATTTTTTTTTATTGATGAGTAATAATTTGGTTTTCTAGTTGAGAACATCACCAAATTCACCTGATTTTAACCCTATTGAAATGTTATTGAAAATCACCTGAAAAAAGGATTATAATTTGGTTAATATAATTTGGTTTTCTAGTTGAGAACATCACCAAATTCACCTGATTTTAACCCTATTGAAATGTTATTGAAAATCACCTGAAAAAAGGATTAACAATAGTGACAAAAAACAAAGGACAGTGGTCAAATGAATAAAATATTTTTATATAAAAAGAAAATTAACTAAAATACTAATAAAACTCAGATGGTTCGGTCGGATGGATCAGATAAAATTTCTTTGAATTTTGGACAGCAGTTTACAGAGATTTCGAATAAATTATTAACAATTGAGACCACTCAAATTCAATTTAAAAAAAATTATAAATAGATATGATCGTAATCTTGATTTAAACGACTATTCGGCAGCTTTCGAACTCTTTATTAACTTTTTAATAATAAAAGCTGACTTTCAGCCAAAAATTTTAATCGCAATCAAGAAATGGTAAATAGTAATTATTAGATTTGATTAAGAAAAAACCTTAATTAAAAATTTAAGGCTTTTAGAATTAGAAAGCATGCTATTAGAAAACGCATCAACAATTGGTATAAAAAGTATTTTAAAAGCCAAAGATCGATTACAGAGGTTGTCAAAAACATGCAATTATTGCATGTCTGGAAGGGCATAATGTTTTTGTATTGATGCCCAGCGGTGGAGGGAAAAGTCTCATATCAAATGTCGTTTCAATGATGTTAACTGGTACGTCATTAGTAATATGTCCATTGCATTCAATTATTGAGGACCAGTTAAGACATCTTGAACAATACCAAATACCAGCAGCACAATATGATCCTGGAAAACCAAACAACAAGGATTTGTATTGTGGCCTTGTTTGTACGATTCCAAAGTACAAATTGGTTTATTTAACTCCTGAACAATTTGTCTCAGCACCATTTAAACGAATAATCGAAATAATGGTACAAAATAACACATTGGACAGAATTGTGTTCGATGAGGCACATTGCATATACAAATGGGGTTACGACTTCAGAAGAAAATACCTTAATAGTGTTGAAACCATAAAAAGCTGTTGCAAAAATGTTAAGGTATTGTTCGTAACTGCAACAGCAACACCAGAGTGCAGAATGGGTATATTGGACATTTTGCAAATTAATCGAACTGATGTCAAGTATTTCCTGACCTCATTCGATAGACCCAATTTGAAGTTCGCGGTCAATCAGGTCACTAACGTAACCGAACTTAACTACAGAATTTTTGACATTCTAAAAGGAGAATTCAAAGATAAATTGGGTATTATTTACTGCAATGGAAGAAAGGATTGTGACACGATGGCAGGCATGCTCAATAAAGTAGTTGGTGTGAAGAGTAGTGCGTACCATTCCGGTATTCCGTCAGAGGAGAAAACAAAAGTGCTGAAATCTTTTGTAAATGGCGAGATTACCGTAATTGTTGCCACTATTTCTTTTGGTATGGGTGTTAATGTCCCCAATGTCCGTTTTGTAATTCATCGCGGGATGCCCAAGTCACTAGATGGCTACTACCAAGAATGCGGCAGATCAGGTAGAGATGGCCATGTTGGTGATTGTCGTCTGTTTTGGTTCGCCAATGATTTCAAAATGTGGAAGCAGAGTATCATTGGTAGGACAGAATACACTGATCCAACTGATTCAAATTACGCCAAATCAGTTGAAATCGGGGTGAGAAGTTTGCAAGCAATGGACGACTATGTGCGAACAAACAGAAATCAGCAATCAAGAATTAAAGTAAATCTAGGGTTAGGGTTTCATGCACTTTTATAAAAATTTTATTTTTATTTTTTCCAAATTTAATTGAGATGACAAATGGCTTAGTAACTGCTAGAGACTTTGCCATTGTAGTTTTAAAACTTTTTAATTTTAAAAAATAAGTCAATTAACTGTAGCCTTTTTAATAAAATTTTAAAAATTAATCTTATAATATCTAGAAATGAATTATTACTGGAGAAGATTAAGAAAGAGACTGTCACTGAATCAAAATCAAATAAATAAACGAAATGATTTTTCAAAGAAATACAAGAATTTTTCATTGAGAAAATTAATCTTTTCAGATGAAACTCCAATTAAAATAAATCAGAGTTGGTGAATATTACAACTAGCTTACTAGACACAGTAACTAGTTCACAGCAATCTCAATATTGTCGAGTCAAGGCCCTGTACTTCCCAAAAACCAAAAGTTTTGGGCTTTGGATTGTTGTGTTCTTTGTGCAATAGTCCGAACTGTCAAAAATGACAAAAATTGACTGTGGCCACTCAGTTTGCTCGAGCCACGAATTACCGGAAAGTTCTGAACGTATTGATACTGTCGGTAAAATCGATAACATTCAAACAATATGGGCATTCAATGATGTGGTTGACTCTACAGCTGAATTTGAGGAAAATCATGACTATAATGAAATCCTTTATTCAGCATTAAAGGTGCCTAAAAATTTGTGGCAATAGTTAATTAATTTAGAAAAATTGTATAAATAATTATGCTTTTTTTAAAGATATTTAATACCAATTTAAATCAATACTCGTACGAAAATATTTTTTAAAATTATCTTTGTCCCTATTTACGAAGATAAAATTTATTCAGGTTCAGTATTTCTCATACAGGACAATGAACCAAAACATAAATCGCGTAGATAAACAAAATTCTTAGAGGAAACAAATATAGTTTAAGTAAATTCCAAAAAAATTAAAAATTAAACATTGTTGAAATTTAAAAAGGTAAGAGTTCACCAAATTCTCCAGATTTTAATCCAATTAAACTTTTTTGGCATGAACTGATGGGCTTTGTAAGAAGAAAGTGAACAAGAACTTATAAGAGCAATAAGCTTTGAGATGAGTCTAACTCAAGAACAATCTAAAAAAAAAACAAAATAGATTCCAAAAAACGAACGGTGGGAGAACGGTTATTCGAACAATGTATGCAACGATTACCGGTCAGGATTGGTTTATGGAATGGGAAAGGGTCGGGTTGGTACTTCGAACGGTGATAAGAACGTATTGGGAACGGCGTATGGAACGGTTTTTTTTTTTTAATTTTAAAATAATTTAGTAAAAATGAAGGCTTTTATACCGTTCAAAAAAAATAACACTTATAAACGAATGTTAATTTTTTCGTTTCATTGCAAATAAAACTACTGTATATACATGTTTAAGGTGGTTATGCTTTATTAAAATTAGATTTTAAGTGAATTTATTACTCCAAGTCATACAGTAGTAAATATCAATAAACATTTAAAATCATACAGCAGTTCTTTATATTATTCAAAACTTAAATAAAAAAACCATAATATGACTCTAAAGATTCACAACGTGAATTACAAAACATAGCAAGATAGAAGTATCTTATTTTTTTAATTATTTTATTTTACTTTAATCACCTAAGAGGTGTTTTGAAAAGAATAAAAAATAAATTTATCAAGAATATTTTTTTAATTGTTAAATTCTGCGATAAAGAAATTTTAAATTTTAAATAAATAGTTAAAATTGACAAAAACTTAATTGACAAGTTTTTTAGAATAAATATTAAATATTTTAATCATATACTAATATCAAAAAAATTGTCTTTTCTTTTTTTCAAAAGTCAAACTTGATTTTACATTTTGCCGTTTTTTAGTACTTAGAAGAAATAAAATCGATTTCAGTCAAATTTTCAAATTTGAAGTCGACTGACAAAACTAGTGATAAGCTATAAGTCCACTGAATACAGCTGGCTAATGACGAAAGTCATTTGCAGCCAATGATTTGCATATTGATTAATTTTATGCTTTATTATCTTTCTGAGAGATAAAAATCAATTATTAATTAATTATTAATTAATTATTAATATGAAGAGGGTATTATTAATATTTTTAGAAAATTAAAACAAAATAATCAAAGTCAAAAAATTAGAATTTTATTTAATATTTAATAAACTTTAGTCTTTATTTACCAATTATTCCCAAATTAATTAAATCTTGTAGATTTCCGAGCAATGAAGTCACTAGAAATTAATAATTAGAAAAATTTATTGAAAAAAAAATTTAAACTTACAAATGCATTGACCACCAAACATGGTATAATCTTCACAGCATATGACATGCTCTTCAGGGCATCCCACAGAGACAACTGGAACATTATAAGTTTCAATTTTGTATTGAATTGACATACTATAGAAAAAATTATTAAATTATTTATTACACTTTTTGCCAATGCTTTACTAAGTAACAGTTTCATAAATTGGTTTACTAATGCATGTTGGAAAAGTTGGCAATACTAGTTGTCCTGGGCTTGTAGTCGGTGGGCTTAAAGCTAAAAAAATTAATAACAGTTAAATCGATTGAAAAATTTTAAATTATTTACTTGAGCTTGAATTTCCACATGGTTCATATCTTAAATTAATGTGTACAAAATTTCAAATGTTAATTAACCAAATATACAAACCCAATTATATGTTGGGTGGAAGCGATGGTGTTAAAGGAAACAACTCTGGTTCTTGTCTCATATGTTTCATTGCGGTTTGGCACAGCACAACAAAAGTGAGAAGCGTCTCTCTTTCTTAATTATCTTATAAAATTTTAATTTCTAAGAATTGTTCTAATTACTCTTCTTTAAGAGTCAAAGCGAGTTCTCTTAAATTTTGGTCTAAATTTTCCGGATCAGCGTTTTTTAGATAATTAAACAAGTCTTCAATTTGATGATCCTTCAATAAATTGAAAAAAAAATATTTTATTAATATAAGAAATAATTATTAATCACTTTTGCCAAGCTTGGCATCAGCCATACAGGGGTGGATATGGCGATTAACACAAAAGCATAAATGGCTATATTTCTTAACATTTTACTAAAATCAAATAATTATATCAAAAAATGGTGCTATTTTTATAAATAAAAATTTTAACATTTGGCAATCAATGTTAAAATTCTCTTAAATATTAAAAGTTTGCATTAACATCTGAGATAAGTAGATAAGTTATAAAATTTGAAAATATTTTTTGCCTAATTACCCAAATTAGGTTTATAAATAAAGTTTAAGAAACGTAAAAATTAAATTAAATTAAATTGATATTAAATTTGTCTATGGTGATCTTGATTGATTATAAATTCCAAATTTCTTTTTATTTTTTCTTGAAAAAAAGCTTATTTGTTGGCTATTTTTAAAAATTTTATTCCATTTGGCATTTATTTGACCATTTTTATCTTCTAAAAATTATATCATATCATAAATTAATTTTTTTTTGATTTTGCTAAATAATATCCCAAGTTGGATATTAAATTGTTCGGTTACATGATCAAGAATTATCACGGAATATTTTGCCAATTCTAAATTCATTAAGAAGTTTCAACTTGTCTGATTGGGAAATAGTGGATAGCGATGTACCTCAAAGACCTAAATATGTATGTAAATGACCTGCTAGAATTATTCCAAAAACCATGTTTGTCCAATGGAGATTAATTGAAACTGATTGGTATTTCTGGTAATCCAAAATTAACAATTTAAAAATAAGACAGTGACTTAAATTTATTAACTAATTGGTCTAAGATATGGTCAACTGAATTAAACATCTCTAATTTTAAGGCAATGTACTATGGCAAATGGGACACATGAATTCAATTTTATAATAGAAGAGAGATCTAGAGATAATATTCAATTTAGGATAGCAGCAATTAAAGCTAATAAGGTATTAGGTCAGGTTAAAGAACATTCTCTCAGACACACAAACAGTATTACCACTATACAAAGCCTGAGTAAGGCCTCACCTTGAGTTGGCTATCATTATGAGGTCTACTTCCGCCAAGGCTGATATTCAAACTCTCGAAAAAGTTCAAAGAAGAGCTACCAAGTTGATCAAACCTGTAAAAAAACATTTCTTTATAAAGATTAGAGGATCGTAGAGTAAGAGGTGACTTGATTAAATGTTTAAAATAAAACACAGTTTTAATAATATCAATTTGGTAAATGGTATTAAGGCTCATTGAATTTGAATAGGCCAAATAAAAAAAACTTGTCCACGAAATCAATAAAAAAAGACCACATAAATACAATTTTTGACCAATACAGTCATTAATACTGCAATTATTCAATAATTTATCAAACAAAAACCTTTCGATAGCATAAAATTAATAAACAAGGTCTTTGAATTAATTGTTGTAGATTCTTTAAAGTCTTCCGGAATTTTAAAGATTAAAGTTAAATTTGTTTCAAATTTTTATTACAAAGATAATACATGTAATTAGTTTGCTTCAAGTTTTATTTTCATTATTGAACAATTAAAAAGATAACAAAAAAAACAAAATCTTAAGCAATAAATTAAATATTGCTGAAGTTCACATAATTAATTTTGGGATTAGACAAAATTAAATGACATAAAGTACCTAAAAGAAGATAATTAAACACTAGAGTCACAATACTTCTTTTTTTTGTCTGTTAGAATTTTTTTTGTAGTGTTGCACTAACGAATTTTAAGCTTTGTATTCATCTTCCTAATATTAAATGATGGATATTTTCATTTAAAATTTCTAGAAAAAGATTCATTATCTTTTTCGTATAAATCGATTAATCAGCAGATCCAAAAAAATTTTAGGTTAAAAAAAAACTGTATGAGGGTTAGAGGTTTCGAGTTTTTTTTAAACTTTTTTATTGTGTCTCTCTTTATTTAAGCATATTCATATTCGAAGAGCTTACAACCCTCCAACGTTGAGAATCTTCATCCTCATAATCCTTTCCGCACTCGGCATAAATTCGCTGCTGTTGATGTGACTTATATGGTTATAACTGTCAATTCATTAAGAGTTCTTTACCTTTACCTGCTAAACAAAATACAAACTCAGCCGCTATAACCAATGGAGGATAGGAGACCAACAAACGAAACGTTTTCTTTGTCTAACTCTTAATATCTTTCATAATATTTAAGTATAATTATATTCCAGATACCATAGATATCTATGGTATAGATACCATAGATAGGGTTTATAATATTGGATTAACAAATTTTAATTTGTTTTGCTGTTTTCGAGGTAAGATCAGAAGAGTTCGGTAGAAACAAAAAATTATTTTTTCCCAATACAGTGCCAGCTTGAGTCTCCTTTCAGTTATTAATCAAATCAATTACATAAGAGCGTATAATTGGTTTTACAAAAAAATTTGGATACTTTTAACTTAGTGAAACTGTCTAAAAAATATCGTTTTTTTCATTTTCAAAAATTGTATGGAAACGCCTTACATATGTTAAAAACTTAGCTAAATGCATCTTAATCCTTTCATTTAATTAAAGAAATAAATAAATAAATTATTTTTTAAGTTAATAAAAGTTCAGATTTTTAATTTTAGCTTCGAAATTTTTGTCAATTCATTCAATTTTTTTGTATTCAAATTTTTTCTCTTCTAAAAAGTTTAATCTCTCAGCTTACTTCTTTTGGGCGAATACGAATGAAGAAGTTGAGGCTCCATTGTATGATAAATTTGATTTCTCTATTTCTGAACATTATTCATAAATTTCCTGAAATTCAAAAGTCTTATTAACTATTATTATTAGTCTTAATACGTATTAAAAGCAATAATTGAAATTTACTGGTCTTAACTGCATTTTCACAAAATAGAAACTTGTGACGTATCTCTTAATGAATAATGTTTTAAATATAAATAATCGATCAAGTTAAGATTTAATTAGCGATAGTGATTCAAATAGGTGCTTAACTAATAAAATAATCAATGTTCAAACAAAAATTGTTAAACAATCTTGACACTGATTTTCAGAATTAATCAATTTTTTAAATTTTAATATGAGTCATGGGAATGTAATATCTAAATAACTTAACAGACAAATGGTAGTAGTTTTCATATAATAATTTTTTATTTATTATTATTTATCTTAGCTCTTTCAGCATCTCTCTTTCCTTGGAGTGTCCAAAATAATGCAACTCTAAGAATTCTGTCTGTTGACATCCTCAGTACATGACCAAGCCGATTAAGTGATTTCTGCTTATAATGTCTAGCTAGGTCCTTTGATTATTGAAGCTGAACAGCTGCAAGGACCAGATATATTTTCAAATTAAATTTTAAGTTAAATACCAATAGTGTGTTCAGAATGTGGTGGATTTTATGGGAACGAGTAATTCAATTCTATAAATAATCATCAAGAATTTTAATTTTAATTTTGATAATTTGGCATCTAATTTTTGTCCATGAGCATATGCAGAATGTTTTTAAATAGCAATTAAATCACTATTAAAATATTTGGCCATAAAAGCGGATGTGTGTAAAAAGTTTACAACATAGTTATAAAATCAAATTTAATTGGTTTAGTCATGCTAATTAGAGTTAAAAGATTCTTTTAATGGTGTAACGAACATTGCTTAACAAATTTAAATTACATAAGTCCATTTGTTATGCCCCAAAAGAGATAATATAAACAAAAATTGGTGATATATCGGCCGGGTATAATCAAAATATCAAAATAGATCTCTCTGTTGCACAGTGTGCATGTAATTAAATCTAATTGTTTGATTTAAACCCAAGGGCAATTTTTGTTTATGCTGTTAAAAAATACAAATTTATTTTTTTTATTTATTTTCTAGTTTTACACGTTTTATAGGTGTTTGCTTAGATAAGAAATTCTATTTTAGATAGTCAATGAGAAAATTTGTTTCCTTGTTAGTTAAGTTAAGAAAACATTCACCTGAGAATTGTTAATAAGTTTTCTCAGCAAGACACAAATGGCTAATCATGCAGCTATAAAACCAT
Source organism: Brachionus rotundiformis (assembly GCA_016802295.1). Lineage (NCBI taxonomy): Eukaryota > Metazoa > Rotifera > Eurotatoria > Ploima > Brachionidae > Brachionus > Brachionus rotundiformis. The sequence goes on from JAESIW010000020.1 coordinate 745,351, forward strand.
AATAAAGCGTAAAATTAACTCAATTAGATTTTAAAGAAATTAGATATTTTTTATCTTGATTTTAAACTGAAAAAAAAACCAAGTTTATATCAAGCTAGAATTATTTCCAAGAGGTTTTAAATGATGACCAGTTAAGTGTGTCGGTTTCAAGTGCTTCTAAATTCCAATTGATAAGATAAGTGGCCAAAACGGCTATTTTATATTCGCGCAAAAAATTTTGATTTTTTTATCATCAAATAAAGTTCTCATGCTGACTTAAATTAGTAATATAAATAATTATTTTTATTACACAACATTTGGCTGATTAAAGCCGACCAAATCCGATTTTTTCACGAAAATCGGTCCAAAAGTTCAGGCCCATTTTATCTCCAAAATCTCATTGAAATACTGTATTTGTTTGTAATATGATAGATTTAACATTTTAAGTCATTCGACCAGGATTTTGGTAAAAACTAGTAATTAGTTATAAATTTTGCTTCCGTCAAACGGTTATAAATAAATAAACATCTCTAATTGAGTACTTTTTTAGTGTTATTTTAAGGACAGAATTTAAAATAAAAATAGCCATCATGATTTTAATCTAATGATTTTATCTTTTTTTTTATCACAACTTTGATTTACAAATATTGATTAACAAATTTTTTGTTTAGTACAAATCCGGAAATTTAAGTAAACAATTTGAAAAAAATACTATTTAAATAAAAAATTTTTGTTTAATTTTACAATTGTTAAGTTAGTTGTGCAATACATTTTATAAATGGTTTAAATTGTCCATTTAATTTACCAAAAGCTGACTATTTCCAAGGCTATTTTTTAAAAAGATAAATTAAACATATTTATCTATTAATATTTAAAATTTTAATTTTTTTCTTCCAATTTATTTATTTATTTTTTAAGCTTGAAAATATGTCTCAGAGGATACAAAATTCTCTTAGGTCCACTAATATTTAAAATAGCTATTAGAAAATAGATATATTTAACAATTAATAAATTAATTGATCAATATTTAAGTTTTAGTTTAGAATAGAACATTTTTTATGTGTCTTCTTTTGTTAAGTTTTGATAGAGATTGTACCACTAGAGCTCTATAAATTAAAATTTTCTAGACTTAATTTTATTCGAAGCATTACACTAAGTGTTAATACTCAGATAAAATTCGGATCTAACTCATCTTAAATTTAATATTCAAGATTTTTTTAATGAATATATAAACTTGTGAGGGGTAGTTAGTTATTCTATTATCATGATTCTAATTGTGATACAATGTGTTACAAATAATTTTTATATTTTTCAAAAATCACCTTTTTGAGGTCGAGTCACATTTAAAAAATTATAATTTTCCCTCTATATTTGTTGATATTAAAAACAAAAAATTAAAAAGATAATTTTGTTAGATCAATTGAACCATTGGGAAAATTTTTATCAATATTTAGCTGAGAATGGTCGAAGCTTGCTACCCATCTACTAGTTTAAAAATTCCTATTTTTCCAGTCAAGTGCTTTGATATTTACTTTTGCGTGCAAAATGAAAAATAATATATTTAAAAATAAAAATTTGAATTGGCCTATATTTTTTTTATTTATGTATAGATAGAAAATTTCTTAGCGAGCACATTTTCACTAAATTTCGGAATTAAATTAAGTATTTTTAATTTTTTAGACAAAAAATGAGAGCTTCAAAACGCAAACGATGCTTATCAGTGGAAAAAATGACAAATTGGAACTCTGGTTGCCCAGACGACTATCATGACCAAAGTTTTAAATCTTCGTTGGACGGATCTGCTTCGAAAAAGAGCAAAAAAGATGCCCGCAAACTAAGCGATATATCCAACTTTGAGGTAATTAGACTTGCCAACAAATGGTCTAATTAAAACCAGTTGTTCCTTTTTTGATAACGAGTTTCAGTCAAGATAAGGCCCATGTATATAAAAGTGTCGAATATTCCACTAAAAAAAATTACACTCGAAAACCAAATTTTATTGCACAATCTACATTGGACCTTGGCTTGGCATATCAGGTCTCTTGTACATTTGTGCAGGTAAAATTTTGACCGAAACTCGTCCATCAAATTAAGTTTTTATATTTAGTTTTAATTTATTTATGCCAATATAAAAGATAAAAGGTGACATTGATAGAGAGAAATTAATTTTTGAATATAAAATTTTTGCTAAGCTCATTAATTTTTAGCTTCTATTATCTTTTAAAATTTAAATATAAGTTAATTTTAATTTTTTTCAAATGGTCAATCTAAATTATGTAAATAGCAAAATTAATAGAAAATTTAAAGTAATAATAATTAATTTTTTTATTAAATTAAGCACAGATATAAATGGTATTATTATTTTTATTAAAATGATTTAGAGAAAAAACCCCAGGCAGCTCAGAATGGATCCAGGTCCTTCTTTTTAAATAGAGTAAATTGAATACAAAAAGAGATACAGATTACAATTAAGACTAAATAATTAAATTATTAATTAAAATGGTGTACATTCTTTAAAAGATTATATCTTAGAAAATGTTTATAGATAAAATTTTCAAGTTTTATTTGAGTATTGGTTCATTTTTCCCACGGCCTGAATTGTAAAATATAAAAATAAAAAAATAATTGTAAATAATAGATTTGAATTGATAAAAATTTTAACTATTAAAATATTATTTTTTAGGAAAAGATTAGTTTATTAAAAATAGAATTTAAATTAAATAATATAACAAGTAATTTATAAAAAATGCTATAATTTATTAAATGTAAAAATGTATACTCTTTTCGATGTCCAAAAATTAAGTTCCGACAAGACTAGTAGAATAGAGTTATGTTGTGTAATAGGAAAATTATGAATGACCGACACCGCCCATTCATTTAACTTGCCCAAATTAAAAATTAAATTTTTTTAAAAGTTTAACCTGGACATTGATCAATCTCATATAGTGGCTGCCAAAAAATCATCATACTTTAATTTGACGCCGGCTTCGTCAGTGACAAGTCTGGTCGACCTGAACGACGACATTGTCGAGCCGGTCAAGCCCAGGCCAAAGCGTCAGCCGGCCAAAAAGCGCACCAGAAAAGTCCAGAGCACAAAAAAAAGTCTCAAAGAAAAAGAAAACCAATCTGTTTGTGTCAAGCTACAAAAGACCAAAGTTCTAATTGAGGACGCTGCTGTGCCACAGTCCAAAAAAAGTCTCACAGAGTACCAACTTTTAAATGATCTCAATTTGTTCTACAAAAATTATGACCAGCTACAACCAAAATCTACCAGTGTTAAATCAAGTCCTTTTCCAAATCTCACATGGACAGATAAGTTCGAATTTTTCGAATGCATGCGCTTGTCCGAGCTAAAATACCACAAAAATTCCAACTATCTAGCTAAGCACAAGTCAATTGAGCCACAAATGCGTGCCATCTTAATCGACTGGTTGATTGAGATCAGCTATGCATACAGACTTCACCGCGAGACCCTTCACTTGGCCATTGAATACTTGGACAGGTTTATGACCATGTCTCAGGTCGAAATGAGAGTAGACCGACTGCAACTAATCGGATTGACTTCACTGTACCTTGCCGCCAAGAACGAAGAGATCTATCCACCCAAGTTGAGTGATTTTGCTTCCCACATGGAAAGCTATTCATCGGACAACGAGGATTTGATGAAAAAATTCGAAATAGCCATGCTAAAGACACTTGAATGGAACATTTCACCAGTCACTGCCAACACTTGGCTTCAGACATACATTCAACTTATATGCGCTAATTTTAAGCATTATGTTCTTGGTAATGATTTTTCTGAAGAGGAACACACACGTGGAACTGAATTGGTAATACCGGTTACTTTTTACAAGAATTCAGACAAAAGTTCCAACATGCTTGATTCCGAAGTTAACAATTTCTACCTAGAAACATTCTTGAAATCGGTCACTCTCATTGACCTGTGTCTTTTTGACATGGAAGGACTGCACTTTGACTATTCGGTGGTGTCCGCCTCGGCTCTCTATTATGTCCTAAAGCTCCGGGGCTTGAACCAAGTAAACTTTGTTATAGAAAAAGTAACTGGCTACAAGCTGGAAGAGCTCGATGAATGTATCAAATGGATGTTGGCTTATTTTGAGGTGTGCAAGGAGTTGGTATTTGATCAAAATTTGTGTCAAGTCAAAAAATTCAATTCAATTGAGCCCTCTGATTGGCACAATATTCAATTGTACCAACAATACTTGGACTTATTGGTACGGTTTGAGAAAGCAAATTTTTAATTTTAATAAAATAAAATTTTTAATTATTTTTATATAGAAGGAGGCGCAGTCAAGAAAATTCAAGGCCAGATATGATTACAATGTGGTGTCGACCCCGCCGGACTCGGTCAAAAAATGCTCCACCACTGATTCCATAAACACAAGTTTGAGTTCAGCAAATGACTAAAAATTCGTATACCTGGTGACAAATGTCTTTGTCTAATTGTTTTGATAGATAGTTTTTAAAGAAAGATTTGTATATTTTGAATTATTTTGTTGATTTATTTTGATCTCATGTTTTTGTTTATCTTTTAACTCTCATTTGTTATCTCTTTAATAAAATACACAGAACTTTTGATAATTTTTCTTTTTATAAATATTTAATTTAAAGAATTAAGATATTAATTAAAAGAATAATTTAAATGAGTATTAAAAAATTGAATGAATTCACATTATAGAATGAAATATTTTTTAAGCGTTTATGTTTAAATTCAGCGCCAATTCTCAATCGAAAATGATTGATTTTTTCCAAATTAAAAAAATTACTAAAATTTAAATTAATGATTGCTTTGGTCCTTAGAAAATGTTGGAAAATTTTTTTGAATATAAGATAGAGATTTGTGAACGTAAGCCCTTAAATTTTATAGAATCATTCTTTAACAAAGAAGGAACTATAGTGTGTCATTACAAGTCTTTAAAAGACGTTCTGGTACCTTATCTGAGTTACCCACTCGCTATGGTACAAATATTATTTCTAATGGTGGTGATCCGTCTATCTCTTAGCATCTCCGAAAGAGTTTTCAATTCGGTTTTTACCTGGCTCAAAAAGAAACAAGAACTGATCCAAAAGAAGAGATTTAAATTGCGCCAGACCGACATCAAATCATCACAAAATTTACCAGAGTCGGACTCAACGAATTTTGATCCAGAACCAGAGTCCTTGAAGCAAAAGAACTCTTCAGTCAGTCTTAAAAAAAGTTCAACTGAGACGGCTGATGAAATAATAAGTCAATTAGATAACTATCTTTACCAACTAAACGAAGTACCAACCCCATCGAAGTCATTTACTTATTAAAACATTTTTAAATATAATTTTGTTAACAAAATTTTTTAATATTTTAATTTAAATACTAAGATTTATTAAAAATAAAACTAATAAAGTGAATTAATTGAATAAATAAAATTTTAATAATTTTAATTTAGGTTCAAATTTTTTGGAAAACAAGTGCTCTTCCATCTAAGCTGACCAGTTGGTTTTTAATATAATTTTTAAACGAAAAATTAGTGACCAATTTTAATTTATTTTCAGACTCAAGCTTTTCAAACAACTTTTCGTTTGATTGCTGACTTTTAAGATAGAAAGAGTCGCGATCAACTATTATGCCGTAACCTCCTGGCTTCATCATCCTCAAAAATTCATCTATTGATTCAAACTTAATCAGTCCATCGTCATCCATAGAAGCACAGCATAAAACATGATCATAAGATTCTGAATAAATTGGTAAGCATTTTAAAAATTTCCACTTTGAGAATAATTTTACCATTTGGTATTGATGTTTTTTGACCAGCGTAAATTCCTTCAAAAAAGTAATTTTTATAGAGGTTTTTTTCTTTGGCTATGTTCAGCATTCCAACACTTGGATCAAGACCATCCAAATTGGCAAAACCTTTAGAAATTTAAGATCCTGTTTGAGGAATTTTAAAACAGACCATATTTCTGCAAAGCGATGGCGACAAGGCCAGTTCCTGCGGCAATGTCGAGTATCCTAGCATTTTTTTCATCAATAAAAACATTTACCAAGTGAGCCACAACATCACAAGCTCTTCTATTTATGAGAACTATCTCCTAAAATTTATCAATTCTAATTAGATGCTAAACTTCTTGGAAAAATTCAAATACTTCATCATAGTGACTCGATCTGGAATCATAATCAGGATTATAGATATCATGTTTAATATTTTTGGCGATTTCCTGGTTTGAAAGGTTAATCATGGTCCTAAAACTAAAGAAAATTATCTCAAATTAAAAAATAATAATTTGATGTGAAAATTTTTATTTTTAAAGTCTTGGTAAGTGACGCTAAAAATTGCAATTTTGCTAAAATGGTAAAAATTTAAATCGGTATTCTTTAAAATAATAATTGCAAAAATTTTTTTCATAATCTTATATCAAATAATTAGAATATTTTAAAAAATTTATGAAATTAGTATGAAATTTTTATTTTAATGAGTACGAAACTTTTGATTAGAAAATTTAATTTTAAATTATTTTTGATACCTCAATTTTTTGGTTTTTACTCCAAATTAAAATTAAAATAAATAAACTATTTTTCTTAATTAATAAAAAGTTTTTATTAATTAAGAAAAATACTTTATTTTCATCCATTTGAGATCATAGGAAATAATCATACCAATATCAATATATCTCTGTCTTGTAATGTCTCTTTTAGAAAGTAGGTTTCTGTCTCATACTATAAATTTGCTCTGGTTCTTTTCTTCCTGTAGTGCATAACTTTGCAATTCGATAGGTTAAGCTCTTTTGACCATTTTTTAGTACAATCAGCTAGTATTTCAAGGTCTTGTTTTAAAATAGAGTTTGCAGATTAATGTCTTTGCAAACAATCATCAAAAAAAAAATGACGAATATAATTGGTTCTAATATAGATCCCTGAGGAACGCCACTCGTGTCTTCTTCCCATTTAGACATATATTGACCAAGTACAACTCTCTCTTTCCGCCTCACTGAGAGTAGGTCCTTGAGTTCCATATGATTTAAATTTTATCAGAAGCAATATTTTTACTTGAACACTTTAGAAAATCACCTAATCCCATCAGCACAGCTTTTCATTGATACTGACCAAGAGTGGATTTGCCAACAGAACGGCGCAACTGCACATGCTGCCAACTTGGTAAAAAATTGGTTAATAGAGCATTATTTTAATGTTCTCCCATGGTGACCATGGTCACTAATCGACTAAAAATTGCTGAAATATAGGATAACTTCAGTCGAACATTTAAAACAAATGTTCAATGATGAATGGTTGAAAATTCCAAATGAAATCTGTAACAATTTGATTTCTTCAATGAAAAAATGGATCAACGTCTGCATAAAAGCATGGGGCTGTCATTTTAAAGCTTAAAATGGTTTTGATTCTAACTTTTTGTGCCATTTTTGGTTTGTTATGGAAGAAAAGGATTTTAATTTAAATTTTGTTTTTTTTTTTTGGATTATTTTGTACTAATCCTTTTATTACGGGGCGACCAGTTTTCGACTGGGGATTTTGATAATTACGGCATAGATGATCGACTCGATGCAGTCACCTCTGTGTCAGATCGGAGCCTTCGCTCAAAAGGTACTTAGAAATGAGATAAGCTCCCCCCCTATGCTCCACAAGGAGTGAACAAGGTTAAAAAAAATCCTTTAATTTGTATTTTTTCCGATATTTGAATTAATAAAAAATAAATAAATAAATTTTCTTTGATAATAATAATAATAATAATAATAATAGTTGATAAATATTTTATCAATATAACCATATTTAACTAAAAAAATATTTACTAAGAAAAAAGAGTTTTTGATTATTGTAGAATTTCAAAAACTATATATTTTTAATTAATTTGATTTAAAATGCGATTGCTTAAGATGAGGTTAACAAAACTAACTGAAAGGCGATATAAAATAGAGTTGGATGCCGCCAGACGAACCCGGTCCATTTTTCGGTCGGTTTTAGGTGGCCACTTGGTCGGTCAGCTTTCCGGTCCAATTCTTAGACTGTATACAAATACGGCCAATTTTGATACGGACGGTCCCGAATCCGGTCTTTTTGGCGGTTCATATTTTAGGACCGTATAAAATATGGCATCAGTTAAAATTGAAAAAATTTAAAATAGATATTTATTAAATTATTTTATATGTTTGTGAAAAGTTTTAGTTTTAATAATTTTTTTTGCATTTTTCATATTTTATTTAACCTAATAATGTCGGTTTTATTTGTTTTAATAAATTTTTAAATAAATCTTTTTATATTTACTTATTTTTTTTACAAATAAAACAATTTAAAGAAATATCTTTTTTTTGTATTTTTTTAAATTTTTATTAATGGCGTATTTTTGGCCACCATTATTTTTTTGGACAACCCAAAAATTTGTACCCCCAAAAAGACCGATTCGGGACCGTCCGAATTAAAGTTGACCGATCTCCTCAAAAAAATCGGTAATGGACGCAAAAATTCTTGTTTTGATGTTGCAGCAAGAACTTTTATCTAACTAGCTAATAAATAAATTAGATAAAATAAATTTCAGATTTTTGAAAAAATTGTTGGGTTAAAATTTATTTAGAAAGTTAATTATATACGATTATAATATCTTGATAATCATTTATTTATTTACAAAATTTTATAAATTTTTCATATATTTAAGGTTTTAAATGACCTATAAAAAGTAGATTATTTTTACTTAATTTAAATTATTTAATCTATGAATATATTATTTTTAATTTACCAATGAGGCTTGGAACAATAATTACTAATAATAATAGATTAGTTCCATGACAATTAATTAGAATTTATTTGGCTACAAGAATTAAATAAAATTGATTTTTTAAAAAAAATTAAAATTATACAAGATTACACAATTGATTTTTAATTCGTTTAATTGATAAAAAATTACAACTAATTTATTGACTCAAGTTATTCCATTGATTTAATAAGCAAGTCTATCTTTTTCTCATCAATAGGCCACTCATTACTCCCTGCGTTGTTCTGTAGGATAAAAACTCTTGTATTATGGGCAGCTTGGTAAAAACAGGATCCAATTCCGTCAATGTACTGCGAGCCACAAATATACTTGTGCTTGTTTTTTTCAACACAGAAGGTTTTCTTAAGAAATTTTGAATTTTCCATATTGACCAGTCCGGGTGTAGGTGGATCAATCCACTCAGGTATAAAGACCACAAAAGACAAAGGTCTAGTGGACCTATTTAACAAATAATCAATGTGAATGGACATTCGTTCAATGACCTCTTCGGTAAAGGGCGGATTGGCCTCGAAAGAACCCTCTATGGGTTCGTAGCTAAAAAAGGACCCACTGGAGCCAAACAAGCAGTCTATGTCCGGAAATGCTGAACAATAGTTGCGAAAGTAGCAATTAAAAGGCGATGCAAACGCTTCATGGCTTACTGAAAACAGTCGGCCAAGTTGTTTGAACACACTTGTTGGCAACGCCGCCTGCATACCATATCCTTCATTTATTTGCTGATTATGCCTGAAAAATGTCTCATACCGACTCAACAAAACAAACAAATACTCATCAAAAAACTCATCTAGCAAAAATAGGTCCTTTAGTTTGTTATAATGGAAGTAGTTGAGCTCAAATTTCTTATCTTTGTAGCCAACTACTATTTTATCAGCTAGTTCTATGGTCACTTTTTCACATGTCCAATTGCCCTCTTTTATTCGCCTCAGATCATAAGACAGTCTGGTCAACTCATTAAACATCATTTGTTTGAGGTACATAAGTCTTGACTCAATGGCAGAATTGAGCAAATTGACATAGACAGCTCTCTTGTCCAAAAATATTCTCTCCAATTCTGAATCAGTCAAAGTGTCGTATAGCTGTAACAAGTCAGATAGGTTATTTTTTTCTATGAGATGAAAATAATCACTTTTGAGCATTTGTTTGGCAAAGTAAATGCATTCTTTGATAGTTTTTCTAAGTTTGGCACGGACAGTCTTGGAATCAATTTTACATGTCAGACAAAAAGAATTTTTTATCTCTTTGTCCAAAGTGTCCAAGTCGAGGACATGGCTGGGCATTGCGATCATGTCGTTGTGTGGCAAGCTTAGCTGCTCGAGTAAAATGCGGTTGAGTGAGTCTTTGGGCGTTGATCTGAAGAAAAATAATTTCCTACATTCCAAATCAAATCGCTGGTGAACTTCTGTAATTAACTTCGATCTGAGATATTCTTTTTCCAGATCGCTTGGGCTGTGATTGAACTTTGTGATTACATTGGATTTAATGGAAAAGTTGTAGCCAAGTTGGTCACTAGATGATGGTTGAATTTTACGCTTTGAAAACATATATATATTTACACATCAAAAAGAGTTCACCATTGGTAGAGACTTTGAGCTCATAATTTAACTAAAAATGCGCTGTTTATTTTGATTAGTTTATTTATTAAATTAAAAAAAATGAATCATTAGATATTAAGTTTTCTAATTTATATGAATCAAAAAATAAAATTAAAAAAAAACATCACAAATTGGTTAAAATAGTTGCATATGTATAATACCCAAGTAGGCCTTATTTAGAGTAATGATAAAAGTATTCACTAGATATGTTCGAAATTAATTAAATATTTTTTTATTTAATTTAAAAAATTCTTAAACTTGACATATTTTAGAATTAATTACGGTTTCTGAGGATGGATAATTTATGAACAAACTGTATTTATTTGTTACTAATAAATTAACAACATGTCTTAAAATTTGACTGTTTAATAATAGTTTTCACTTTTATAAATATCTTCCAGGTTTCTATAAAAATCCAACAAAGTTAATAAAATCTAAATAGTTCTTTCCGTATGATCAAGGTTTAAAAAATAATAAAGAGAAATTTAGTCTGAAATTTGTTTAATTTTTAAGTTTTTTTCCAAAATTTTATTAAAAAATAACACAAAAAATAAAAAAAAACACTTTAATGTTTTAATTAATTAAAATGACAATAAAAATAAAAAAAGACTCTATTTTTTTACACATTTGTTTGGACAAGAACTAATATTTTTTCAGCTACTACGAAAGATATCCTTGTAGATTCTTCTTCGATTGGATGACTTGAATGCTCGTTGTCTGAAACATAAACTTTGCCAGTTCACATAATTTGATTTCCAAAAATACTGTTTTTGGCACCCTTTTTTGCGATGTACACGTGCTGCTGGCGAGTCGGCCAGTAAAGTATTCATTAAGTAATTTTATCAAATTGGAGATTTTTAATTGATCCTTAATTCTTTAATAAAAAGTTTTATTTTTGTAAAAGTAGTGTCAACGAGTTAAAATAATTTATTCATGTATAATCTTAATAATTGTAGGAGTAGTAGAAGTAGTTATGAGACTGCGGTATAGAGATGTATACTAATGCCTTCTGGCATTTATCTTTATAAGAGCTGTGGTAGTCTTTTGTTTCTTTCTTTGTTCTATATCAAACACTTCTCTGTCAGTACCGGCTCTAAAGCCATTAACTGTCTCTAAGTTAACAACACTTTCCGATAAAGCATTCCACTTTGAAATCATTCTGTTGTTAAAAAAGTTATATCTTGATGTAACTTTTTGCAAATTTCTTTTTCTAGTTTCATGTTATGCTTTCTTTTAAAGTTCATATTCAAACTTGTAGCCAGGTTCAGACCTTTCATTAGGTTGATCTTCTCATGATGGTTGCTTATTTCAACATTTGAATTAGATCCCCTCTTGTTATACGATCTTCTTAACCCATTAAGTCTAAAGTCCTTGGTATGGCTTTTCTTTCAAACATTGAACTAGCTTTGCCGCTGTTCTTTGGACTCTTCTAATGATGTTCATGCCATCCTTCGTTGAGGTTCTACATACTTATAACGTATTCAAGATGCGGTCTGACAAGTCCTATGTATAAAAGTCAAAAAGTTTCTTTGTCCAAACACACATACGGATTCCTGATTTGACGTTACACTCTGTTGGCTTCAAATCCCGCAGATAAATATTGTTTGTTTCATTTTAGGTCATTAGATGCAACAACATCGATGCCCTTTTCTTCAACAGTTCATTTTAGAGTCACTGCCCCATCCAAGATTGAAATTGTTTATCCAGTTTTATTCCTATTTCGACCAATATAAATTGAAATTCTTTGACGACCGAAGATAAAGATAGTAAACCTTTGGGCTGTTTTTAGTATGTTGTGCCAGAAGAATTGGGGAAATTTTGGGTTATTTTATTCCAATTTTGTAGTATTTAATCAAAAAATAATGTTTTTATATTTTTGTTTAAAGTTGTCTTTCTGATCTGATCTACTTTTTTGGAAAGTGTCGGTTTTGGACTTTGGGAAATTAAGCCAAGAAATAATTTAATGAATTTAATTTAGATAAAAGTTTTTTAAAGAATTTCGGTTCTTAAATAACAATAAAGTAGTTGTTTAAATCGTAGCTAAACCAAGTGCTTTAGCTACAGACTACTTAAATATCAAACAGATGCATGGCTCTAAACATTTTAATAAAAACTTTTTTGGTTATTTATTTAAGGTCAGAATTTTGTAATAACATTTATTAAAAATTATTAGATTTTTTTAATTTTAATTTAATTAAATAAATTTAGATCGTTGTCACTCTAATTAATAAAATATAGTTTTTATTTTAAAATAAAAACGCAAATTCTCTAATAAAAATGTCTAAATTTTTTTCTTATCAAAATTTGAAAAAATAATTTGATAAAATATAAACAGCTAATTAAAAATCTTTAATTTAATCATTTTATTTTATTCTTTCAAAAAGAAAATAATACAAAAAATAATATTCAATATATCTTTTTTTAATTGTTTTAAATTTCAATATTGACACAAATATTTTTTTAAAGTTGTCACAAGACAATCTCTTCAATTTCTTCAATATAACTATTACTTTTGTGAATATCGGGAAAGAGAAATTTGTTTTCAAGCTTTGGTCGATTAATTCCGTTTGGCGGCTTTGTGCTATTTAACTTGGAAAAAAAATCCACATGACCATTGTTGTTCTCGTTTAAGTTAACATTATGCACATGTGTCGAATTTGGCGTGTTTGAGCTTGGTTTTTTGTTAAAGTTGGCATCTTCCCAAGGCATGGTTTTAATCTCTTTTGTTTTGTTTCCAAATAAATCATTATTTCCATTTAAAGTACTTGTATTTCCAAACAATTTCGACAAAAGCTCATTTTTAGGCTCTTCTTTGGCTGTTTTTGTCTCATTCTTTGGTCCTTCGTCAACTGCAGTTAGTTTAAATATTGAACCATCAGGTTCGGATTTTTTGTTGCCTGTTAAGGCCAGTTTAGCTAACAAATCATTTTTTTTATTATTTTCTTCCCGATTCTGATCTTCATTTAGTTTGTTAATCGTGTTTTCACTAATCCATCTTTTTTTCCGGTCTTCCTCCTCAAGTTTTTGTTTTTCCAAGCGCCTTTTCTCTTCTTCATTGGCCATTTTTTTCTTAAACTCTTCCTCAAGTCGGGCGTTCTCTCGTTCCAGTTTTTCAGCCTGGAGCCGCTTGGCTTCCTTTTCTTTTAATTCTTTTTCCCTAGCCTCTCTTTCTCTTATTTCCAGTTCTCTCATCTCTTTCTCTCTTTTGGCTTTTTCCAATGCCTCTGCTTCCTCCTCTTCCTTTTTTCGTCTCAACTCAGATTCAAATTCTTTGTGGCGACGGATAGCTTCCTCTTTTTCCCGCTCCAATTGTGCTTCTAATTCGTTCTGCAGCGATCGCTCTGTGTCCACAGGTTCCACATTTTTAGTTGGTTTTGGCGGCTTGTTAGGCAAGGACTCTCTTTTGCGACTTCTCTCTCTGGGAACGGCGACGTTTCGCGGCGATTCATGTGTTGGCTGATTCAGAGACTGAGAGCTAGCCTTCCATTGAGGTGTATTTGAGACATTTTCCCGAATGGCTCGGTTTGAGTATATATTGGCAATGTCCAAAGCTTTTTCTTTCTGCTCAACTAACTGCTTTAGTTCTTTGTTTTCTTCTGTAAGCTTTTGAATTTGTTTCTGGAATTCACGATGGTGAGCTATTTCCACACCAAGTTCGTGCTTATGGTTTTTTTCCATCATTTCAAGTCTTCGCTCCAAGACCTAGATTTATTAGATAAAATTATCCATCTTTTTAAATTAGATTTAAAATATTTCTATAAAAATTTAGTTTATTAATATTCAACTATATACAAAAACATATATAAAATAATCTTAATTTTTGGGAAAATTATTTTTTTATTAAAAATTATTAAATTTTTATAAGGACTTTTGACAAAGTTAAGCGCTTGGTTTTCTCTTAATCCAAATTTAAGAGCTTTTTATAAATTTAAATATAATCAATTAATTCATCATTTTATTTTATCATGAGGCTGATCTAAAAAAATAGATAATAAAAATTTAATGTATAATCTTAATAATTGAGGAAAAAAATTAAAATTTTGGGGTATCGATTTTAATGGCCCAATAATAAATTATTTATAATTCAACTTAGCATTAGTCACATTTTTAATCTTATTATTTTATTATTTATTCAGAAAAAAACAGCGAGATCGATGTTAAAAATTAGATAAAATAAATTTTTTTCTTTCTAAATAGATTTGAAAAAAAGAATTGTTAAATTAAATAAATTAAGTTCGTTTTCTGTCTAATAGATAAAATGTCTAAATTTAACTTGATAACTAAACTTTTTTCTCTAAAATATTTTTTAAAATGATTAAATATTTATTTAAATAAATTTACTATAAAAAAATTCGGAATTTTATCTCCTTTTTAGGAAAGTGTCGGTTTTGGACTTTGGGAAATCAAGCCAGAAAATAACTTAAAAGTTTTTTAACTGGATTTCGAAATTTGACATTTTAATAACTCCCTTAATTGAACCCTAATAATAAGCGGAGATATGTCAAGGTCCCTGTCTTATCATTTTACTATTAAAAAATTGGCCAAAATTTTTTAAATCAAATTTTAAATATATTATTATATTGTTAACAAAAAAAGAGATAAAAGAAATAATCCAAGTGACCATTTTTTTATTGAAAATTTTTCCTTTCAGTTTTTTCAAACATATTGCCAAGCTTTTCAGTCGACGCTCTCTTATCTTAACGACCCAGGATCGCTAAAAACTTATTCCTAATTTCAAAAAGTCAAACATAAAAAATCTGGATAAAAAATTTTATTGATTTAAGTGCAATTACAATTCAAAGTCATAACATTTAATAAAAAATAATAGAATTAACTTATCAATATTTGATTTAATTAAATTGATAAAACGCAACTTAGACAGTCTTTCTTTTAAATTAGATAAAAAAATCATTTTTTATAACAGTGTGTTTAATTAATATAATATGTATTTTTAATAATTGATATTCCGGATTATAAATTTATTTTTCAATATATTACGTTTTGCTTAAAAAACTGTCCGGAAAGCGAATTTATCAGTTTTAAAAATTCCGAATTAGTTAAATTTTTTTATTAAGAAAGCCTATTAAGAAGCTAGGGACTTGGAAATTTTGTATGTCAGGATAAGAGAGCGCCAACAGTATTTGATTGTTTCAAAATCTTCTATTTTTTTTATAATTCAGTTATCTATCAAATTATTAAAAGAGCTATGAAAACCTATATCTTTTCAGTTAGATTTAGAACTACAAGATTTGAATGAAACTTGACTTGAATGACCAAAATTAGTATTTACTAAATTTTTAATAAAAATATAACTCTTTTTTTGTTAAATCTGTCATTTAGTCTAAATTTTTTTGCCTCCGAGTTAAAAAAAGTTTATAAAACGTTTAACTCTGTATTCTCATAATGTTAGGATTATAGTTGGTTATCTTATTAAAATCTTTGATTTTGAGAAGGAAAAAAAAATTGTTCCTTGTTCCAGAATTCACAATGACTCGAATACCAAATGAAGAAAAAAAATATAAATTCTTTGAAAAATTATTGTCTGGAAAAAAACTATTTAAATACAAAACTTGCATTAATACTTTACCAAATTTGTATCAAACAGCCACTTAAGTTAGTAGAAGAAGGTCAATTATAATTACATCAATGTGTTTTATATACTTGGTACTCAAACTTCTTACCATAAGATAAATTAGATTAAAATTACTTAGAATATTTGAGTCCAAATAATTTTATCCTTAACTTAAAAAATTTTTAATGAACAAAAATCTAAAAATCTTAGAAGTCATTTGTAATTACATTTTTTATTTTTAACATTTTTAATAATTAATGTTGTTGATTTAAAAAAAGCAATTTGAACCTACTTGAAACTTGGACCTGTAATTAGCCAACTCCTGTTCGGTTGTTTCCAACTTTTTACTTAAATCAGCATTATCAAACAATTTTTTATCAGTTAACAACTTTTTCATATCATCATTTCTCTTTTTCATTGAGCGAATTTCCTCATCTTTTTCAATCAAAGTATTGGTCAATTTTTTATTATCATTCTTAATTTTTTTAATTTGTTCCTTGAGGACATTGGTCTCGTCCAAGTGATTTCGCACCATCCTAGCCACATCATGCTCTTGGTTCTCCAAATGCTTTAAAGCTCTTTCTTCACGCTTATGGACCCGTGTAAGAACTTTGTTCTCTTCCCTTAATTTTTCCATTTCTTTCATCAATTCCTTCAATTTGTTGTTCAAGTCATTGTTTTTAAGCCGCTGAGCGGACATAACCCGCATGGCAGTCTGACTTATTTGCTCGGTTTGAGGCCTTGGTTGCTGCCGCGGAGGTAAATTCCTAGCTCCAACTCGTCTTTGTACCACATTAGGGCGTTTTCGGTTCACACTGCTTTCCGAGGACGCCTTGGCAATGCGGATTGGTTGCGGGTTCATCTTTGTTCCCTGACTTTTACTATAAGTATTGTATTTTTTAGATGTATGACTCGAGGACTTCCGAGAAAGAGGTGAGGACGAGCGAGATCTTGTTCGGGTTCTGGTCGATCTGGATCTAGTGGCCGTGCGGTCTCTGGATCTTGAGCGCGATTCAGATCTTGATCTAGATCGAGTACTCGAGCGTGAAGCCGACTCAGATGGTGAAGAGTATCGCCTTGATTCTCTGTTCATTCTTACAAACAAAATATAAAAATTTATTAATAAAAAATTTTTTAATTATTCTTAGTCAATAAGGTAAGAATTGAGAACTAAATGGTAGACTTGTTGAAATAAGAAAGAATGGAATTTTATATTTATTTTTCTAATAGAAATTTTTTGTTATTTTTTTTTCATTTCCATGGCAACCAAAGATCAATTTTCTATTTGCCAATTTTTTTTTGAATCGCGGGCCGATGGTTTTAAAAAGCAATATTTTTTGGGATTACATGTGATTTTAGAAATAATTTATTTTTATATTCATTGTTAAATGCTTTAAATAAATAGTTTTTTATTATCTTTTACTAGTTGATAATTTTTCTTATTAAAAAAATTAAAAAATGTACATAATGATCTGTCTATAGAGAATTTAAAAATTATTTTTTTTTAAAGATCGATATTTATTCGATACTAATTGACGTAAATTATTTTATGAATTTTCGTGGTTTAATTAGAAATTCTTAATTAACAAATTATTAGCAAAAAAAGTTAAAAAATTTTAAAAAATGATTTTTTATAGAAAAAGTTCGTAATTTGATTTATTTTTTGTTTAAATCGCTTTGGAACCAATTTGGAAAAAAAGAATAAATATAACCTCATTTTATGGAATAAAAAGAGAGTTCACTTTTTAGTCACATTTTCATTATCTATAACCCAATTTTAAATATTTTTACCAACAATAATAATCAAACATATTTTTCTAAACACTGATTTAATTTTTAAAATTCTTAGTTCAAAGAGGGTTTTAATTCATTGTTTTGTTTTCCTGCCTTGAAGTTATTTTTTATTATCTGAAAATCTGAGGCTCGAAAACTTGAGCAATGTTTTTTTAAGGCTAATAAGTACCAAAAGGTAAAAGTTGAGCAACTATAACTCTGGCCCTAAAAATTGGTTGTTTCAGTAAAAACTAAATCGCCTAGACGAGCTCTAGAATTTTAAGAATTTTATTTTATAAACTTGAAAAAGTTAAAGTAATTACTGAAACTTGAAATAAAATTAAAATAAAACTTTTTTCCAAAATTATGAATGAATCAAATTCATCTAATAATAAACATTCAACTAATAGGTACAAAAAATTGAAAAAAATTGGCCAAGGTGGCTTTGGGATCATCTATTTGGCCAGCGAAGAAGCAACAAATTTAAAATTTGCTTTAAAGCAGATAAGATATAAGCGTGCAAAAGATATACCAACAAATTGCCAACGCGAAATTCAACATCTCTCTTCTTTAAACCACAAAAATATCATCAAATTAAGAGAAGTTATATATGGTGAAAAGTTTATTCAAATAATATTAGAGTTGTGCAAGTTTGATTTGGCAATACTGACCAAAAAAACAAAAATTTCAATAGATAAAATTAAATTTATTGTTCTAAGTTTATTCGAAGGTCTTTCTTATTTACACAACAACTCAATAATTCACCGCGATTTAAAGCCATCTAACCTATTGGTAAGCAATTATGGTCATTTAAAAATAGCTGACTTTGGTTTGGCCAAAAATTGTCAAAATGAGAGTCCAAACAGTCCATCAGTGGTTACTCTGTGGTATCGATGTCCAGAACTTTTGTTCGGTTCGGATAACCAAACCACTGCAATTGATATTTGGTCAGCTGGATGTGTATTTGGTGAAGTGTTAAGTGATAATCCAGTTTTTCGTGGAGAGAGTGAAATTGAGCAAATAGATTCCATAATTAAGCTATTAGGCACGCCGGACGAGTCCGCTTGGCCTGATATGAAAAATCTCAAATTTTTTGCCATGTTTTCACTGAAGCAATATTCCAAGGGTAAATTGGAATATTTGTTTCCTCAACTATCAAAAAGTGGAATTAGCTTAATTAGTTCAATGTTTCTGTATGATCCTTTGAAAAGGATCAATGCAAATGATGTTTTAAACTCGGATTATTTCAAGGAATATCCAGAAGTTTGTATCTTAGAATCTTGGCAAAAATTTATTGGTGAAGTAAGCGAAAATGACAATTTTAATTCCTATCAAGACTTGAGTTCTGATGACGATATTTAAAGATGATTAACAAAATAAATAATTATAAATTAAAAAATATATATTTTTTTAAACAAAAAGTCTTTAAAATTTATTTGAAGTGCTTCATTTTTTTTAAATAAATAAAGAAATGAAAATTTTTATTAAGAAAAATACTTTGAAAAGAAAAGCTTAGAAACAATTCGGTAAAAAAAGCATTCAATGTTTAATTCAAGACAAGATAAGTGATGACATTATGTAACGTGACACCTTCGATATATGCCTGTTTTTGGCTATAATATAGCATTATTTGGTTCAGACATGAATCTTGAGAAATTTTTATTTTTGGATTACCTGAACTTTAAATTACTTTTAATTTTTGTACTTCATTTGTTAGTCTACAACCGAGTAGAAAAAGTAATTTAAGCTCCAATATGCTGCATCCCAATGGTAACTATTCGTTTGATGGGTGCACAATAGTCAAATTATATGTTGTTAAAGGCAGACTGATGAATCATCGATGTTGATGATTAGTGATACATTAAATTGAGTATTTCAATTTTTCTAAATATTTTGAAAGTTTTGCATAAACCACGTACCACATTATTGAGTGTCTATTAAAAAAAAAGTTACCATTGGGAAGAAGTATTTATTTAAAATATATTGAATAAAAAAATTACTAAATAATTGTAAATAATTATTAAGTTTAAAGAATTTAACCGGAAATTTGATCTATATTTTTATTGGCTTAGTTTTTCGGTAGCAGCTAATTATATTTTATAGTATCTAATTTTAAGTAGATAAAAATATTGTAGAAAATTATTTTTTTTAGTAGCAAAATTAATTGATTAACAGATAAATTTATTCTTCAGTAGATAAATGTTGTCAGTTAAAAGATAACATTTATTTTTAAGAGAATGTTTGAAATAAAAAGGAAACGTGTAAATTAATTGACACTTAATTAGTTAATTATAACTGAGAATATAAATAAAATTAGCTGCTACCAAAAAATATATTCTATTTTTATTTAGGAATCTAAAAATTAAAAATTTCGGTAAATTTAGAATGTTGGAACATAAATATTGTTGCATTATTAATAGAATTCTGGTTAAGGTTTAATAGAATCTAATTATGGAAAAGAAGGAATCAAATTTTAGCAAGCAGCATTTTAGTCATCACTAGCAAAATTTGACAATTAATGCATAACCTAATTTATGTACAATATGACAAGATAATACAACTCAGTTGATTTGTAAATTTAGTTATAGTAGAAGTAGATAGAACTGCGAATTGAACTGTGTTAAAGTAAAATCTTAGAGGGCTGTAGCAGTCCTTTCATTAAAAAGTGTCTTTCATTCAAATGTCCAATTTTAGCCCTTAATTTTTTTGCATTAACAATTGTATGGATATTTGACCACTTAAATTTTCAGCCTTTATTTTTTAAAAATAATATCAAATTTAATTATTAATCATAATTTTGACACATTTTAAAATTTAATTTTTTATTCTAATTCGTTCTACATCTAAAAAAGATATAAGCATTTTTTTATAAGTTTTCTTTATAATGTTATGCAGAAATTTAAATTTAGTGTTATCTTAGTTAAGTCTGTATTAGGAGAATATCAATTTCGTATTTTTTTAGATTGAAAGTTAAATTTTTCCAAAATTTAGCGTTTCCTTAAGTCAACTTAAAAGTTTTGCTATTTTATAATAAATATTGTACAAATTAAATCAATAATAAAATGATTAATAAATAATATGAAATTAACAATATATTTTTAAAATTCATTTTAAATAAAAAAAATATTGCTTGAAATAAATGAAAAACCAATAAAGATAATTAATCATTATGAATTTAATCACTTTTCATCACTGAAAATTCAATGAAATTTAATTTTTCAATTTATGCTACATCAAATGTAATTTGATTCATTTATTTTTCATTATTGTTACCAGATCATGCTTTTTGATTAAAAAAACTTTTAAAGCATCTTTTAAAAGTGCTATTTAAAAAATAGTTAATGAAAAATAAAAAACATGTCGATATTAGGTAAATAAAATCACCAAATTGGCTTAGATTTGAGCATATTTTGTGCTTTTCTTTACAAACTTGATCATCAATGATTAATTTTATGACCAGAATATTTATAGTTAGTTCAAATATTCGGGAAATTAAAATAATACTAGAGTATGATATAATAACAGTTGTTGTTTTGACAGATTTTAAATTAATTTTGTTGATTTTTTCTTAACTTTTTAATACAGCACCTAGAAGAAACATCCTTTTTTTCTGGTTCAAGTCGCTTCTAAATTTCATCAAAATGAATATGTCACATAATAGAAGAAATATCATTAAAAAAATGTCATTGACGAAAAAATTAATTATAAAAATAGCAAAATATTGTAATAGAACACTATTACGTCTTAGCGAGAGCTTTCAGTAGTCCTCTAAGCTTCCTCCTTGAACGATAGTCTGACGCGAGTTAGCTATCGTTCAACACATATATAAAATCATTATTATTATTAGTGGTTTTTTTAAATAAAGTATTTTGAAAGTTTATCGACTCTTGATTACTAACCCCGAACCCCCCATTCAAACCATTACATTGGTGATAGCGGTTAAAGTAAGCCGAGAGTTAAGTTTTAGTGAAGAGGAGTGCGCGGGCACGTTAAAAAAAAAAGGAAAGTTTTTAAAAAAAAAAAAATCAAAAAGAGACTTAAGTTTGTTTCAAACTTGTTGCTTTTTAAAAGAGTGTTTTTATTGGTTCTTGTGTAGAACAAAAGAAAGTTAAAGTGAAGCTATAGTTAAGCTAAAGAGAGAAGTATAAAGACGAGTGATAGTCTAAAGTGTTAAAAAAAAAAAAAAAAAAAGATATTAAGTGTAATAAGTATTGTTGAAATATTTTCAGTGGAAAATAATTGAGAGTTTAGTGTTGTGTAAAACGTGTTTAGTAAGCCTAGAGATTAGAGATGTTTGTTAATGGTAGATTACAATTTGATGGCGAATCACACGATGTAGAATCGTTCTTGAAGTCATTTATTTATGAAGCGTTGATGTTTAACTGGGACAGAGTAGCCCAAGTGAAAGCGATTGAGTGTTGCCTGAAGGGAAAAGCTCTTCAGATCTTTAATGGTTTGAACTCCTTAGCGAAGGGTGATATAGATGAAGTGATGAAAGCATTGAGAGACGGATGCAGGAAATCGCCTGATTACTATTTAAATTTGTTTTATATGAGAGTGCTAAAACCAGATGAAACTATTTCCTCGTTTTGCCACGATATCGAGTATTTGTTGTCGAAAGGTATGCCAGGTTTAGAAGAAGCTTCTAAATCAAGTTTGTTGCGAGCTAGGTTGATAGCAAATGTACCAGAAAATGTTAAAAATTTTATGGAATTATTGAGCGATAAGTCATGGAAAGAGTTAGTGAGTGTTTTTGACAAGTCAGTGGACTACAAATCAATTACAAACAAGGTTGATGATGAAACTGTTTTGGTTAATCAGTTGAAAGCTACAAGTATTAGTAGCCCAAAAACGAGATTCAGTGGAACTTGTTTTTACTGCAAGAGGACCGGACATAGAGTTTCAGAGTGTAGGAAACGAGAGAGTGACGAGAAAAGTGGTCGAATCGGCTCTCAAAGAAAATTCGAAGGTAATAGTAGGAACCGTAATCGTTCACCTCATCCAAATCATGTGAGATTTGATGAGACAAGAAACAAAGAATCTGATAGTTACAAAAGGTACGACAGTAGAAACGATGGAAATGTGAGGAAAAATTATGCATTTACTATTGATGCTGAACCAGAGGATACTGAATTGGATGCGAAATCGTTAGAATTTGTTGAATGCAAGGGAGTGAAAGTTAGCAAATTGGAAAGAGTGAATATGAGCGTTCAGATTGGTGAATTTAATACAAGAGTGAACATGCTAGTGGACAGCGGATCGTCAGGTTCATTCATTAATCCAGATAAGTTGCCAAAAGATGTTAAAAGCCACTTGGAAGTGTTGAAAAACAGACCAAGAGAAATGGAAGAAGAAGGATTTTCAATGACTACATTGAACATTAAGTCAGCATTGGCTACAAAGCAAATAGAGTGTATGACGGGAGGTTTAGATATTTGTAATAAAGAGTGGCAGGGTCATCATCAGTTCATTTTCGCGGATGTTTCGGAAGCTGGTATTTTAGGATTAGATTTTTTACGTAA
Source organism: Brachionus rotundiformis (assembly GCA_016802295.1). Classification (NCBI taxonomy): domain Eukaryota; kingdom Metazoa; phylum Rotifera; class Eurotatoria; order Ploima; family Brachionidae; genus Brachionus; species Brachionus rotundiformis. Next base: position 768,566 of record JAESIW010000020.1, read on the forward strand.
GTTTAACGCTCAGATTGATTGTTCAACTGGAAGAATTACGGTGAAACTTGGCGAGAAAGATGTGTTCTTGAACTACATTAGAGAAGAAAAAGAGGCTTCATTTGGAGATAGAGTGTTGGTAGAAAGCAAAAAGATAGTTGGACCGAAGTGTGAGTTTGTAGTAAAGGCCAAAACAAGTGATGAATTTGATGACAAAGTGGTGATGTTTGAACCAGGTGGAGATGAGAAAATAAACAAGAATGGATTAATATTTGGAAAGTGTTTGAACAAAGTTGGTAGTAAAGGTGAAGTTTTCATTTTGGCTGTAAACATGAGCGACAAAGAAGTGGAATTAGAGGCTGGTTGTGATATTGGATCGATGCAAGACGTCGAAGTGATGTCTACAAATAATGAATTAGAATCCGGACTTAAGAGTAAAATAGACATAAACAAATTGAAAATAAGCGATAAGTTGACGATAACTGAACGTAACGAAATTTTAAAAACTATTTTCAAGCGTTCGAGTGCATTCAAGTGGAGTGATGAAGATGTTGGAGCAACCGAATTGACGGAACACAACATAAACACTGGTGAAGCGAGACCAATTAAACAACGGCAGTATAGGCTTCCACAGACGGCGCAGGCTGAGGTGACGAAGCAAGTTCAGAATATGTTAGAGAAAAACATAATTAGTGAGAGCAAGAGCCCTTGGGCTAGTCCGATTCTGTTGGTCAAAAAGAAAGCAGATGACAAAGGAAAATGTGAATTTAGATTTTGTATTGATTTTCGCAAGTTAAACGAAGTAACGATTAAAGACAGCTACCCTTTACCACGTATAGACGAGACACTAGATGCATTAGGTGGATCGCGTTATTTCACAACGTTAGACATGGATAGCGGGTATTGGCAGATTCCGTTGAGCGACGATAGTAAAGAGAAAACTGCTTTTTGTGCAAATAATAAATTGTATCAATTTAATGTGATGCCTTTTGGGTTGTGCAACGCACCACCGACCTTTCAACGGCTGATGGACGAATTGTTGGACAAGTTGACGTGGAAAGCGTGTTTGGTATACTTAGACGACGTGATCATATTTTCGAGAGACTTTAAAACTCATTTAGAGAGATTGGACACAGTTTTGGAAAGATTCGAGAGGGCTAATTTGAAACTAAAACCAACTAAATGTAGTTTTGCTATGGACGAAGTTGGATACCTTGGTTTTAAAATAACCAAAGATGGACTTAAGCCAGATCCAGCCAAGACCAAATCCATTGTGGAATTGCCCACACCAAGAAACAAGCGTGACGTAATTCGATTTTTGGGTATGATTGGTTATTATAGAAGGTTTATTCCAAATTTTGGTGAAACTGCGACGTGTTTATTTGAAGTTGGGAAAGCACATGCGAAGTTTGCGTGGACGGAAGAGAGGGACAAGGCTTTTAATAAGCTCAAACAACAATTGGTAGACGCTGCAATTTTATTTTACCCTGATTTCAACAAAGAGTTTGAGTTGTTTTGCGACGCATCAGGTACACATTTAGGTGCAGTGTTGGTGCAGCGTATAAATGGTATAGTTCGCCCGATAACCTTTGCAAGCAGACAGCTTACCAGACAAGAGAGAAATTATTCAGCAAGCGAGCGTGAGATGTTAGCAATTGTATGGGCAACCAAGCATTTCCACAGCTATATTTATGGAAGACATATAAAAATTTATTCGGATCATCAACCACTTAGTACATTAGTCAAAGCGAAAGAGCCGACAGGCAGACTATATAGATTGATGTTGAAACTGCAAGAATTGGACTACGAAATCCTATACTACCCCGGCAAATTAAACTATACAGCTGATCAATTGTCAAGACCAGCAAATCAAGAAGATGCGAGTGTTGAATTGAAAACGTTAGAGTTAAGTGCGAATATAGATTGGGAAAAAGAGCAAGATGATGACAAAGAGATTGCTATTGTGAAAGCAAGTGTGAAAGCTGACGTCAGAGACGATGATTGGGAGAGTCTTAAGTACAAAGAGTTCTGGAACAAGTCAAGAGAAAAATTGAAAGTCAAGAATGGAATATTGTACAAGAATGTTAAAGAAGAATGGCTAATTTTAGTCCCGGTGAAGTTGATAAATACGATTTGCAAGCTACACCATGATTCGATAACCGCGGGACATTTAGCTTTTGAGAAAACCTTACATGCGATTGGGTTAAGATTTACGTGGCCAGACATGAAAGCTAACGTGTATGACTACTGTAATTCGTGCGAGAAGTGTCAAAAGTTTAAAGTAAAGAATAATTCCAATACGAAACCAATGGGAACTATCAAAGTGGATAAACCTTGGGACTTGGTTGGTATGGATTTTGCAGGACCTTTGAAGAGAACTAAATTGGGAAATTGTCATTTTGTGCTTGGTGTGGACTATTTCTCAAAATTTTGTGTTGCGGAAGCTGTATCGGACGCTACAAGCGAGAAAACAATTACTTTTGCGAAAAATAGGATTGCTAATGTTTTTGGTCCTCCACGTGCTATTTTGACAGATCAAGGGAGAAATTTTGAGTCCAACAAGTTCAAAGAATTTTGTAATGAGTACAAAATTAAGAAGCTCCGAACGACAGCGTACCACCCACAGTGCAATGGTTTAACCGAGAGAACAATTCGCACCCTAAAACAAATGTTAAGTATGTATGTTAACGAAAGTCACGACAACTGGGATGAGTGTTTACCTAGAGTTGTTTTCGCTTACAATAATGCAAAGCACTCTAGCACCAACTGTGCACCAAACGAGCTAGTTTTTGGTAGTATTATGGCAAGTCCAGTAGATAGAGTATGTGGTGTCGATTGTGGAGATCGAAATCAAGACGAAAATTTGATTGGAAAAGTTCAAAAACGCATTCAAAAGGCTCAAGAGAATCAAAAACGTCAGTATGATACTAAAGTGAAAGACTTAGTAAAATTTAGTTTAGATGATTTGGTAGTTTTGGTGAATACAAGACAAAGACTCGGTCAAGTTAGAAGCTTTGAACCGAAATTTATTGGACCTTTTAAGATTATTGAGCAAGTGAACGAAACTAATTTTAGGATCAAAAGTTTGACTGGTAAGAAAACCGAATTGGTTGTACATTTTAACCGAATGCACAAATATAATAGCAGAGAAAGCAATGAGCTAAGCGAGGTTAATGTCACGAAACAGAGTTGTAGGAATGAAGCGTCGAATCTAGACGAAGAGACTGACCAAAGACTGTTGATTAGAGCATGCGCAAGGAAACGTTTGGTTCAAGAAGAAACAACAATTAATGGTCCAAGAACAAGTTTTGAGAATATACCCCCTGCGAGAGTTGAAATCGAGTTGGATAATTGGGACAAACCATTGGACAAAATACTGCCAGAGGCGCAAGGTGTCGAGAACAAGACTAATAAGATTGATGAAAGTAGGCTAAATTCTAACATAAACGTAAGTAGAATTGAGTCTAGTGGTGACGAGAGCGGTGAAGAAGATTCGAAAAGAGAAGAAGTAGTAGACCAGGAGGGAGAAGTGGTGGTTAGAGAAGAATTAATCCCGTTACCGGACGAAAAAGGAAATTTTATCTGTGTTATAGAAGGTTGTAACAATAGTTTTAACAGCGTATTTGGACTAAAAATACATGTAGGACGAAGACATAAAGGTCTAAAAATGATTGAAAGAGGTATTGTGCCTCAAAATGAAAACATTAACGAAAGGCAAGAAGAGCAAAACATTAGTGTACGAGAGGAAATTCCTATGGAAATCCTCTACAGTTAAAACTAAATTATCCGAATTACAATTTTTTTTTCCTTTATTATTTATTTATTCACTCAATATTATTTTACTTTCAATCTTAATCTTCTACATGTTTTCTATATTAGCATTCTATTGTCTATATTTATATTTTTGTTGTCTCTATAGTCAAGCTTTAAAAGTCTTTTGTTTTTTTTTCTGTCGAAAGTTAAAAAAAAAAAAAAATTTTTTTTCTCTACCAACTTACATCAGCTCAAGTGAGCTACGTAAGCCAAACAAACATTTTTATTTTCTCTCATTTTGTTGTAAGGGGCGAGGAGGATTAAAATATATATGTCTCAAAGTAAAGCGCGAGGGATGTAATAGAACACTATTACGTCTTAGCGAGAGCTTTCAGTAGTCCTCTAAGCTTCCTCCTTGAACGATAGTCTGACGCGAGTTAGCTATCGTTCAACACATATATAAAATCATTATTATTATTAGTGGTTTTTTAAATAAAGTATTTTGAAAGTTTATCGACTCTTGATTACTAACCCCGAACCCCCCATTCAAACCATTACAATATAGCGGATTGATTATTCCTAAATAAATTATTCCGTCTTGATTTGCGAGCTTTTTGTCAAATATACCTTTGAAAGTATTTTTTAGAGGAAATTCTGGATTTGAAGAAAAGTTATCTTCAAATAGTTGATTATTTATTTTGTCTGTTAATATTTTGTCAGAGTTAATTAAAAAGGAAACAATTACGATTAGATAGATTATTTCTTTTTTAAAAAAGTGTCCTCTATTATTTGACTTGAAGTTAAAATATCTTTCTAAAGAGACCAACATGGCAATTGAATTGGATATTGTCTTGATAATGTTATCAAAATAGTCCACAAAATAGATTTCATAGTATTGGATGAATTGGCTTCGACTGATTGATGGGCAATACAGTCCATTTTGGAATAGACAAATATTCAAAGGATGTAAAAAATAAATAACTGAGTAAATAATATTAATTATTGAATTGGAAATCATTAGTTTAGACAATATGTTTTGAAAATTTGTTTTACTTTTTCTTTCCATAAATGCAGCTTTTCTTAGAATTATTAGATTTAAAGAATTGAAAAGAATGCTCAAAAAGCATACTATTGGTATGCCAACGACCAGAAACAAACTAACCACTTCTGTTATGTACAGAAATTCAATCGGATAAAGTTTAGAGTAAAAACTTTTTTTGTGGTAGCATGCATTTTGAAGTTTGGTAAAATTACACAATGGAAAATCATTTGAATTTTGACAATACCTACTCGATGCATCTTGAATTTGGTAATTTTTACCAATTAGCCAAAACATTAAACAACTGCAATTCAAATATCCATAATAACTTTCAAGATTTAAGTCAATTAAAGCCAAACTTTTGGTATTTAATTTTCCAAAAAAACAAAAGTCTTGGTCGGGATAGAAATATTCTTGATATTTTACACTTATTTTTAATTTTTTTGAAATATTTTGAGTATTTATTTCCAAATTTTTAAAAAAATCACTATCATCACTAGACAAATAGATTAATTTTATATTAAAAAATATCTTTTCTAAATTCGTCAATCGACTAAGCAAATCATATTCTACGAACTTTATTTGGTCGTGAATGTAAAGAGACCTCAAGTTTCCAAATATATTTTTATCTAGTAGGCGATTATCTAAGACGCCCTTGTAAAAATGTAGCTCTAGTGTATCCACATTGGAAGTTAATTGTCCATTTGAAGATTTGAATCCAAGTATATTACGGTTAATTAGAAGATTGCTTAGGCCGTAAATTATTAAAATTTGGATATGGCTATTGTTGAAAATAGATGGATTTGTGTCAAGCTTATATTTGCAGTTACCAAAAAGATATAGTTGATAAATATGATTGAATATTGATATAGGTTTGAGAAGGTCTTTATTTTCTTTTAATTCTAATTTTGAAAACGAAAAATATAAATAAATTTTTGTCTTATTAGATTTAAGTTTATTAAAAGTATCAATTGTTGCTTCAAATTGAAGAGTCTGAAATTGAAATATCTCCACTGAACGACCAAAAAAGTTGTTTCAAATGTAAAACAGTATTTGGAAAAGCAAAAACAAAACATCAACATCAAAACAAATAGTTTTTTTTGTGAGAAATGTAACAATTGGTCTTGTGGGAAATGCTTTCCAAGAGGCTTTGATTTAACTATGGAATTTTTTTAGTTAAAAAAGTGTTCTAGATAGATAAATTTTGTTTTAAAATAGGATACATTTATTTTCTTATAATTTTTTTGGTATTTTAATTGCTTGAATTTATGTAATTGACGGATATACCCCAATGTAAGCATTGAAACGTTAATGAAAGATCTTTTTTTAATTTACCTATAACTGTTGAACAGTTCTTTTTTTTTTAATAAAGTATTTTTTTAAATTTAAGACAATATTCTCTTTTATTAATTTATATTTTTTTCGAAAAAAAATTAATCTCACAACTAATTAGCGTTCAAATAAAAGAATTCAAGGTTTTACCCCGTTTGATTATATAATTGTCTCATCTTAAAAAGTAACAAATTTGATGGCACCACTGTATATAAATAATAACATATATCGAAACTGATATACAAACAAAATGTCCAGCACAGAACCATCAATTCCGAAGAATCCAGACGATGACACAACGCTTGATATCGACAAGGAAGAAGCACAACCAATTAAAAAACGTGGTAAAAGCACCGTTTATATGGAAATAGTAATCTCTAAGATGACTGAGTTCATTCAGCGAAACGAGGCCACCTTAAACAAACAAAGCATAATCAGCAAATTTACTCACGATGGCTACATGTCGAAAAATTTGTACAAGCGCAAACGAATAGACAAAGTATGTTACTATTACCTTTGTTCGCCAATATTAGCCAGGATATTTTTGCTAAGTATATTTTTCTGCTGATATTTTTCGGCTCAGTGCATTTTTATATTGAATCAAATTTTCTACAAATTTAATATTTTATATATATCTGAGTATTTTTTACAAGAAAGCAACACAAGTTAAACTAAGCCACTTCGATTAGCTTAAAAAAAGATGTCTAAAATTTTTTTTAAACAAATAAAAATTTAGGACAAAAAATTTAATTTTTTTATATTTCCGTAGTTGAAAACCTATTTCATAATATCAGAAGATATCATTAATTGTCATATGTTAACATCTGAAGATCTAAATAGAGTTAATTTGTTTTGAAGTTTGTTTTAAACTCAATACAATTACTGTGCTAAAAAAATGATACTAATAATAGAAAAATATATCTCAAAATTTTATTTTAATAAATAAAAATGGGGAATTTTCTCAGGTTTAATCTCTAATTCTTTTAATTATAGTCACTTACCAAAAAAAAGACTTGTTTTTGTTAATTTTAATTCTAAGAAAATTAATAATTTTTTAAAAAAAGATTTTAATGGAAAAAAATACGTTAGCTTTCTGAAAATTTTAATCATTACAGAGTATTATTTTGCTCAAGAAAATTAGCAGTTAGAGTTAAAGGTATCATAAGCATTGTATTTTACTGGAAAAGCATACTTTTAATTGAAGCTATCATGTTTTTATTAGCAGAACATTCTTATGATTTTCTAAAAGTAAATCTTTTATTTTTTTTAATAATCGCTAAAATTAGTAGATATTTTTCACTTGATATCATTCCTAGAATTTGATATTATCCACGGTAATTTGACAATATTTATAACTGATATAATTACAATCAGTTTATGCTACTAAACGAGAAATTAAAAACATAATAAAAATTAATTATTTTAACAAGTACTTAAGCCACACACACATCCCTAAATATTTATTATATTACTTTTAGTAATTCTTTTCGAAAATTTAAATAAGAAACAAAAATTGTAAGTTTGTATAATAAAATATTTAAAAATGTCTCAAAATTTTTTTTGGTTTAAATTCAATGTGGTTTTGATCTTCAGGATTTAAGAAAGAAAGATTATTCTGATCAAAATAGCTGCAAAAAAAAAATTTGAAAGACTATTTTTCAGTGAATATAAAATTGCATGCCATAAGTTTGATAAATTAGAACTTAGCCTCTGATGAAAGCTTGCTCAATTTTAGCATAAAATCTTTGTTTTTTCAATTCATCACATCAATTTCAAATAATGTTTAATCAATTTAAGTGGCATGATAATATTTTCTATGACAATTAATACATTAAATTGTCAATATTTCTATTGACTTTTAATAAAAATAAATGACGCTCTAACATGCGTCCTAAAGTTATTATTTTTAGTTACATAATTAAAAATATTTTTAAAATCATTATTTAGTATTGGACATTTTTCAGATTTTTTAGATAATAAACAAACTTAATGCAAATTTGTATGTTGCGGTTTTTGAGTTATCATTTTTTATTGTTTATAAGATTTTTTGACATTATCAACAAAATTTTTGTATTCTTTTATTTCAAAATTTAATTTTTATCTCTATCTCGTTGAAACGAGAGTCAATTTTGCTTAAATTACTGTAACGCGCAGATGAAATCATAGTTTTATCTATAGGCATTAGTTGTAAAGTCTAAGATCCTGAAATAAGGTAATGGCTAGCTGTTTTTTCAATTTTAATTTTTGATTGATATAAGATAAATATTTATTATATAAATTTTTATTTTTATATAGAAAGATTCCTTTTTACAGAATGCTTAACGGGGTATATACAGGATGCTTTTAAAATTCAAAAATAGGTTTACTATTAAAGCAAAATTAAAATGCGAAATTATTATTCCTTAAAGTTTTAGTTATTAGCTCTTCTTATAAATTATGTTGTAAAAAGTTAGGCATTTGAAAAAAAACCAAAGAACTTTCCTTTAGTTTTTAGGTTTTTGATTCAAATTACGCGCTAAAAGTCTTGTTACCAGATATGATGGTTCAAATTACAACTTTGTTGAAAAATGTTAGCCCAGTTGAAGCAGAATTTTTTTGTAGCCAATTTTTATAATTTTTATAATGATGAATATTTAATTAATAAAAAGGGGTTAGGTTTTTTTTAGAAAATTTTTGTTTTATTTATTTGTTATCTTAATATGTGATTTTTTTACTTTTAAATAAGAGATTTTTTGAGTACACTATTGAGTTTAAATTGATATAATTTAATTATTGAAAAATTATCAATTTTAGTGACAGTGAATTTATTTGACTTTGCAAAGGAGAGCTTTCAAATTAGGTGGTTTGAGAGCAAAATTTACTCAAAAATAGAAAATATTAAAAATTAATCATCTAGGTATGAAAAAGGTAGGAATGATTGGTCAAGCTTATTACCTTAATAATTTATTTTTTTATTTTTAGAGAAAGTTTTCTGATATAGTTACTTATATATGATATTTTTATGACGAGTGTTCATTTATTGAACTTTACAGATAAAAGAGGAAAAATTTTTTCAAATAAGTGCTTTTACTTTATTCTAATATTTGTAAAATTCAATAAATAAAATAATAAATTACTTAACTTTAAATGTTAAAGTTTAAATTTTAGGTAAACAACTCTAAGGTTATCATCAGTTTTTGGAAAAGTATTGCTTTTAAGAATTTCTGCATGGAATATAAGAGATAATTATCTTATGTATCTTTGATACTTTATTGTTACATTTATAATGAAAACATTAGAGTGATTCTAAGTTAAAATGACTCGAAAAATTTGAAATTTTTTGAAATCAATGGGATAAATTTTCGTACTCATAATCATCTTTTTTGGATAAAGTAAAGGGGATAAATTTGGAATTATTTTGACTTTAAATCAATTTCAATTTTAAAATGATAAAAAGTTTAATTAAAATTTTTCTAAACAAAAATATAATAATCAATTAAGTCTGAAAATCAATTACAAGATGGCCACTGTTGATATTGCTCTTTTTATATGCAATTTTATTTTACTAAAATTTAAAGTTTTTTTGTTTGATAATCTAATTTCTAGAATTACAAATAAAAAATCGATTTATCTTATTTCAAAGGATGATAAAAATCCAAAATTACAAATAAATCGATAAAAAAATTTGATCATGGCCTGAAATTCTCTCAACAAAATGATATTATTAAATTTAATAATATTGATATTTTGTTTGATTTATTCAATCAAGTCGTCAAAAGATGATACAAGTTGTGTAGAATTCAAACAATTCTGCAAAATTGAAGGCAACTTTTTTACCAAAACTCTGATTATTGGAAAATTTTCTTCTTTTGATCAATTAAAGTTTGATTGCTTGAGAGAAATTAGTTTAAACATACGTTCAATACGTTTGGTACCAATTCATCCAATTACTCTTGGAAATGCATTCAACATAGCCCCGATATTTCCTGAATCAGGACTTTTGGTCTTTAAATTCGCCTATATTGTCCAATTTGAAGCCACATTGGATTCTTTTAATAAACTTAAATCTAATAAGACAAAAATTTATTTATATTTTTCGTATTCAAAATTAGAATTAAAAGAAAATAAAGACCTTCTCAAACCTATATCAATATTCAATCATATTTATCAACTATATCTTTTTGGAAACTGCAAATATAAGCTTGACACAAATCCATCTATTTTCAACAATAGCCATATCAAAATTTTAATAATTTACGGCCTAAGCAATCTTCTAATTAACCGTAATATACTTGGATTCAAATCTTCAAATGGACAATTAACTTCCAATGTGGATACACTAGAGCTACATTTTTACAAGGGCGTCTTAGATAATCGCCTACTAGATAAAAATATATTTGGAAACTTGAGGTCTCTTTACATTCACGACCAAATAAAGTTCGTAGAATATGATTTGCTTAGTCGATTGACGAATTTAGAAAAGATATTTTTTAATATAAAATTAATCTATTTGTCTAGTGATGATAGTGATTTTTTTAAAAATTTGGAAATAAATACTCAAAATATTTCAAAAAAATTAAAAATAAGTGTAAAATATCAAGAATATTTCTATCCCGACCAAGACTTTTGTTTTTTTGGAAAATTAAATACCAAAAGTTTGGCTTTAATTGACTTAAATCTTGAAAGTTATTATGGATATTTGAATTGCAGTTGTTTAATGTTTTGGCTAATTGGTAAAAATTACCAAATTCAAGATGCATCGAGTAGATATTGTCAAAATTCAAATGATTTTCCATTGTGTAATTTTACCAAACTTCAAAATGCATGCTACCACAAAAAAAGTTTTTACTCTAAACTTTATCCGATTGAATTTCTGTACATAACAGAAGTGGTTAGTTTGTTTCTGGTCGTTGGCATACCAATAGTATGCTTTTTGAGCATTCTTTTCAATTCTTTAAATCTAATAATTCTAAGAAAAGCTGCATTTATGGAAAGAAAAAGTAAAACAAATTTTCAAAACATATTGTCTAAACTAATGATTTCCAATTCAATAATTAATATTATTTACTCAGTTATTTATTTTTTACATCCTTTGAATATTTGTCTATTCCAAAATGGACTGTATTGCCCATCAATCAGTCGAAGCCAATTCATCCAATACTATGAAATCTATTTTGTGGACTATCTTGATAACATTATCAAGACAATATCCAATTCAATTGCCATGTTGGTCTCTTTAGAAAGATATTTTAACTTCAAGTCAAATAATAGAGGACACTTTTTTAAAAAAGAAATAATCTATCTAATCGTAATTGTTTCCTTTTTAATTAACTCTGACAAAATATTAACAGACAAAATAAATAATCAACTATTTGAAGATAACTTTTCTTCAAATCCAGAATTTCCTCTAAAAAATACTTTCAAAGGTATATTTGACAAAAAGCTCGCAAATCAAGACGGAATAATTTATTTAGGAATAATCAATCCGCTATATTTTGCTATTTTTATAATTAATTTTTTCGTCAATGACATTTTTTTAATGATATTTCTTCTATTATGTGACATACTACTTTTGATGAAATTTAGAAGCGACTTGAACCAGAAAAAAAGGATGTTTCTCCTAGGTGCTGTATTAAAAAGTCAAGAAAAAATCAACAAAATTAATTTAAAATCTGCCAAAACAACAACTGTTATTATAGCATACTCTAGTATTATTTTAATTTCCCGAATATTCGAACTCACTATAAATATTCTGGTCATAAAATTTATCATTGAAGACCAAGTTTGTAAAGAAAAGCACAAAATATGCTCAAATCTAAGCCAATTTGGTGATTTTATTTACCTAATATCGACATGCTTTTTATTTTTCATTTACTATTTTTTAAATAGCACTTTTAAAAGATGCTTTAAAAGTTTTTTCAATCTAAAAGCATGATCTGGTAACAATAATAAAAAATAAATTAGTCAAATTACGTTTGATGTAACATAAATTGAAAAATTAAATTTCATTGAATTTTCAGTGATGAAAAGTGATTAAATTCATAATGATTAATTATCTTTATTGGTTTTTCATTTATTTCAAGCAATATTTTTTTTATTTAAAATGAATTTAAAAATAATAAAGACTTATATTTTATAATGATCTCAAATAATCTTATTATGATAACTAATATAAAATAAAAATGATACCCAAAATAATACTCTTGATACCAATTAAAATTTTTTAATGTTATCAATTATAATTTATTAGGTAGAAAAAATAAAAAAATGATATCAAAAATTGACAATTGATAGAAGTTTTAATTGAGTATTTTATAAATAAATGAAAAAGTCGTACGTCATATTATCAAAAAAAAATGACAGAAAAATCAAAAAGTAATGAATTTGCATATTCACAAAATATTAATCAAAAACACGCGGAGGATACAATGGAAGACGCGTATAACATAGAAAACCGAAAAGAAAAAGAGGGAAAAGCAAAATATATGAACAATACTGTTCATTTAATGATTTTGTTACAGCCGACAAAGCCCTCAAAGACGTTTTCGATGAACAAAAGTGTAGAAAAGGCAACATTAAATATCGCGAAATCATTTTTAATAACACAATTTTTAAGTTCGTTCTGACCTGATTTGATTCTTGGTCTTTTTGATAAAACACTCAACCCTCGTTTATCCGGCCTAATTCGTAAAATATTTTTTTGCCGGATTGTCGAAACTGCCGAACTCTCGAAAGTCCGGCATTATGAAATAATCTAAATTTTGCCGGATTAAATAAAAAATATTTGAAAAAGCTATAACTTAGCTTGTTCTTTTGACAAATCATCATGTGAACGAACGTCAGCTAACCATAAAATCAAACACTCTTCTTGAGTCATATTTGGATAATCATGACGATAAAGAATAATTTGTCTTTTCTGTTCAACAGTCAATTCTTTTTTAGATCTTTTTTAAGTTGTTTTACTATTAACAAAGCCTAGCATTTTTAATTTTATTTTGAAAACATTGAGAAACAAATAGAGAACAAAAAAAAAAGAGAATAAAAATTTTTTTGTCTTACGCATACAAAATAGTATATCCATATCGACAGAGTCAAAATTACACTTTTTCTCGTGTGCTGCAATGCAAATTTGATGATGACATTTATATTGCTTAAGCCAAAAACAACAAGTACAAAATCTTACATCAAGTCATTTTCGTCGTTTTCCACGCAGTGAATCCTGTATTGAGTAATTTCAGCATTTGTAAATAGTGTCAAAAATTAAAAAAAAAGAGTTTTTTAATTATTTTGTGGTCTTCTAAATCAAATAAGTGTCAACTTAATATAATAAGTGTTTTCTTATTTAGTTATGTGTTAATCTTTATTTTTATTATTTTAAAAATTGTATACATTTATTTAGTTAATGTGTTATCATTTTAAAAAATTGTGTAACCGATCAAAATAAATGTTATTACGCATGCCACACAATGGGAAAAAAGCTAAAATGTAAGAAGAAAATGTACCTTTACTTACATCCAGATAGCCAACAACTGTTTACATATCAGACAACACTCACAATCATGATCACAATTTGGTAATCGAAATTGACAGTGGAAGACTTTCTGATAAAGTAAAAAATGAAATAATCAGAATTTATGAGAATGAAACAAAATTGTTTAATCATCGACAAGCTTCATAACAAAGAAATGAAAGTAACAAATATTCAAATCAACAATCTTATTCTGCGATACAAAACATCAAGATATGGAGTAAGGAATATGAATTTAAATCATTTAATAGAATATTGATCAAGTCATCTTGCTTGATCAGGGGGGCTGGGTAAGGTAAGGAACTGACTCATTTTTCCAAGCAGGTTTGACTGAAGTTAATCAAATGTGGGTGTTTTTGACAACAACTAGTTCGGTTAGCAATGGAAGCAAAACATCTATGTATTGATGCAAGATACAAACTAGTATGGCAAGGATTTCCAACTGTAATTATAGGAACAACAAACAAAATGAAAAAGCTTCACCCTTTTGGACTAATATTGTCTATACACGAAACAGAAGAATATTACGTTTTTAAATTTTTTGCTCTAAGTAAAGAACTAAAAGAACACTCCGATTTTGTTAAAAAACCAAATGCTCTGGTAGACGACATTCAATGACTATTACCAATCGGTTTTGAACTAGTTTTTAATTACGATTATAAAAGAATTGTTTGTTGGACACACGTAATTAGAATCGTTGATTCACTCTTGAAAGGTTTACCTGTGAGTGAATTTCTCAATGGCTTAAAATCGTTGCGAAATTTGGTCAATCCGAATCGATAATCAAGATTCGAAAAAAAGTTCGTGTTCATGGCTTTTTGGAAGAAAAATTATAAGTGCAAGCATGTCATTGCAATATCTTGTCAAAAAAGTTTTAGAATTGCTTCCAAAAGCAAAAGATGTCCTTATTGGTGAAATTCGTAGAAAAAGAAGGTCGGCTAAGGACCAGAAAGCTTACACGTTCAACTAGTTGTAACACAGAACAATCTGGAAGTAGAGGACGATAAAGATGAAGATTCGTTTATCATCGAATTCGATGCGGAACAAGATTCAATCATGACAATCAACAATTAAGAATTAATCCTCCATACTTTGATTATTCAAACGGTGCCTATCTCTATATGCAACGCAGACAATCAAAAATTGACTCCATTGGAACATCAAAATACGGTATTGCACAAAAGTTTAGACATATACGTATTTTTATTTTAAACAAAATTATGTGTCAATTATTTACAGAATAGAAGGCTAATAAGGACATTTCTATTTTTTAATTTATTAATTAACATAATTAAAAATTAGATGTATATAATTAAGTATAAATGCAAAAAAAAACTAGTCAGAAAAAAAATATGATTATATTAATTAAGAAAATAGTTATTAAATAACCAGAGAAAAAAAGTTGCACAAAAGTTTAGACGCATGCTAATTTTTAGTATTAAAAATGGCCACCTTTTGCATCATCCGTTTTGGCATTGATTTAATTAATTTTTTCCTCATCAAGTACATTAAGCCATTCCTTCAGAAGAGTCGATAAGTGCTCGATTTATATCAACTTTTTTTTTACCAATTTTTCATCAATGTGTATGAATATTTGCATCAATATTCTTATTGATTTTATTTAATTTGAATTTTTTAGGTAAGTTTAAAATCGAATAATCATATATTTTAAATCAATTTTAAGGGCATAGTTATTTTTATTAAACACTAATTTTAATATTGTATTTATATCTAAAACAAAACTTCATAGTTTTATGTCTTACGAATTAAACTTATAAATAAAAAACTTGTGCGTCTTAATTTTTGTGTAGTACCGTATATTACAAGAAACGAATGTTGATAAAAGTACAACACCAAAAGACGAAGAGGTAGACCACCAAAAGATAAAGCAACTTCTAACTCTTTAAACGAGATTTCATCAGTCTTGATTAATTCAACTATCAAAACTAGAAACGAATTTAACAACAAAAAACAAAAAAAGAAGCGAATCGGGGACTTAAGTTTTAACCATGGTGGAATGACAAAATGACTGAGCTCCACAATAAGGTTATAGAGAAATAAAGACTTCTCAAAAACTCAGGATTTTCCAATGAACTCGAAAAAGAACACAGAGACGCCAAATTCGAATTTAGATTAAGAAAACATTTGAAAATGTTGGCTGTTCCTGTTGAGATCTGTGTTGAAGTCGCCAAGTATTATTATCTTTATATTTTCTGCTTTTAATTCTTTTAAAGTCAGATTGAGTATAGCTAGGTCGCTAGCGTATTTGAGTTTGTTAATTGCTAGCTGTTTGATGGTCTTGTTTAGATTATTAAGTTTGTTAAATTTTCAAATCCAGTAGACTGTCGGATTTTAATATCGGTTAAGCAAATTTATTTTTTAGTTCGTTGATCGCCGTTTTGTTTTCTTCTAATTGTTTTTTATCCCATTTATTTCATTTTTATTTGTTTTTATCTGACTATTGTGTTCGACTGATTTTACTTTAAGATTGTCTAGTCTCGTGTTTATTGTGTCTTTGAGTCACCTGATCCTCTAGTGATTAATGAACTTATATTTAAACCTACAAGTTCATTAATCAGGTTTGCAAGGCTATTTCTCTCGACTGAGCTGGTGCCATTTTGATTAAGGGTATTTAAAAGAACAGATGGTCGGGGTGTTTTAAGTATTTCATATTTACTCTTGATTAGTCTTTCGCCGATTAATAGGTCAATAACGTTTTTGTTCAAGCTCAACGTTTTCTAATTTAATATTTCGTAGAGTTCACTGTTGCAGCGGTTAGCCCCTCCGCAATTTATACACGAGTCAGTTTGATTCTTTCATTCGTTAAGGTTATGAGAAAAGGATCCACACTTTAGGTATCTTACCTTGTTTTTACATGATTTTTGCTTGTGATTAAGTTCACCACATCGGTTACAGATGCGAGCATGCATGATATTCGGTATTACGATGTGTTTTTTTGATGTTTCTTGAAGGTATATTCCATTTTTGTTGCCTTTTATAAAGTCTAACAATGTCTTGAAATTTGCCCTAAGTTTATTTGTTAGTGTATTTTCGTACTGGTTTATTCTGGTGACATTTTTTAGTCCATATTCGGAATTTAGTTCACTTAAGTTTTTTGGTTCATTATTAAACTTGATCTCTTTATCTACATTGAGAACTATAATTGTTAGATCCAAGTTGTTGAAAGTATTATCAATAAGTTTAACTTTGACAAGAAGAAATTTTCTGGAATTTGTTGACCAAGCTTCTGAATTGGTTCGACTTTTCAAACAAAATGAAAATTATCTGTTTGGCGAACTCATCGGGCAGTACAATAATCCTTTACCTGATCCCAACCAAAACAATAATGAGGTCAGGTAATTGTTTAATGAGATTGATAGAGAGATTCAAAGTGTTGTTGATGAAGAAATTAATTTTCCAAAAACTGAATCAGAATCAGAAACGAAATTGAAGTACACGAGGAAGAAATTTAAGTTCAATCTGATATTTGAGTTATTGAAACTGTTTCTCAAACAATGGAAGCTACTATGTTTCAAATAAATAGAAATGTACAATATTAAGAATTGGAATCGGACGAAAATATTTATGAAGAAAATTCGGACCCAGTTAACTTTTTTAACATTCAGTTAGGAAACAATTCAGTACCTAGATATTCATGCTTTACAATACAGGACAATAATAATATTTTAATAGAAAACTATTTTAAAGCTTTTGTTTAGCCAAATATGCATTTGCGGAAATAGTTATGGAAAATATGGTAATTCTGATGCCTGCAATTGGACTTGTTCTGGAAATATTAACCAAATATGTGGCGGATACTGGGTCAGCAGTATATATAAATTTGAGAGTGAATTTAATTTTTATTTTCGTCTGAATTTTTATATTATTTTTAAATTTTCAGACACAACAGATAATTTTCAATCTTCAACAATTACAGATGTTTCTTTACAAACTCATTTTAGTATCCAAAATAAAACATTTGTTGGTGGTAACTTTATGACTTACAATAATCATCTAAATATTTAAGAAGTAAAAGAGTTTTTAAAAAGTTAAATGGCTATTTTGTCCAAATGAAACAAAAAGAGGAAGTACTGAATTATTGAAATTGAGCTATTCTGGAGAAAATCTTACCATTTTTATAAAAGAAAAAAATAAAAATAAAATCTTGCATAATGTGAGTGGAAATGGTTCCATTGATTTTACGCAAAACTTTCCACACATTGGTGAATATGTGATAGAGGCTTATGATTCAAATTTTTTTGCTATTTCCAAATGTAATATTAATGTGAAACGAAAGGATGGTATCAATTCTCATAAAATAGAGAATTTCGAGTTTGGTTTAAAAGACGAAAGAGTCGTTTAGATCTTTTGGAAACAAAAAATGATTTGACCGATTGTCTAAAAAATTGTTCCAACAATGGAATATGCATATCTGGTGCAAACAGCACAATTAAATGTTTATGTAATGAAAATTTTACTGGTGCGGATTGTGGCATAGATATGAGGGCATGCTCATCAAAACAATACTTAAATAATGGCAAATGCATTGAGAAAAATACCACTTCGTTTGAGTGCAATTGTACTGAGAATTACCAAGGAAAACGATGCCAATTTTTGAGGAGGGATTTATGCTTAAATAAAACTTGCTCGTCGCATGGATACTGTTATGTGGATGAAAAAGACAGCAAAGTAAAGTGCAAGTGCTTCAAGTACTACAGTGGAGACGAATGTGAAAAAGCGGCTAATGAAATCATTGAGATAAAAAAGACTGTCACTGCGGCAACAATTATTGCTTTGGTAGTGGTCTTTTTGACAATATTATTTTTCGTATTTTTAGATGTATCTGATTTATTTCATAGGAAAAAGATTAAAAAAAAAAAGCAAAAGAAATACAGAATCTATAAGTTTATGTATGTAAACTAAATAGATAATAAATAGATAAAATTTATCTCAAAAATTAAAACTAACTAAAATTCACTATCAATTATCTTTAAAAAATGAAAATAACTTTTTTTTGGATAATAAATATTAAGACCATATTTTATTTAATTACCAATGAGTTTATATCAATTATTCTTTTATCTTTTATCTAATATAATTTTTGAAAATACTTCATCATCAATTATTATTAGGTTGTTTAAGTTTTTTCGTTTTTTTCTAGAGTTTATTTATTTTTAAAAACTATAATAAAATATAATTAGTCACTAAAATAATTTCCTTCGCTAGAAATACACATCTCCCATCTTTCTGGCAGCATTTTGATCCCTCGCTCGTAAAAGCTGGCTGGTTTTGAGGTGAAATATTGACTGATGTCTTTTTTGATTTCCTGAAGTCTGAGTATTTTTTTTCACCGAGAAAGTGCTGCATGGATCGGAACAAATGGTTATCTGAAGCAGCTAAGTCTGGTGAATAAGCTGCGTTAGATAAGACTTCCCAGCCTAGATTCTCTATCGTGTTCCGAGTCGTTTTTGCAACATGTGGTCTAGCGTTTTTCGAT
Organism: Brachionus rotundiformis; assembly: GCA_016802295.1. Classification (NCBI taxonomy): domain Eukaryota; kingdom Metazoa; phylum Rotifera; class Eurotatoria; order Ploima; family Brachionidae; genus Brachionus; species Brachionus rotundiformis. The sequence goes on from JAESIW010000020.1 coordinate 787,673, forward strand.
GTCTAGCTCTGTTGGGCCGTTTTGTTTTCAAAGCGCGACTCAAACGTATCAATTGTTGTGAATAAAGGTCTGCGGTTATCGTTTGCTTGGGTTGGAGTAGCTCATAATAGATTATACTCTTCTGATCCCACCAAACACAAAGCATGACATTTTTTCCATGAATTTGGCGTTTCGGAGTAGGTAATGGCTCTTGATCAGGGTCGACCCATTGTTTTTTGTTGACCTGGTTATCGAAGTAGATCCACTTTTCATCTCCAGTTACGATTTTCCACAAAAACCTCTTTTTTTTCTGCTTAGACTAGAGAGAAACGCAAATGCTCAATCGTTACGCAATATTGATTTCTGAGAGTTTGTGTGGGACCCATTTACCGGCCTTTTGGATCTTTCCTAAGGCTTTTAATCTATTCCAAACGGTGCCATTTGTTACAGACATTTCTTTAGCCAGTCGACCGACTCGGGTCTTCCTCAAGCAGCTCTTGCAAATACGCGTCATCAGCTTCGGCGGTTCTCTCAACGCGTTCTTTGTCATTGTTGTCGAAATCTCCAGCTTTGAATCGAGCAAACCAATTTTGACAAGTGCGAACAGTCAGAGCGTCGTCGCCATATACCAAACAAATCGATTTGGTAGCCTCTGTCGCATTTTTTCCTTCGTTAAACTTGAATAACATGCAATGGCGGATATGCATTTTTTGTCATCCATTTTTATTTAGTTAAATATTTAAAAATTTAAAAAGCAAACATATAATCTTATATATCATTTGAAAGAACAAGAGTTGCTCTTTCAAATGATGTACAACATTGCATAAAAAAATCTAATCTTTTATGAGATTTTTTCATTTAAAAATCGACGGAAAAACTTATTAAACAACCTAATAGTATGTGATAATAGATTTATACTGAAAGAGGAATACAGGATTTACATTGAAATTTTGCCCCTAATTTAAATTTGAACCCAAATTCACCTAAAAAAAATTTAGCCACAAAATAATTATATTTTTGAGCTTTTTTTGAAAATAAAATTGAAAAAAAAATTTAATAAATACATAATTTTAAAAATTGAATCAAAAGTTTTAATTAAATAGCGAAATAAACATAACATTATTAAATAAATTAAAATTTCAAACTAGTTGGTTAATCCTTAACACAATTTAAAAATTGGATTTAAGATAAATTCGAAAAAAACTCACTTACAATTTATTTTTTATTGCGTGCTTTTTATTATTCTTATAAAGTGATTAGTATTAAAATCTTAAAAAAATTTATTTTTTATTTATAAAAATTTCTATTTGAAAAAAACTTCAAAGCTTAAAAATTAACTTTCTAAATTAAAGTTTTCTTTTTCTTTTTCTCTTAGACTTAAGCCAGATTTTTTTCTTCAGCTTTTCAAAGAAAAACTTAATAAATTAATTAAAATTTTATCTTTTTAGATGTCAGGCGGCTTTGACTTATTCATTAATGAAATGTGGACAACAAAAACAGGCAATGCTCCAACAAGCAGTGGTTCATCAAAAATATTAGCCTTGATATCAGCTGACACAAAACCTCTCACCTTAAAACCTTCTGGATACCAATTTGAGCCAATCAATCAAAATAAAATTGATAAAAATGAAAAAAATTTTGAATTTTTGATTGGTGACTCAGAACTAAAATCAAGTCTATCATTTGATTTAAAGATATAAGTCGCTTTTCAAAACGCTTTACGTTATTTGTCATTTTTTAGGGATAATTTTTGCACATTGTTTTTTTTTCTGACAGTTTTTTTTTAGCCAGTATTTTTGGTCACAGTTTTTTGTTGACAAGCTTTTCAAAAATTTTTTTGATAAAAGAAAGTGGCAACTATGCTGATTTGTACTTTTGTAATGTTTACATAATTGCGATTGTGGTTTTGATACAGTTCAGTTTTGTGCCAATGATTTTGTATGGAAACAGCACACTTTGACTAGTGGAACTTGCGATTGGCCTCTTAATAGAAAATTTCGAAAAGAGTTGAAAGCGAGAGCAAAAAAATGAAATTAATAAAAAACCGAGTTTTTTTTTACCACAGTATTTCTGGCTATATTTTTTGGACACGCTCTTGTTATTTTTTGTGACCATGTAGCGAAATTTTAAATGTAGATTTAAATTAATTAATTTTTTTTAAACCAAATCAATAAATTTTTTTTTATAAAATTTTGCCTTTTTTTTTAAATTTTATTTGATTGTCAAATAATTAAATAAAAGAAAAAAATATATAAAAAAGTGTTGAGACATATGTTTTTAAAAATTTCAAAAAGTTTTCGAAACGAATTTAGCATTTGTTTTAAAAATAACTCAAGAGCATAGACCTGAAACTTATTACCTTACCTTAGCTTAGACTTTATTTTTGAAATTTTAAAGACAAAGCAATCAAATTAATTCAATGGAGCAGGGTTCCGAAGTTATTTTTGAAAGAACAAATAGTTTATTTCGAAAAAAAAATTTGATTTACTGTTTTGACTTAAAATTTAGGAAAAATGCAGAAGGGAAGAATCATTAGAACTTCAAATTCGAGATCCATAGTGACATGGATTGAGAATGGCGTTACTCGTGCAAGAATTGTAAACAAAACTAAAATTATTCCATGCTACCATTGGTCATCGTGCTTTATTAGTAGTATGAAAATATTATATAATGGTTTGGTACAATTACCTTTGCTATTTTTGATGATTTTTGGTTTTTTGTGGGAAAAACTGTTAAGTCGAACTGCCATATTTACATATGGAATAATTTTTTATTTCAATGGAATATTTTCAAACTATCTGGCTCTGGAAAATACAAGTAGGAAATGTGAAACATATAAAGAAATTTTCTCAGATTTATTACGATATTGGCTCCCAGAATGTAAAAGTTATTCTGTTTGGACCGTAATTTTTTTTTCTTTACATTATCCTTAAATAATTTTTTTTTAAATTTTTGGTCTGGTGTTATTTTTTTTTTTTGGTTTTTTCATTTTTTTTCGTTTTATTAAAAAAAATTAAATGCAAAGATCTTTTTAATTTTATATTTTTAAAGTTAAAAAATTTTTTGAAGAAAATTAATTTCTTTTGTTAAAATAAAATTCTATCAATTTTATTTTTATAGTTTTTATACTAAAAAAAAAAGGTTAGTCAGATAATACTCGCAATTAATTCACAAGAGATCACCAGACGCTTGGCAATTTTTATCTCATTTAGGCTAATTGTTGTTTCACTTATTATTATATTATATTATATTTGTTACACTTGCTCATTATTTAATTTAAAGTTTTAAGTTCAATGAAATGAGAAAAATGCTAGACATTAACCAAGAAATATAGAGACACTTTTTTCCTCACCGTCTCTAATCAAACTCTTAATGTGAATCTGCTTACAAATACTTTCCAAAAAATTTATATTTTATAAAAAAATAAAACAAAATTTTTTTGCATGTACATTTATTTGAATGACAAAATTTTGATCACATTTTAAAATTTATATTAAAAAGTAATATATTTAAAATTTAGCCAAAGCTTGACTGCAAAGAATATTTTAACAGTCACTTGACCTTTTTTTTTGCGCATATCTTTGATCCGTGAACCATTTGGCAATTTTTTTCACCGGAGCATTGATTTTTGTAGCTAGAATAGAGATCTGATTTTTATTTGGTCTATCATTAATGTTTAAAAAAGAATCTCTCAAAATAGTCTTGTTTTTAGAGGAAAAAACTCCATTAACCTTAATTTCTGCATTTCGATTCTTTAGCTGGGTTCTTTTCCAAACAAACCAATGATTTATTTTTTTTAGAGTTAATTTTGTTTTATTTGAAAGAATTATTTTTGATTCCAAAGAGGGATAAAGATTTTCCAAATTTTCGTTCAGCCAACTCTCTAAAATTAATTTACATTTGATGTCAATATAATTTTTAGGAATTTTTATTTTACCGAAATTATAAACTTCAAAAGATTTAATTATATTTGAAAAATAATTTCTTATCCATTCTATAAATAAATAAAAAACTTCTTTAATGATATTTGGATTTCGAATGACTTCTAAAATTTTTTAAAAAACTTTTCTTTTGCTTTCCATTTCTAAAATCAAAAAATATATTAATTTTTTTTAAAAGAAAATTTTTTAACAAATCTAGAAGAAACATGGAAAAAAAAATTAAAAATATTGTGATAAACTATGAATCTAGTTTTTCGATACGATAATCAATAATAAAGATTCAAAAATTGAACTCGAAATTTTCCTTTTTTTTTTCAATCAAAATTTTTATTTATTGCTTATTTTAATGTAAAAAATATTTTATATTTTTGACCTAGAATCCAGCAGAATTTTTTAATGTTCTTTGAATAAACTTTAGGTCAAACATTAACATTTTCTTTGGAAGAAGTTTAAATAGATAATAAAAATGATAAAAATTATGAATAAATACCGAGTTACCTACTAATTTAGTAGAACATGAAAGACAAATATTTGACATGTTTGAGTATCTAGAATCAAACGGAAAATCAATTTTCGATAAATTTAAAGACATATCAACTCTTGATGAAAAACATTGCAAAGAAAACACTGGATGGTCAAAAGAAAAATTCATTACTTTCTCTAAATATATAACAAGTGTAAATGATAATTTACAACGATCCAAGGAACAATTAATAGCACTTTATCGCTATTGGTTATCAACAGGATCCAATCAAAAAACATTGGCATCACTGTTTAGTAAAAATACGACACAAGTTCAAATTAGCAATTATTTATCAGTAATAAGAAACGCTATTCACAAAGATTTTGTTCCTTATTTTTTGGGTTCAAAAAAAAAAGAGAGTTTTACTTGAAACATAATAATATTATGATAAAAAAACTTCATAATTTAGAACAAGATGTTTTGGCAATAGTTTGCGATGGAACATATACTCGTTTAGAAAAAAGTTCTAACAATGGATTTCAATATCGTTGTTGGAGTTCACAAAAATCGGACTCTCTTTTAAAACCTTTCATTATTTGTTGTGCAGACGGATGGATCATTGATTGTTATGGTGCATTTCAAGAAAGCGATAATGATGCTGTAATTCTAAAATATATATTAAAAACAGATTTGGACTTAAATAACCTCCTTCTCCCAAATAAAACTATCCTTTTCCTTGACAGAGGTATTTACATTATTAAAAGAAAAATTTAATATTTTATTCAAATTAAAACTTCCATGATATTAAAAAATTTTTAACAGAAAATTATAAATTCGAATGTAAACTACCAACTTGTCAACAGATCGAGGAAAAAACTGAGCGGATGAGTTCAAAACAAAACAATTGACAACTGAACAAGCAAGTGATACAAAACTTGTCACAAAAGTAATATTAAATAAAAAATTATTTTATTTAATTTTTTTTTTGAAAAAGTGTCGGTTTATTGTAGAGAAACAAATTGGTATCTTAAAAAATAAAAAGGCACTTGACAATATTAGAAATTTAGAAGCTGGTCATATAATGATTGACTATAGTTATTGTCGCGCAATGACAAATTTTGATTTTAAGCCTAGCTGTTCTGATGGAGTAAATGCCGGAAAATAGCCAAAAGTATTTTAAAAAAAATAGAAAAAAAGCAAAACAATCTTGAAATCTTGCTTGGTAAACAATTGAATACCAAAGAGATTGTTCCTATCAATTTCTCAGAAATAGATGATTTTCCTGTTTAAAACGAAAAACAATGCAAAATAAAATTTTTTTGGGTTCTTTTCAATTAAGGCAAGCTAAAAGCTATATAAGCGATTTAGCAGAAAATCCGACTGACTTTATTGTTAAAAATGATTTTATTCGGAAAAAAAACAAAGAAGATGTATTCCAAATTCAAGGGGACGAAAATTATTTCAGTAAAATTACCTTCAAGACATAAGCGAGGCAGAAAGAAAATAATAAATTCTCAAAGTGAAAATCATATCGACACATTTAAAAATTCATATAAAGTTTTTGTTCAATATACACCTAAGTTAGATTATTCTAAAGGGATTAAATGTAAATTATTAAATTTTTTTTATTGTTAAGATTTTTTAAATAATTGACTTTAAAGCATACATTTGCAGCTGTTTGTCTGGTCGGAAAGTTGCTGGTTGTTGTAGCCATGTTGCAGCATTGATATTCTATTTTGCTTATGCAAAACACAAAGAAATCTTTTCACCTGCAGAAGGTTTAAATAATATCCTAATAAAAATGGACAGTAATACTCCTCCAAACGACCCAATATATTTCAGAAATAAAAGAAGAAAGGTTCTTGTTTCAAGTAGCTCAGATTCATCATGTAGTAGTGATGAATCCGATGAAGATCGTTCTGAAATTTAAAAAAGTAAAGAAACTAGACAAATTGTATTAACAATCTTAAAATAATAATAAGTGACGATTCAGAACTAATTTTTTTTAAAAAAGAAAATGATTTAATCAAGCTCTATTCTTGCTATAGCGAAAAATGCGCTCAATGTAGATTAAGTATAATTCCAGAAATAAGATTTATCAAAAAGCCAACTTATGTTTATATTCAGTCGATTAATAACAACATTTACGTCGATGATTTACCGAAAATAATAACCATCGAAAATTGTAAATTCCGATTTCTATACTAAACTGTTTACAAACCAGAACACTTTTTAGGATTTTTTGAAATTAACAATAATCTTTACTCCGTGGATGACATAACTAGAAATGTAACGTCATGTTGTTCAAAAAAGCAATTAAACCAAAAAAAATAGTGAGAATTATTTTTATAATCAATTTGCAACTACCATTTCTTTTTACTTTTTAGTGGAAAATTAGGCTTTATTAAAGAATAAAATTAATTTTTTTTAAATTATAAAAATAAATAAATAAAAAATAATTTTTTTAACTTTTGATTATTTAATAAAAAATTGTAAATTTTATATTGATAATTTGAAAATAAAACATTTTTTATTTTGAATTAGAATTTCAATTCAGAACAAAATCTAAATTCTATTTAATGTTTTTTTTTGAAAATTTATTAATTTAAGATACAAAAGGAAATTAATTTATATTCGCAATTTAAATTTAGGATCAAAATATTACTTATTGGTAATTAATTAAAAAAAACAGTCAAAAATAATGTATCCAAAAGATGCGTCAAAAAATAGAACAAAGCAAATACTTTACAAATTATTGAAAGCAACTCAAATCTTTATGAAATGAAATGACAAACTTGATTTGAGTTCTTAATAATCATCACTGTCTGACATATTAGAACATTTTTAATTAATCATCTTAGGACTTGTATTTAAGGTTTAAATTTCTTGTAGATACTTTGAATATAAAAAAATAAATGGTTTCAAAATTCAATTAAAAAATATTACACAGGCTTCAATTAATTGAGGAGTATACTATTCCTTTTCATCCTACAAATTAGTCAGAAGATTGCTTAATTTTTGTTTAAGTAGTATTTTTTTTCAAAAATAAAGAAGACAAAATCATTAAACAAATAAACAAAAATATAGTTAAATTGGTAATAAAATAGCTGTTTTTGGATTAAATTCCGATTACAAAATTCAAGATTTTTTATTTTTAACAATTTTATTTTGTTATTTTGTTCAACTTTTGTATGGGATTCAAAAGGCCCGGAGGTTTGAGCTTATATTAATGCTAATAACTTCGATAAACTAATATTTGTGGGAATCACCGTTGAATTCTTAAAGGACGTGAACATTTGACCAATTATAGCATCAATCATTTTGAATTCTCAAAAAGCTTTTAAATAATTCGAGGATTCTTTAATTTTATATGTCATAAATGCAATAATAAAATTTTATAAAATGAATGAGTTCGAAAGTGATAAAGAATTTTAAATTTGAATTTGGTCAATTTATTTACTTAATAGATTTATAATCAGAGTAAGGTTAGAGCTTAATTAGAGCTAGAAGGCAATTTAAAAAAGAAACGTGGTAAGCAAACAAGTGACTTAGTTCATGTTATCCATTAAGAAGACATTTTTATGAACTTTACGGTACCACCGTCCAAAAAGCTCAGCCGCTTCTCCCCATTTTGCAACAAAAGCGCCTCGAACAACTACTTTATTTCGTTTCGTTGAATCGGGCAGCTCTATAGACATGGCCACTGTCATCTTGCATGTTGTCTGAAAGCTTACGAAACTTAAATATAATGCAGCCGAACGAGAATTTGTCTCTTGATCTAGAATTTTTGAGAGAGTTTTATATTTTCTTAAATAAATCCTAAATTCTTAAAACTTAGATATTAAATAAAATAATATTGAAATTCTTTTAATGTAAATTTTTTTTTTTGCTTAGTTTGATTCAACATTAAATTAAAAAAAAAAATTTATTATTAAGCTAGATTTGTCAAAATGAAAATTTTATTTTCCAAAGTTGATATCGATGCTTTTGGAAAAGCTAATCGAACAACTTAAGTTCAAATTATGTATTCTCAAGTGGACCACTGTTAAGCAACGTAATTAGAGCAACGTATTCTGAACCACAATCCATACGCATCAAACGATGAGATCAAAGACACCTTACGTAAATTGTACGGTAAGGACAATCAATATCAAGATCCATTAATTGAGTTTGCTTCTTGCAAACAACTACCAAACGAAAACATATACAACTATCTGAGCGAAGTAGAGTTTTTAGCTGAAGCGGCCCATCCGGAACAACCATATACCGCCTTAGAACCAATAGTTGTTGACAGATTTATCAGAGAAATACACGACCAGAAGCTTTTAGAAGATGTAATCCTCTGGACGAAATTAAAGGGTATCCAAACATAACCAAAGACGCTCACATGGAACCAACCAATTCTAAGAGACAAAACGATTGGTGCACAATATGCACTAATCACAAGCATTTGAATAAAGATTGTCATAAACAGCAACGTGAGCGTATAACTGAACAAAAGACGAAAATCAAGGCTTGTTTCAACCACTACTTCAATTCGGACGAAGGTTCGAATAGTTCAAGTAAAGAGGCGAACAGACGAAGACAGTTTATGTACAATAAACGCATCTCTAGTCAACCTGTGTTTCAGCCCAAATTACGCATTATCTATGAGAATCAAGCTCTAGATAGTTTAGAGGATACGAACCAACTGCCAACTCACGATTCAAAGTTAGTAGTCACTGATCATATAAAATGGTACAACATTACAGACACTATTTTAATTAGCCAGAATAAAAGAGAAAATTCGAATCAACATGGATCACTTCAAGGCGAGTGCTTGATAAATGAACAACAAGTCACGTATACAATTGATACAGGTGCTGAAATCACAGTTATAAGTGAAAATGTCTACATTTCATTTAAAAAACCTTTATCATTAGAACCAATTAAGAATGTAATAGCAAGCGCTGGTGGTGGTGGTTTAGATATAGTAGGTCAAGCATACTCTCAAATAAAGATTGCCGAGTATGCTATTTTTACGTTTTTAATTGTTGTCAAGAATTTAGTTGTTGATTGTCTGCTCGGCATGGATTTGATCCCTCGATTTCCGTTCTTTAAACAACCGATTGATCAAGTAAGGGACACAATTAAACAAATGAATCACAAGCTGTATCAAGTCCGAAAATATTTTTCCAAGAATGCCCACATCAACACACAATTCATCAAGTCCTTGACAGAACTCGACTCAAACCACTACATCAATCGAACTAAGGATATGATCCAAAGTATCGCTGCTTCATCGCTAAGTGAGCTCAAACCATCTTCATGCTTTGAACACGTTATCAAACTCACTGACCCTTCGCTACCTCCAATTAGACAAAAAATGAGAAGAATACCACATAGCAAGCGCGATGAATTTAAACAAATGTTAGACGAAATGGTTGAAGCCAATTTGATACAACCAAGTGAATCACCGTGGGCTTCACCACTTATGCTCGTCTCGAAACCAGATGGATCTATCCGTGTAACAATTGACTATCGTCTTCTGAATGGACGTACAACAAAAGACGCACATCCAATATAATAGTCAAGACTTAAACGCTGTGCTTGCAAATTCAAGGTGGTATACAAAGATTGATTTGTATACAGGTTATTTTCAGATTTTGATGAGCGAATGTAGTCGACATTTAACAGATTTTACTTGCGAATGGGGTCTGTTTGAATTTTTAGTAATGCCAATGTGACTGGCAAATGCCCCTGCTACTTTCCAAAGGTCAATGGTCAAGGTGTGGAATAAATTCATTGAAGCTGGCTTTGTAGTTGTTTATTTAGATGACATTTTGATACATTCAGCTGACCCGATCGAGCACTTGAAACATGTCGAATAGGTGATCAATGAGCTTTAACTTAATCTGTTGTCAGTGAAGATTAAGAAATGCGAGATAGCTAAACAAGAAGTGACATTTCTGGGACATGTCATAACAAATGGAACAATGACTGAACAACTTGAATTACTCATTAAAAATGTCTAAAAGATTGTGTTGTGGTGTTTTTAGCTTTAAAAAAATTTTAGTTTTAGTTGTGGTGTTTTTTTTCCTAGAAATAATTACATTTCTACGAAAAAACAAACAGACAAGAGCGAACGAATGAAGACATATTCTGTATTATTCTTGAAGATTAGAACAAATTCGTAGGAAATTCCCAATTTTGTTTTTGTCCGAACAAATGACTAAATAAATTATTCAAAAAGTGAATAAAACATATCGAAATAAAAAAAAAACTAACTTGAAATTATTTTGAAGAAAAGTGATTAAAACATAAACCTTTAATTTAGATATTTAATTTTTTTGTCAACCATGAAAAGAAAAATCGATTTTTATGGCTAAATTCAACTCCGATATCGAACTCGAGTTATATTTGAACCAATTTCCGAAGGCTACTTCCTCTCATGAAAATCTAAACAAATGCTCTATATGTGAAGGCAATATGGATGATCATAATATGAGAGTTCTTTATCCACATTGTCGTTGTTCAAATGATTGTCAGACTCGTTATTTAATTAACAAATGTGTCAAAACTGGTCAAGTATTAATCAAATCTCTTAATCCACATGTCCCAGTATGTCCCATAATTTCAGATGAAACAAATAAACATTTGAAAAACCAAGGAATTTCTAAGAAATATAAGGCTATAATTGAACACCTTATTTATAGAAATATAGCAAAACCGTACTCTATTTACCAAAAAATTTTACTTGATCATGGTGATGACCCATCAATCCCTAAATTGTTGCAAATTCAAAATTATATTAAGTATCGCAGGTATAGAGATGGGGATATAAACAGTATAGATGGTTTACTAGAACAAGTGACACATAGATTAATTTCAAATTTAGACTAAATTTCTCTCGGTAAGGACGAATCTTTCTATTGTGGGGCTGAAATTAATGAGGGAAGTGAAGAAAAACATTTTCATTTAGGAATAACAAGCCTTGCGCTCCTTTCTAATGTCAATAATGGCCTTACTTTTCATTATGATTGTACATATAAAATCGTAAAATAAACAGTTGACGACTATACAACAAAACAAAATTAATCTTGGGGTACATTTAATGACTCCTCTCAATTTTGCCAAATCATTAAGAATAATATATGCTCCAACGATTGGAAACAAAGCAAATACAATTTAAGGGAATTCGTTAAACACCACATCTGCATTCATGTTCTTGGCCTTGCATACCTTTGCATTATCCCAGAAAGGGATAAAATAATTTTCATCAGTCAAAAAAGCAAAAGAGGCAGATCAAAAAAACAAAAAGCAGATTTGTTTTACCAAAAAGACCCTGATTTGAGCAGTTCAGAAAATGAATCATATCTCGAGAAAGCAGTTGTCAAACAAGAGCCTCCTAGCGATTCAATCATTGAGAAAGAATATGTTGCTGAAGCGAAAGTAGAAGCTACTGCCGAAGCTACATTGGGTTTACCAAAAAAACGAGGAAGACCAAAGAAATCAACAACTCAGGGAAGAAAAACAAAAAAAAATTTATTGTTTTTATTTTTTTATATTTTTTCATTTAAAATAAATATTTTCGACACCAAAATTAGTTTTTTTTGTCTATAAATAAGATTTTATTTTGTCAGTGAAAAATAATTAATAAATCATTTCAATATATAAATTTGTCAGTAGTTTAGTTTTTTTGTCAGAATAATTATTTTTTTATAGTCAGCTAAAACAATTTAAATTAGTCATTAATTTTGGTTATTTTAGTCATCATAAAAAAATTTAATTGTTAACCCTCAAAAAATATAACCCAATTAAATCTAAAATAAAATTATTAGTAAATAAATTAAAATTGAAGATAAATTTTTGAAATTAATTTTATTAAAAAAAAATTAATGGAAATGGTTGAAAAACCAATAAAGATTTTTTATTTTATTTAGATGAAACATTATGAATTTACTCACTCTTCATCAATGAAAATTCAATGAAATTTTGTTTTTCTTTAAAATGCTACAGTGCTTTTATAAAACGTCTAGAAACAGCTAAATTACGTAATTTTACATTAGTTTTAGTGAGCTTACGTAAGCTAATGCTATCTTACGTCAATATTAGTTGATAAGTTTTAGTAAAATCATTCCGAAATGCGGCCAAAAAAATAAGGTTTTTGGTAAGAAAAATTTAAAAATCTACTGTAGTAGTAGTAGTATAAATACTGAAGATGACATAAGAGCGCGTCAGGAACGCCATGTGACAGTTTTAAAGTCTTCATCCAGCTTGTTTTTGAACTCGTTCACATTGGTTTGATATCCTGTTATTGAAGAATTCATGGCGTTGATTGCAACATCTAATAAAGTCTCTCCCTGAGTCCATATCGTTCTGGATTACGAGTCGGTTTCGTACCAATCGATATTTTCTACGCCAAATTCAAACATAAACATTTGAATTAGATCCCCACGAGTTATACGCTGTTGTGAGGTTCATAAGATCGTTCATTCATACTGTTTTACAAAATTTTGAAATAATTTTGTTTTGAAAAATTAAAAAAATCTATTGCTTACATTTTTTTACTTAATTTTACGTAAAATTTCACAATTTTTAGGAATATTTAGTAAAATTACTGTCCTTGCAAATTATTATTGACGTGAGATAATGTTAGCTTACTAAAAATAATGTAAAATTACGTAATTTAGCTGTTTTTGGACCTTTTATAAAAGCACTGTGCCAGATTATGCTTTTAGATTGAAAAGACCTTTAAAGCATCTTTTAAAAGAACTACTTAAAAAATAGTAAATGAAAAATAAAAAACATGTCGATATTAGGTAAATAAAGTCACCAAATTGGCTTAGATTTGAGCATATTTTGTGCTTTTCTTTACAAACTTGGTCTTCAATGATAAATTTTATGACCAGAATATTTAAAGTGAGTTCTAATATTCGGCAAATTAAAATAATGCTTGAGTATGCTATAATAACAGTTGTTGTTTTGACAGATTTTAAATTAATTTTGTTAAGCTTTTCTTGGCTTTTGAATACAATACCTAGGAGAAACATCCTTTTTTTCTGGTTCAAGTCGCTTCTAAATTTCATCAAAAGTAGTATGTCACATAATAGAAGAAATATCATTAAAAAAATGTCATTGACGAAAAAATTAATTATAAAAATAGCAAAATAAAGCGGATTTATTATTCCGAAATGGATTTTGCCATCTTGATTAGCGAGCTTTTTGTCAAATATACCTTTGAAAGTATTTTTTAAAGGAAACTCTGGATTCGAAGTAAAGTTATCTTCAAATAGTTGATTATTTATTTTGTCTGTTAATATTTTGTCAGAGTTAATTAAAAAGGAAACAATTACGATTAGATAGATTATTTCTTTTTTAAAAAAGTGTCCTCTATTATTTGACTTGAAGTTAAAATATCTTTCTAAAGAGACCAACATGGCAATTGAATTGGATATTGTCTTGATAATGTTATCAAAATAGTCCACAAAATAGATTTCATAGTATTGGATGAATTGGCTTCGACTGATTGATGGGCAATACAGTCCATTTTGGAATAGACAAATATTCAAAGGATGAAAAAAATAAATAACTGAGTAAATAATATTAATTATTGAATTGGAAATCATTAGTTTAGACAATATGTTTTGAAAACTTGTTTCATTTTTTCTATTCATAAATGCAGCTTTTCTTAGAATTATTAGATTTAAAGAATTGAAAAAAATGCTCAAAAAACATACTATTGGTATGCCAACGACCAGAAACAAACTAACCACTTCTGTTATGTACAGCAATTCAATCGGATATAGTTTTGTGTAAAAGCTTTTTTTGTGGTAGCATGCATTTTGAAGTTTGGTAAAATTACACAATGGAAAATCCTTTGAATTTTGACAATACCTACTCGATGCATCTTGAATTTGGTAATTTTTACCAATTAGCCAAAACATTAAACAACTGCAATTGAAAATTCCATAATAACTTTCAAGATTTAAATCAATCAAAGCCAGACTATTGGTATTTAATTTTTGAAAAAAACAAAAGTCTTGGTCAGGATAGAAATATTCTTGATAGTTTACACTTATTTTTAATTTTTTTGAAATATTTTGAGTATTTATTTCCAAATTTTTAAAAAAATCACTATCATCACTAGACAAATAGATTAATTTTATATTAAAAAATATATTTTCTAAATTGGTCAATCGACTAAGCAAATCATATTCTACGAACTTTATTTGGTCGTGAATGTAAAGAGACCTCAAGTTTCCAAATACATTTTTATCTAGTAGGCGATTATCTAAGACGCCCTTGTAAAAATGTAGCTCTAGTGTATCCACATTCGAAGTTAATTGTCCATTTGAAGATTTGAATCCAAGTATATTACGGTTAATTAGAAGATTGCTTAGGCCGTAAATTATTAAAATTTGGATATGGCTATTGTTGAAAATAGATGGATTTGTGTCAAGCTTATATTTGCAGTTTCCAAAAAGATATAGTTGATAAATATGATTGAATATTGATATTGGTTTGAGAAGGTCTATATTTTCTTTTAATTCTAATTTTGAATACGAAAAATATAAATACATTTTTGTCTTATTAGATTTAAGTTTATAAAAAGTATCAAATGTGGCTTCAAATTGGAAAATATAGGCGAATTTTAGAACAAAAAGTCCTGATTCAGGAAATATAGAGACTATGTCGAATGTATTTCCAAGAGTAATTGGATAAATTGGTACCAAATGTAATGTACGTATGTTTAGATTAATTTCTCTGAAACAATTAAACTTTAACTGATCAAAAGATGAGAATTTTCCTAATTTTAGTGTTCTGGAAAAGAAATTATTTTCAATTTTGTAGAATTTTTTGAATTCTACACAACTTGTATCATCTTTCGACGTCTTGATCGAATAAATCAAACAAGATATCAGTAAAATTAAATTTAATAAAACCATTTTTATTGTGAGTAATATCAGGCTAAATTCTAAAAAATAAAATAAAATTTTTATACCCATTTTATTAGTAATATGGATTTTTATCATCCTTTGAAATAAAATAAATTAAATTTTTTATCTTGTAATTCTAGAAATTAGATAATTTAATTTAATTTTAAAAGACTTAAATTTTTTAAAATTGTCTAAAAAACAAGAGAAGTCTAAAGTCATTTTTGCCATTTTTCTTTAGCCAAAAATTAATGATTTCTTACTGTAATGATTCTTTTAATTCAATAGCTTTAGAAAGATATTATTTAAGCTTTTGTCATTTTAAAAATTTTGATTATAACTCAACATATTGAGTTTATTGAATGTAGAAAGACATGATAAATTCTATAATTTATTAAAATATATTCAAAAAAATTTTGTAATTTTACTCGAATAAGATTTTATTGGTTAATAAGATAAATGAATAGAACAATGAGAAAAAGTTAATTGAATTGATTTATAAATGTACTGATCATATCCGAAGAATAAATTCGATCATATAATTTCTCTAAACCTTCTTGTAAATTTAAAGTTTTGAAGTCGCCGTGCATTTTTGGAATTGACATAGATGTGATGAAAATGTATCACACGAAAAAAATTATGCATCATATTCAGCTTTATATTCATCATATTCATTCATATCGGCATATTGAGCTTTTTCAATCCTTTAATCCTACCAATAAGAAACATATTACGATTGTAGAATATATTTCTTCTGCGTAAATTAAGAAAAATTTGTCTTTTTCGACTCAATTTGAAATGATCCGAAAATAAAATCAAAAGCTTGTTTCAAATTTGATGGTTATAAGTATGAATAATAAATCATTTTGTTACTGATCAAAAAACACAATTTAACTTTAAATCATTGGGCTCTTCGAGGCAGATTTTCGGCTCTAGTAAATCTTTTCAGCCGCTCATATAATTATTTAATTTGAAACTTTGGTTGAAAGCTTAATGTTAATTTTTGTGAAGTAGTTGCTCTAAATAATCATAATGTATTTGATTAAAAATAGTCCCTTATAAATTAATACTTGGAAGGCATTTTGAAATTTAATACAAAACTTTCAATACAAAAATAAAAAACTTTTGTTCTAAATGTCAAAATCTTTTTCTCTAAATGAAACAAACGTGTTGCAGCAGTCTGCAAATTGCGCTCTATTTAAAAGGATTAAAAGTAAAACGCAATTAGATTGCTCAGATTTTGCAGACTTCCGCAGTAGGTTTGTCTTATTTACAGAAAAAGTTTTTGACATTTAGAACAAAAATTATAAAATTTTTTTATTTTTGTATCTTTTTGTAGACAATTATAAACCGCGTATAATATTTTTAAATAACAATAATATGAAATCTAAAAACTAAAATACTGAATTAGGAACAAAATAAAAACATTTTAGTTTGTTTTTGTAATTATTGTCAATTACATTTAAATTGATCACTATTTTAATTTATTAATACATAATTGATTGAAATGAAACTCTTATACTATCAAAAAAACCTAAATTATTTATTATAAACTTTAGAACAAAGAATTTACATAGATATTATTGAATACGCTTCTCCTATAGTTGCGATTTTACTATATTAAATTAGTAAAAAAATCTAGTTATTAAGTTTGTCATGTCTGTTTATTAGAAATTATTTATTAGAAAATGATTAATAAATATAGAGAAAAGATATTCAATTTTTTTGCAAAAAAGTCATTTAATTAATAGAAGAAACAACAATCACTTTTATGAACGTTATTCCTGTAATAATCCACTCCTTGTGGAGCATATAGTGAACTCATCTCTTTCTTAGTACTATTTTTGGTGTCGAATGAGAAAAAAAGTTGTCATTTTAAACAATTTGGTGTCAATTGATAATAAATTTTTTTTTTGAAATTTTTATGCATTATTATATTTTTATGGTTTACTTAAAAAAATTAGGATATTTTTTAAAAAATATGTGCTACCGAACTAAATTTTTCTATTGAAAAGAAATAAAGAATTGATAAATATTTGACAAAATATGATATTAATTTTTTGAATAAAAATTTTAAATAAGTTTTTTTCTCTCATTAATACTTGAAGTGTCCGCCATACTTAAAAAGTAACAAATCTTCATTTTGGTACTATTTTAAATATTAATTATAATCCATATGATTGTAAAATTAGCTATTTTTTTGTTGATCATTACCAGAGACACCAATCTAATCAATAAGTATTTTTAAGTATCAAATTTTTCATTAATATTTTTGATTGCTTTGGAAAATGACTTAGATTCATTTTAAAAAGGATAATATTTGGAAGACTGCTCTAAAAATTGCCAAAGGTATTTAGCAAAAAAATAGTTCAAAGCATACGCACATGCAAGTGAAAGAGATTTTAATGACTCTCACCACCATATTAGTGGAACAGTAATTAAAGTAATTCACTGTTGGATATGTTTTTGAGAAAAAAGCAGAGATTATTTATCCAACTTTCATCAGACCACATCGAAAGTTTACAATGCCAGTGTAATTTGAATCCACAACAAGGATCTAATATTGGATCCGATATCAGATAATGTTCGGAGAAGGTGAATTGGGTTGAAAAACTTTTGGATCCGTCACTATCTCAATTTAGAGAGATGTGACATAAAAATCAAGAGAGAGATAGCAAAATACCACAAGGATGCCACATAATCTATTCAAGGATATCATTTTTGGTGATTATCAGGGACTCTGATCTAATCAATTTAAATTATTTTAAAAATTTAGTTTAAATAAAAATCAGTTTTAAAGCTATTGTGAATGCATCACAAAATAAATTGAAATTAAATTATTTAGTTTCTTTAAAAATTTCATTACCATGGCAACACTGACAAAAATATTTTAAACTAAATAGGAATTGAGAAACAATTGAAGCAATATTAAAAGTATATTTTGTTCAAAATGGATAATAATGAACAAGTGTCCAACAGCGAGCAACCCACGACCAATATGTCACAGGTTGTCGAAAACCTGACTGTCCAAGCCTTAAGAGAAGTATCTTTTTCAAAACTAAATCTTTGATATTTGAATAAAATAAAACAAAAAAGTATGACGATGGTCCATTGACTCCAATTCAGCCTCAATCAGCTGATAATGACTTGGCTACCGAGGAGAACAATCTTGTTGTCCTCGACCCGGACCATCCACTTATGAACCGATTCCAAAAAGCTCTAAAAGATCAATTGTCAAAACGAGAGCAAAAATTAACTTTGGAAACGCGTGAGACCAAGTACCAATTGGAAAAAGCTCGAAAAGAAAGAGAAGATTTGGGCGTCGAGCTTTATGGACTGCAGCAAGAATTGGCAAAAAACCAAATGCTTTTGGAAAAAGAACACGACAACTACAATGAGACAAATCAAAATAGAAAGCTTGTAGAAGAAGACCTGAGCCAAATGCGCGATTTGTACCGAAAGCATCAAAAACAGGTAGAGGAAGAAGTCCAAAAATTCCGCGATCTTCAACAAGAAAGAGACAATCTTAAACTGAGGATATTTTACATGAGCAATGCCAAAGATGACATTCGCAGCGACATTGCTGTGATCAGAAGAGCCACTGAAAAGGCAGAGACAGACAAGACCAAGTTTGAGGTAGAAAAACAGCGACAAGACATGATTGTGAATCGTTTGGAAGAAAAAGAGATAAAGCTAAAAGAAGACATTGCCCTTTATGACTGGCAACTACAGAATCAGCTAAAAGAAAGTAAAGCAGTTAAAAATGCTTTGGTTGAAGCCAGAATGGAAACCGAAGCCATTGAGAAAGAAAAAAATCAACTAATGCAAAATTGGTCAAGTTGTTTGATTGGTATGAAGCGTCGAGACGAAGCTAATGCTCAAATGAACGAAGCTATAAAGTATTTACCGAATTTAGATTCAAAAATTTTAATTTTTAGAATAAAAATAATTAGAAAATTTTAGCCTTGTAATTAATTTGAATATTTTAATTAAAAAAAAATTTTTTTCTAAAGAGCTCAGAAGCAAAAATTTGACTCCACTTTGGCAGAAATTGAGTCCTACAAGAAGTCAATCATTAAGGAGCAAGAAACGAACGAAAATTTGACCTTAATGATTAATAAAAGAAAGTCCGAGCACAAAAACTTGGACAAGTCATTGAAGCTGAATAAGGAAAAAAAAGATGTGCTTCAGCAAGAATTTAGTGCTTTTGACAGAGCTCTCAAGGAGACTGTGGCTCAATTGAACTCGGTTAATGGCGAGAAAGCCCAGAACACCTACATTTCCAACCAACACCAGCGTGAAATAGAAAATTTGAACCAAGAAAAAGTCAAATTGGAAGATGAAATATTTAAAAAACTGCAAGATAAATTAACTGCGGACAAAGCAGCCCAGTACACTGACAAACTGCGAAAAGAGCAGAAAGAAAAACTGCGGGACATGGAGCGCACTTTGGTAAAACTAGAAAATGACATTGCCAAAGCTAAATTGGACGCTTTGCAAACAAAAACTATCAATGAGGCACATGAGCGCGAGGTTAAAATGCTCCAGAATGAGATCGATGACAAGAACAAGATAATTTCCAAGTCAGAATCAGAAATTAGACAACGTGTCCTCATTATTGAGCATAAACAAGGCCAAATTGATTTGTATAATAAAAAAATTGATGCTTTGATCGAAAAAGCTGGAGTAATGAGAAAAATTAGAATATTGAGAGATTAGGAAAATAATTAATTTTTTTGAAAGGGTGTTGAATTGGGACCACTTGAGGTCGAGGAGAAAAACCTTAACCGAGAAATAGATGATTTGATTACTAAGATTATGGAACTTGAGCAAAAGTGGTTGAGAGAACAAAATGAATTGGTCAAGTTGGTCAAAGATAGTCAAAACAAACAAATTGAGCTTAAAAATCAAAAAGACAATTTCATTGTTTTGACAACTAAAAAGATGAGAATTGAGAGTAAGAGACTTTATTTTAACAAAAAAATAATCTACAAAAATACATCTTTAACTAGGTCCATCTTTTCTAATCCATTTATTGTTCACCTTATTTTGCTATTTACCCTAATCTATTAGGATCTAGGAGGTGCGCGGTTTATAACCAAAAATACTAACGACTAATTATTATACAATAGTTTATTAGTAGATAGTCACTCATAATAAGTAACTCGTTCAACTACTAGTTTAGTTAGCTAGTTAGTAGTTCTTGCTGCGAGATTCTAAAAAGGAGTCTAGGCAGTGTGGAGCTTAATCAGCCATATCCAGCGTGGCTTAGAAGACTTCCGTCGATTTGAATTTGATCTGTTCCATTGTTGGACCATTCTGTTTTATAAGAAAACATGTCGGGCTGTCACTGCACTTTTAAAAGTCCCTAACCACCAAACACATTAAATTCCTGATGAACACACAACTTGAAAAACACACATTTAATGGGTGTTGCTAAAAGAAAAAGGCTTAGCATATCAAAATTTTTAGATTGTTTACGGGATCTGACCAAATACTATTCAGTTAATCTTGACATTGTGAAATTTGGCACAAAAAACAAAAACAAAATACCAAAAATGCCAAAGCTCAAGTTCAGAAGGAGCAAAACATGTTTCGTGATTTGTATCACCAATATTATGATTCAAGATTAATTTAAATATGTGAATTTTAGTACAAAAATAAAATATCAAAAATGCTAAAGCTGAAGTTCTGAAAAAGCAAAAAATGCTCTCTAAGTTGAAACATCCCTTTGTACACAAAGTTCTGAATTTTGCAGAATCATAATATTGGTGGTACAAAGGATGTACCAAGTGCTACAAATCACGGAACATGTTTTGCTCCTTCTGAACTTGAGCTTTGGCATTTTTAGTATTTTGTTTTGGTTTTTCGTTCCAAAAGTTTTTTGAGCCCAAATTGTATAATCATTATGAAAAATATTTTCTAAACATTAATAAACAATCTTGTTCTTCTAAATATTATCTAAAATGAAAGACTTGATTTGTGTTAAATTCAATTAGTAGGCCAGTTCTTCTTGTTTGGTAAATTCTACCAAAAATCTCCGATTGAGTTTGTGAAAAAGTCTTAATTGTGTTTGAGCCAACTTCTTGGATGTTCAATTAAAAAATCTCTTATTCTCTTAAATTATTTTTTATAATCATTCCAATCTTTATACGCCAATTATACCACACATTTTTACGCCACCTTTAAATACCAATCTTTTCTCAAGTAATTGATCACCTTGGCTATTCTGACCAGGTCTAAAAAGATAGCTGAATTTGTTTCTGTGTAGCCTTATGTCGGTAGTTAAGTGAACACTCTGGCAGCACAACTTTTCTTCAGAGTGGTACCATGCTGACTCTGGTTGATAGAAAGCTAATGGCTTGTAATTAAATTTTTTGATTTAATAATTTTCTTTAAGAAAATATTGAAACTGAGCAGAATAACATTAAACAACTGAACAAAAACTTGGATCATTTGCGGCTCCAATTGGAAAAACTGAACAAATACATTTATAAGGAAACTGAAACCAAGACTAGTCTTGAGAAAAATTATGACTTGACCACAAACGACTTCATTGAAAGTCTAAAGGTAATTGGTAAAGCATTTTTTTTCAATTGGCTAAAGTTTGTAACTAGGAAGCTGAAAGATACACCATTTCATTGCAAGACAAGATCGATTCGGTCAAGAAAGAGAAAGAACAATTGCTGAAGGATTTAATTGATATTGATGAACAAATAATGGGTTGGGAAAGAAAAATCGAGCTAGCCAAAGAAATGAAACAGGCTGTTGATTCTGAGGCAGGACAAGGCGAAATTAAGGAAATGAAATTCGAAATTCACCGAATGACTGTGAGGTACGATGATCTGAGAAATCAGCAGGAAAAGCTCATCCGTCAAATGGAAGCAGCTGTGTTAAGACGAGACACTATAATGACCAGAGGCGAGTTAACGCAGAAGAATCCTCAGATAGTCACCCAAGGCAAATTGCAGCGTGAAATTGCCGAAATAGCAAAAAAAATAAAGGCCACTGGCCAAGACACATCCAAGTTAGAAAGTGAGATCAGACTCTTGAAAGATAAACAACAGCAGATGTCAAACATATTGGAAGACAAGCAGCAAGTGTTGAAGAACCTGCACGAGTCCGATGAGACAAAGAACATGCAATTGGAAGAATTGAGCAGAAAGAAGCAGGAAAATATGGAGGAGTTATTAATGAAGCAGCGTAGAGTTAAATATTATGACCAATTAAAGAATGGTAAATACACTCTTCTAGCCAAACAAGAGGCCCAGAATGAGCAAGAGACGATGAAGCAATTGGACCGATTGAGATCTCTGGGAACCATAGTTACCAAAATGGGCGAAGAGTATCCTAATTTGCAGCCTATAATTAGAAAAGTTGAGTCATCTATTCAGGTTAGATTGAACCAAGAAGAAGAAGACCTAGAAAAAAAATAATTATTGTTTTTGAACTTTAGAAAAAATTTATTTTGTTTATTTTAATAAAATTGAATTAAATTTTATATTTTTTTTCTTATAAATATGTCACGCTCACCACAGAGCGTTAAGTTTGCTTAAATTTGTTTGCTTATTGATTATTATTTGGCCAAATGTCAAAGACTGAAATACTTCAAGAATCAAGTGTCAATAATCTAATCAGGAATGGGAAAATTCCATTTAAAAATAAAAAAATTAGATAGTAAAAAGACGAGAAATAGAGGACAATATTTACACAAAAATTAAGCAAAAATATATCTTCCATTATTGGGTACTATTTTTCGTGCTACTTAAATTTTTTTTTCATGTAGCAGAAGAATGAATTTTTGTATCATCATAAAATATAAGTGATAAAGTAGCTAATATTTTTTTAAAGAGATAAAATATTTTTAAGTAGCTAAAAAAATTAAAGACAATCATTCAATTAATTTTCGAATTTTTCTTAGCTTTCGAACCAGCTTTTAGAACTGGATCGTTTTTTCTAGGACAACCTCTTCCTCTCTACTGTGTATTTTTTTTTGACTTGTTACTTGAAACAGTCTGCATCGGTAAAATATTACTCCAACAGTCTTTATTTATTTCAATAATTTTATGAGAATTATTCCATTCAATTTTGCTTTAACTAACAATTAATTAGATTAGCTCTCACTTGAGATAGTCTTAACTAATGGCCTGTCATACAACAAGAAAGAAAATTTATCATATATATTGTACAAATTAAATTCATAAAATAATAATTAATAATTAATTAATAATTTGGTCACCGTAAAGCAGCTACCATAGACAACTTGCTTAGTAAGTCGTCTCCGCAACCCTGCTTGCAGTAGCTTATTTATTATTATTATTAATTAATATTTTTTCATAGATAAATTGTTTATAAATTTCAGTATAAATCTATTATCACATCCTAAAAATTGATGATGAAGTATTTTCAAAAATTATATTAGATAAAAGATAAAAGAATAATTGATATAAACTCATTGGTAATTAAATAAAATATGGTCTTAATATTTATTATATTTTAAAAAAATACAGGTTATTTTCATTTTTTAAAGATAATTGATAGTGAATAGAAGTTTTAACTTTTGGCATCAATTTTATCTATTTTTTATCTATTTAGTTTACATACATAAACTTATAGATTCTGTATTTCTTTGGCTTTTTTTTTGAATCTTTTTCTTATGAAATAAATCAGATACATCCAAAAATACGAAAAATAATATTGTCAAAAAGACCACTACCAAAGCAATAATTGTTGCCGCAGTGACAGTCTTTTTTATCTCAATGATTTCATTAGCAGCTTTTTCACATTCGTCTCCACTGTAGTACTTGAAGCACTTGCACTTTACTTTGCTGTCTTTTTCATCCACAAAACAGTATCCATGCGACGAGCAAGTTTTATTTAAGCATAAATCCCTCCTCAAAAATTGGCATCTTTTTCCTTGGTAATTCTCAGTACAATTGCACTCAAACGAAGTGGTATTTTTCTCAATGCATTTGCCATTATTCAAGCACTGTTTTGATGCACATGCCCTCATATCTATGCCACAATCCGCACCAGTAAAATTTTCATTACATAAACATTTAATTGTGCTGTTTGCACCAGATATGCATATTCCATTGTTGGAACAATTTTTTAGACAATCGGTCAAATCAATTTTTTCGCTAAATAAGCCTAAAATAGTTTGGATATCAGTCAGGTTTAAGTTAAAACTTTGCCTTTCTTCAATTTCATAATCTTGGTTCTCGTCCACTGTAATTTTACATGAAGAAATTGAATACAAATTAGAATCATAAGCTTCTATCTCAAATTTTCCGATTTCCCAAAAGTTTTGTGAAAAATCAATGGAACCGTTTCCATTCACATTAAAATAATCTTTATTTTTTTCAATATTTTCTATAATTATTGTCATATCACCAGAATATTCCAGTATGAGCTTTTCAGTATTTCCCATGATTGTCTTATCTGGACATTTAGACCAATTTACTTTTAAAAAATGAAATTTTATGCTTATTTATATTGTTTCCTTCTAAAGTTTACATAAAGGTTGACTAAAATTGGTATTATTTACCAAATCAAACATCTTTGTTGTTCTCTTTGTCGTAGCTATTGTTGTTTCCATTGTATCTTTTATTTAAATGCTTATTAAAATAATCATTTAAAAATCGTAAACCATACATTCCAAGCTAAATACACTATTTCTCCACCTTCCTCCGCATATCTGTTTTGAATTTCCAGAGCATTTACTTTTACACCAATTTGATTTACCATATTTTCCATAACTGTTACCACAAAAGCAATATATACTAATAAAAATTTATTTCTATATTTTGCTACATGGTCTCCTATTCATTACCTTGATTGAAGTCCAAAATATTTAAAGTTTTTTTTTGAACAAGTATTAAGGCATAATTGCTCTGTTAGACGATTTTTACTAATTAATAAAAGATATTTTAGATCATGGCTAAATGAGTCTCTATAGCATCCTAGATATTTTCGTTTTACCAAATAGGCTGATGATAAATTGATTACTAAAATCAAAATCAAAAAGATTATCAAATGAATTTTAATAGCCATTTTAGAAAAATAAGAATTCATTTTAGTATTTATATAATTTTTTTTGAACTGATTGTTTTTTTAATATTTTTTAAATAAATAATTAACTTGTTTTAGTTTTTTTTTTTAAATTTAAATCTAAAGTTCCATATTTTTGGAAAAAAATGCCAATTTAATGTTTAGTATGTTTACCTAAGATGGTTCAATATTTTTTCAAAACCAAACATTAATAATGATTTTTTTAATATCAACTAATGAAAGATATTAAGGAAAAAAATTTAAATAAAGTAATTTAAAATTCACAAAGATTTAATTATTGTTGTTATATTAAATTTTTTTTTCACTTTATTATTGACGAAATTTTGTTCAAGGAGTTATTTTGATATTTTTAATAATATCAATACTTATTAATATATAATAAATAATCCACAATTTTTTCCTAAAAAAATATCAAATTTTTAAAAAGTATAAATTTATATGCGAATTTAAATCTTTATATAACATGCGTTAATAAAAAGCAGTGTTTTTTGCAGTTGTTATTGAACTGCTGAGTTGATTCTACATTTGACACTGGAGATTTGTAAGACATAATACTTGTTTATGTTTCCATATATTTTTCGTGAGATGGAAAAGCACGCTTTAATATTTGATTGTGTAAAAACAGAACGTCCAGCATTGCACCTTTTTCAAAATCCGTCATAATCGTTCTTGGCTCTGTAATCTAATTTCTAAAAGCTACTCTGGTATAGAATATCTCTCATATGTCTTCAAGCAAGCAAAATACTAGTGTAAAAGATAATAATAAGCTAATACAAGCTCACAGCTTGCAGGTGGACATTGGGAACTGAAAGTCTTACTAGGAAAACATCTATGGTAGCTAGATGTACCGAAATCTAGTATAATTCTAATTTTAATATTTATATTATGAAGGAGCGCAAGTTCGGTAAAGATATACAAAAAAAATTGATATATTTTATGATTGATGTATTATATTTAAAAAATGAGTGAACCTTTACCAAAAGAGAGCATTTAAGTGAAACCAAAAACATTTTAATTGGTGAAAAAGGTGCATTCATGTTTCCATATAGATGGATAAGCACGCTTTAATATTTGACTGTGTAAAAACAGAACGTCCAGCATTGCACCTTTTTTATCAAAAAATTTCCCATGCTCGATAGAAATTAAAAAATTGATTTTAAAAATTTTATACTATCTAATTTACCGTAATGCCTTGCCCCCTAATGCATTGCACTTTAAACCAGAATTCTGGATTTTAATGCTGCATTTAACCCACTTTTTTTTCCAGATACGCTGCGACTAAAAATGCTGCAGTTAATGTCAAAATTTTGGTATAGATGCCGCATTAAATATGTAAAAAACCTTATGTTCGAGGGACATTTTTTGTGTTTCAAATTTTGAAACAATTAAAAAAATAGAAAAATATTTTTTTATTATTTTTCACATATTTAATGTGGCATTTATACCAAAATTTTGACATTAACTGCAGCATTTTTAGTCGCAGCGTATCTGGAAAAAAAAGTGGGTTAAATGCATGCATTAAAATCCAGAATTCTGAAAATTAATGCCGCATTAGGGGGCAAGGCATTACGGTAGCTCTTTAATGCTTAGCTATTAAATGTTTAAAAAAAACATCATTAACTGATGGCTCTGGAAGAGTGGCTTTTTGACAATTAAAAATATTATTTTTAGAATGCTTTAAAAAGGGATAATTGTTTCAGAACCTTCAAAAGTTTGATCAACACACTCATTAAAACTTCCAAACACACTACCCTATAATGACCCTCAAAAAACTCATGATCACATCCTACTTAATATTTCTAATTATTTTTTATAAAGACTTTTAGACACACTTTTTTGATAAATAATAATTTTATCAGGTTCAACTACTGAATATTTTGACAATTGGTCACTTGAAGCATTATCATGACTTTTATATTTACAAGAAGATCCTGATAACGACATAGGTTCACATTATTAACCACACTGTATTTCAATTTTTTAAACATTGATTTAATTTTCTTGAGTTAAATCTTTGTCTACATCATTTAGCGAATTTTCTTGTTGAAATTATTTCTTTTTTTATTCGTGTGAAGAGCGTAATTTATTTTTTTTCTAGGTTCTATGGTTCTCTTCTCCACTATTATTTTTTTTTAAATTTCTTAAAAAATTTAATACTTTAAAAAAGGGTGCTGGTTTCAAAATTTAAAAGTGTTTTTTAGTTTTTAAAAAAAGGCAAAATTAAGTTCAATTTTTTAGCTTTAAATAGGGCGCTTTAAAGTTTTCTGGACGTGATAATAAAGTAGTGTGTTTGGAAATTTTCATGAGTGTGTTGAAACGTTTTTAGGTAGACCCGTTTTAAACAGACTTCTTATTTTAAATAAATATATTTATCTTACTTTTTTTATATCTTATAAAATAAACCAGCATAAGTTGATCTTTCAGCATAGGAAAATAATAAATAAGTTTTTTTATTAATAATTGCTAATTTACTTTTAAAAATTAAAACAGATGAAATTACTAAAATTAATATTAAATAATTTATTTTTCAACTTTTTTTAAAAAAATCAGCTTGTTAATATTTATCTTCTGAAAACACAATAATAAAAACATCTAGATTTTTAGCATTTATCACCCGAATTTTAAGGAAATTAATTAAAAAATTTATTTAAATATGTATTTAAATATCATTTTTCAAAAGAATAAACTATTGATCTAATTGAACAATATCCTAAAAGCCAAAAAAATTAAGACAATTCAATTCATTTAAAAATGCTTGAAAAAATTAATTACCTGATTTTAATTTGGCTATTTTCCTTAATTCTTAAAATTGAATTTTCGACAGTTAATATGGTTAATAGTAAATATATGGGATGCTTCAAAGACGATGAGAATAGTCGCGACTTGAAAGGACCCGTAGAGAAACATATAAATGATTTGACAATCGAAAAATGCTTTGGTACTTGCTGGCAAAATTATCTCTATTTTGCTTTACAATACAGGTCAATAATAATATTTTAATAGAAAACTATTTTAAAGCTTTTGTTTAGCCAAATATGCATTTGCGGAAATAGTTATGGAAAATATGGTAATTCTGATGCCTGCAATTGGACTTGTTTTGGAAATATTAACCAAATATGTGGCGGATACTGGGTCAGCAGTATATATAAATTTGAGAGTGAATTTAATTTTTATTTTCGTCTGAATTTTTATATTATTTTTAAATTTTCAGACACAACAGATAATTTTCAATCTTCAACAATTACAGATGTTTCTTTACAAACTCATTTTAGTATCCAAAATAAAACATTTGTTGGTGGTAACTTTATGACTTCAATAATCATCTAAATATTTAAGAAGTAAAAGAGTTTTTAAAAAGTTAAATGGCTATTTTGTCCAAATGAAACAAAAAGAGGAAGTACTGAATTATTGAAATTGAGCTATTCTGGAGAAAATCTTACCATTTTTATAAAAGAAAAAAATAAAAATAAAATCTTGCATAATGTGAGTGGAAATGGTTCCATTGATTTTACGCAAAACTTTCCACACATTGGTGAATATGTGATAGAGGCTTATGATTCAAATTTTTTTGCTATTTCCAAATGTAATATTAATGTGAAACGAAAGGATGGTATCAATTCTCATAAAATAGAGAATTTTGAGTTTGGTTTAAAAGACGAAAGAGTCGTTCTAGATCTTTTGGAAACAAAAAATGATTTGACCGATTGTCTAAAAAATTGTTCCAACAATGGAATATGTATATCTGGTGCAAACAGCACAATTAAATGTTTATGTAATGAAAATTTTACTGGTGCGGATTGTGGCAAAGATATGAGGGCATGTGCATCAAAACAGTGCTTGAATAATGGCAAATGCATTGAGAAAAATACCACTTCGTTTGAGTGCAATTGTACTGAGAATTACCAAGGAAAAAGATGCCAATTTTTGAGGAGGGATTTATGCTTAAATAAAACTTGCTCGTCGCATGGATACTGTTTTGTGGATGAAAAAGACAGCAAAGTAAAGTGCAAGTGCTTCAAGTACTACAGTGGAGACGAATGTGAAAAAGCGGCTAATGAAATCATTGAGATAAAAAAGACTGTCACTGCGGCAACAATTATTGCTTTGGTAGTGGTCTTTTCGACAATATTATTTTTCATTTTTTTGGATGTATCTGATTTATTTCATAGGAAAAAGATTCAAAAAAAAAGGCAAAAAAATACAGAATCTATAAGTTTATGTATGTAAACTAAATAGATAAAAAATAGATAAAATTTATCTCAAAAATTAAAACTAACTAAAATTCACTATCAATTATCTTTAAAAAATGAAAATAACTTTTTTTTGGATAATAAATATTAAGACCATATTTTATTTAATTACCAATGAGTTTATATCAATTATTCTTTTATCTTTTATCTAATATAATTTTTGAAAATACTTCATCATCAATTATTATTAGGTTGTTTAATAAGTTTTTTCGTTTTTTTCTAGAGTTTATTTATTTTTAAAAACTATAATAAAATATAATTAGTCACTAAAATAATTTCCTTCGCTAGAAATACACATCTCCCATCTTTCTGGCAGCATTTTGATCCCTCGCTCGTAGAAGCTGGCTGGTTTTGAGGTGAAATATTGACTGATGTCTTTTTTGATTTCCTCCAAGTCTAATAATTTTTTTCACCGAGGAAGTGCTGCATGGATCGGAACATATGGTAATCTGAAGGAGCTAAGTCTGGTGAATAAGCTGGGTGAGATAAGACTTCCCAGCCTAGATTCTCTATCGTGTTCCGAGTCCTTTTTGCAACACGTGGTAAAGCGTTTTTCGCTGTCCTTTAGCTCTGTGTGGCCGTTTGGTTTCAAAGCGTGACTCAAACGTATCAATTGTTGTGAATAAAGGTCTGCGGTTATCGTTTGCTTGGGTTGGAGTAGCTCATAATAGATTATACTCTTCTGATCCCACCAAACACAAAGCATGACATTTTTATCATGAATTTGGCGTTTCGGAGTAGGTAATGGCTCTTGATCAGGGTCGACCCATTGTTTTTTGTTGACCTGGTTATCGAAGTAGATCCACTTTTCATCTCCAGTTACGATTTTCCACAAAAAACTCTTTTTTTTCTGCTTAGACGAGAGAGAAACGCAAATGCTCAATCGTTACGCAATATTGATTTCTGAGAGTTTGTGTGGGACCCATTTACCGGCCTTTTGGATCTTTCCTAAGGCTTTTAATCTATTCCAAACGGTGCCATTTGTTACAGACATTTCTTTAGCGAGTCGACCGACTCGGGTCTTCCTCAAGCAGCTCTTGCAAATACGCGTCATCAGCTTCGGCGGTTCTCTCAACGCGTTCTTTGTCATTGAGGTCGAAATCTCCAGCTTTGAATCGAGCAAACCAATTTTGACAAGTGCGAACAGTCAGAGCGTCGTAGCCATATACCAAAAAAATCGATTTGGTAGCCTCTGTCGCATTTTTTCCTTCGTTAAACTTGAATAACATGCAATGGCGGATATGCATTTTTTGTCATCCATTTTTATTTAGTTAAATATTTAAAAATTTAAAAAGCAAACATATAATCTTATATATAATTTGAAAGAACAAGAGTTGCTCTTTCAAATGATGTACAACATTGCATAAAAAAATCTAATCTTTTATGAGATTTTTTCATTTAAAAATCGACGAAAAAACTTATTAAACAACCTAATAGTATATGATAATAGATTCATACTGAAATTTATAAACAATTTATCTATGAAAAAATATTAATGAATAATAATAATAATAAATAAGCTACTGCAAGCAGGGTTGCGGAGACGACTTAATAAGCAAGTTGTCTATGGTAGCTACTTTACGGCGATCAAAGAAAATAGGTTGGCGTGTGGCTGTCTTTGAAACTTGGAGTACTGTCCCGGTGGTCGTTTAGAAGTAAAGCCCTAGTAACACAGGACTCTAGACTCTATGTGCGCTAGAATACTTCCATGCGTCGAGACTGTTCTTGAACTGGTTTACAGTTGAGGCACTGATTACTGTCTCAGGTAGGCTGTTCCACTCTCTGATAACACGATTTGTGAAAAAGTTTTCACGCTGGGCACAGTTGGTAGGTGCTTGGACGGAGAGACGCCTCTTGTGCCCTCTAATACCCTAGCTGGTCCAGATTAGGAAAGCGAGCTGCAATGTGGGGGAGGTCTGACCCAATCTATACTATTTAAGCCGTTACTAATCTTGAACATTCGGATCAAGTCTCCTCTGGTCTTTCGTTCGTCCAAATTTAAGACTGTATAAAAATATTGGAAATAAAAAATTAAAAAAAAAAGATATTTTATTAAATTAATTGATTGTGATTTAAAATTTAAAAAATAAGCGAAACTAAAAAAAATTATAAAAATTAAATAAAATGGAAAATATTAAATTAGAAAAAAAAATAATTTTATAAAAAAAGGCAGTATATTTTTACGGTCTTAAAGTTTGAACGCCAAAAAGATCGGCCAAGTGACCGCTAAAACCGTCCGCCAAATGCACCACATCCAACACTATTCGCTAGACATATTTTACTAGTTGGTTCTGGTCATTACCAAAACTCTTATTTTTAATAATTTAATCAAGCATACAATTAGAAATATTTTTTTTTAATATTTTTAAACAATTAATAGAATATATTTGTTTGGTAAAATATTTAACTAAAAAAGCCAACTTCTTGGTTTATTCAATTTTCAAGAGTCACCAATTTTTTAAGGACAAAATAAGAGCTTCTCAAAAAATGCAATTTGCATATTTTTATTATTTAAAAATTAAACTTATTATTTTTTAAATTTACCAAATTTTCCATGCGTGTTCTCCTAACAGATATTAAAAACTAAAAATGTGCTTTTTATAAAAACTTTTGTATCTATAAAATCTCTATTTCTTAGCTGAGTTTTAACTACTTTAATTTGTGAAGATAAAAAAAGCTAAAAAATGCAATCTGTAGAGCAAAAAAACGGAGACATGAATGGAAAAGTTGCAGTTGGTGAAATGACCTCCAAAGACTACTACTTCGACTCATACGCTCATTTTGGTATCCATGAAGAAATGCTGAAGGATGAAGTGCGAACCATTAGTTACCGTAATTCGATGTACCACAACTCCCATTTGTTTAAAGGAAAAGTGGTCTTGGACATAGGTTGTGGCACCGGAATTCTATGCATGTTCGCCGCCAAGGCAGGTGCTCGCAAAGTCATAGGCATCGAGTGCTCAAGTATCATCGAACATGCTGAAAAAATAGTCAAAGAGAATGGCTTTGAAAACACAATTAGTTTGGTAAGGGGCAAAGTTGAGGAGGTCGAGCTGCCAGATGGTATTCAAAAAGTAGATATAATTATTTCAGAGTGGATGGGCTATTGTCTTTTTTACGAGTCCATGCTCCAGACTGTTTTATACGCCAGAGACAAGTGGTTGGCAGAAGATGGATTAATGTTTCCGGACAAGGCCTCTTTGCACATCGTGGCCATCGAGGACCGCGACTACAAGCAGGAAAAAGTCGAATGGTGGTCCAATGTCTATGGATTCAAGATGAGCTCGATCAAAGAAAACGCTCTACATGAGCCCCTGGTTGATGTTGTAGACTCAAAGCAAGTAGTGACCAACTCGGCCCTGTTAAAAGAGGTCGACATCCGCAAAATGCAAATCAGCGACTTGACGTTCAATGCCCCTTTCCACTTACAGGTACAAAGGAAAGATTATGTCCATGCTTTTGTTACCTATTTTAATATTGAGTTTTCTGCATGCCACAAAAAAGTCGGCTTTTCAACTTCACCAAATTCGCCGTACACCCACTGGAAACAGACTGTGTTCTATTTTAACCAAGAATTGACTGTAAATAGAAATGAGGAAATATTTGGTGTTTTCAAGTGCATGCCAAATAACAGAAATGTCAGAGATCTAGATTTTGAAATTGAGTTCGAATTCAATGGTGGTATATCTCAAGCAAGGGAAAGCAATAAATATAGAATGAGATAAATGGCAGATGGATTGATGCTTAAGATTTTAGATAATTTTCTCATGTTGTAAATATTTTACCAATGGAAATATTATACTTCTCTTTTGATATTAGCATATCTTTAATATTCTCATTTAGTTTTGTTCAGCATTAATATTTACTATTGTTTCTTTTTAATCAATAAATATTTGCCGCTTAATTAATCTTAATATTTGATCTTAATTAGTTAAACTTTTGCCCCAGTCTTCTATTAATTTTTATGAAATCAAGCATTAATTTAACAAGTGCTAATTTCAAATGACAATTTTAGTTTACATCTAATTAATATAACAAAATTTTTATTATATATTTAAAAAATAAAAAATAGTCAATTTTTTTTATTTATTTATTTAAACTTGGTAGTTGCCAATTTCCGGCCACTAACTCAGTATAAAACAGGATACTGTATTTTAATTTAGTGGACTTTCCATGTTTTCAAGTTCATAGTTGTGCAAAAAATGCATTTTTGGGCTAGTGTTAGATTATTGTTTAGATCTTGTCCTAGTTTGTCTACAATATCAAAAATTACGGATAAGAAGTCCTTATCGTAAGAGTTTTTGCCAATTCGAGAATTACCATTTTAGTGTACTAGCTGTTAATTAGTCTTTCATAAAAGCTCAATTTTCAGTTTTGCATGTACATAAATGTTGGTGTAATATTGAGCGCCCCAAAGAGGCTTATGGAATCGATACTGCCAAAAGAACAAACGAAAATGCACCAAGATAGCGCCAAACAATTTGGTTTCAAGTTGAGATCCTCATGTGCACATGCTACAGGCTTTTATTTTTTCTTACTGACAAAAAATATTTTCAAATGATAAATTTCTTTTAGCAGACAAATTTATCAATTAAAAAAATGCCTAATTGTATAAATTTTTGACAAAAAAATTATTTTTCATATGACAAAATAAAAACTTAGTTCGACACAATATTCCAAAAAATAAAAATATAATTTATTTATAAAATTTTTCTCTTAAAGCTTTATCTATCGAGAATCTTAACTCTTATTTTGAACTAAAAATTTAAACAGGATTTACGATGGGAATAATCAAGGACCAGATGCACCCTGTAGCGAAGGGCCAACTGTACAAAACATATATAAAACCAGTCTTGACCTACGGGCCTGAAAATATAGACCTAAATCAAAACATGCTGAACGAAATTAAACGGACTAAGGTAATCTGATCAAAAAAGTCGATGTCGCACCACAATTTTTTTATAATTAAGTAAATTTCATTTTTTTTGTTACAATCAATTAAGTCATTAAAACATTTTTTCATTACCATTTTACACTGGGCACATACTGGCTGATAATGGTCTGCAGACATGGTCCTATTTTTTTATTCACACCACGTTTTGGTTACTTTTTTAGTGCAATATCCATACCATCAAAAAATAGCTGATAATAATAGATGAACCTTTGGTAAATAATTAAGATTTTGTAAATTTTGGCAAGTTTTTAAAATATAAAACTTTTATTGAAAAAAAGAAACTGTCAAAGATGTATTTTTACGACATTTTTAGACAAAACTTAGCAAATTTAAATTAAATTTTAATATTTGGCATGTTTTGGCACACCATTAGCAGACCCTGTCAGTTGATGCAATTTTCTGTGTTTTGTACCATGTCGAATTTACTTGACCAGTTTTTACTTTTTTGAATATTGAATAATTTACAACTTACCAATAAAGAACAAATATTAAAAGGTATCTTTGTTGGAAGGATGGAAATTTTGAGTGATATTAAGTAAAATATTGATCCTGGTTCAAATAAATAAAAATGTGTACGTTTCCAAATGTAATGGTACAAAGAGGAAAGATTTTTTGGTATTGTATGCAAAAAACAAGCTGAAATGTATTCTGATAGATTTGTTTGGAAATAAAAAATTTAACTTATTTAAATTTAACCAGGAAATATGCATGAAAAAGTCTGGTAACAGATATTAAGTCTAAATCCTCATTTAAAGAAAAAACTTTGATGAAAATATCTGGGTTAAGTTTAAGTTTATTTTGAGCTAAGTTTTAATGCTAAAATATTCTCTTAAAATAAATTTAAATAAAAAATTAAAATTTTTTCATTTGAAATAATCAAATTGATGAATCGACACTATGAAATCGATTGTGTCTTTTTTATGTATTGTAGCTCTGGTGCAAGGTGATCTTTTGATCGATACCAAATCGTCAAATATCGGTCTGGAAGATGATGTTCAATTTTTATTCAAATGGAACTCAATGAGCAATTATTTATCTCTAGACGAAGGGTCCAGCAAAGACATCGAGTTCATTAATCTAAAAACCAACAATAACGAAAACTTTAAATGCGCTGTTCCGATCAGTACCTCCAATATTCTCGACTCTGAACAAGCATCCCAGTTGGATATAAACCGAATCCAAACCTCAAACCTTTTAGCTGAATTTCACCAAAGAAAACTTTGCTCATACAGAGTAATGCTTTTACTAAAAAAAAATTAAAATTAATAAAAATATTAAATAATTTACTATAAACAACTCTTATTTTTCAATTTTAAATTTAGATAGAGTCATATTGGATATACGAATTGTGTCATGGAAATTTTGTGAGACAGTACCATGAGACCAAGAGCGCTGGTAAAGTGATCATAAATGGTGAATATTATCTAGGATACTTTGACACAACTAAACAGGATCCGGACTATTTTAAACAAAGCAATGAAAAGCTAATTCCAAGCATAGCTTGGAAAAATTTAAATGGTGTCAAAGTGCCAACCTATGCTGTAAAATATGCCGATGGTACTTCATGTGAAATATTAAAAGATACTAAAAGAGAAATAACAATTTTTTATGGTAAAAATATAAATAATTATTGGAAAATTTTAATTGCATGTTTGCTTAGCCTGTGACGAGTTTGGCAATGACAACATTGCTGCATTTGAGGAAATAAGCTCTTGTGTTTATGAAATGATTGTTGTGTCCAAATGGATATGTGCCCATCCAACTTACAAGTAAGAAAAAAAATCTTTTCCACTTTGGTCTCATGGTAAAATGTTTGAAAGAATACCAGAAAAGGTACATCCGCCAATAAGTTGCTATTCAGATGATAACAGAATAACCAAGCCATACGAGTTGCTTAGAATTGAAGCTGAACAATCAGCACAGAAAGCTGATAAGAACAAAGTCCAGGTTAAATCTTGATTAATTTGTACTTAAATTAATTCTGAATTTTGCCTGAATTAGATGACAGACAATGCTGGTCAAACATTTGTTGTTCATTATAAGAATGTCGATGAAGAGGATCAAGATGAAGATAAAAAAGGCCAAGATGATACAAAAGTCGACCAAGAATCCAGTCAATTGGTAAATGATGATGCTCAGAAGAAAATAGTAAAAGCTTTTTTGGACGGTGAAGAGTGTTTAACAGGAGTAAGAAGACTTTTATTTCAGAAACTAGATAAGTTTATTTAAATGAAAATATCAGGGCACTGGATGGTGGAAATTTGAAGTCTGTTTTGGTAAACATGTGGTGCAGTATCATGAAGATGAAAAGACAAAGAAACGCCAATCGATTCTTCTTGGTACATGGAATCAGGCTAATCATATAAAATGGATCAATTCTAGACCGTCCAAAAGACCATTAGAACCAAAGTCACAACGATTGCACTCATCTTTACTTTTTTCGGAAGGAAACAAATGTGACGAAACAAACAAAAATAGATTTGTGGAAGTAAAGCTTAAGTATGGCAATGAGAATAAACTTTTTTTGATATTTTATTTATGTTTTAAATTTTCATATGAAGATGTGTTAGAAGTAAGACGAATTCAGCAGCTGTTAGTTTGTATTTAATAGAGCCGGCCTTGTGCGAATACTTATTAGGAATAGAGTCACCATGGTTATGTGATTACGTCGAGTCAGTAGATGCCAATGGACTTTTAGAGAAAAAGTCGCCGTAGAAATCATTTTTGATACTTTTTTTAATTCAGATAGTTTTAAATGTTTAAATTTAAATTTTAAAAATCACTTTAAACAAAAAAATATATATACAAGTATAAAAATAATTTAAAAGACTTTTTATTCTATTTTATAATGATAAGAATTAAATATTTCTTGATTTGAGAAAATTAAATTGTTAAAAGAAATTATTATGTTATTTTATAAATAAAATTAAATTTAAATATTCAGCATATTTTTTTATAGCTTTATAAAATCAAATGTTTAATACTTAAAATGGTTGATATAAATTAAAAAAAATAATTTAAACGATTTTAAATTAAAATAAAATTTGCTACGAATATCTAATATTTCAACCAAAATTTTGTAAATTTTTTTAGACAAGATGCTGTTCTGGTTTGGAATAGTTGCTTTCTACCATTTATTAGATTTTTGTTTGTTGTTAATTTTATAGAGAATTTTTTGATTTCTGAAAATTTATATGACTATAATCAAATGGTGTAGGAACTGGAAAATATCTGGATAACTATTATAAATGTATAATGAAAAACAAAAAACCATAATCATAAGATATTTGCCAAAGCAAACTGTAGCATAAAAATATGTGAAGGTAGTTTTGAAATCCATTGATTAAAATTTTAGCACCCAAATTTTAAGATACTTTTCCAAAGGCTGAATACAAGCAGCCTTACAGGAATTTAAATAATGGCCAAAAAAATTTCAAAATCAAAATGAAAGTTTTAATTTATATTAATTTATTTATTTAAAAATTTTACTCTCATGATAATTAATTTAATTAATTAAATTAGTTTTAGCCGACCATTGACCGCTTTCGACCTCTCTGTCTGACCAATTCAAGTCTGTCCAAAATTTGCTTACTATTTGAACCACATTCTGTCTGATATCCGCTCAAAATGTTCTCGAAAATTAAGCTTGCCTGTTGAGAATGTGTTGACAGCAAGGCTCTCTCCAGAACATACAAGTCAACAGCTTTGTCTTCATATTGACCAGTTTGACTTGTCTTAAAACTCAGACCAAAATCAATAATTACAATTCTATAATCTTCACTTTCATAATTTTGAATGAGAATATTTGATGTTGTTAAGTCACCATGCACAATCAAATCATAATGCAATTTTCCAATTATTTTGCCAATCTGGATGGACAGATTTTTCATTTTGGCTTCGAAATCTTCTACTGGCAGATTTTTTTTTACCATGTTTAAAATGAAGTCACGACATGTCACTGAGTTGTCTATAAATTCCATTACTATAATTCCATTAGGCAGATCAGAGAAATATACTTTAGGACAATTGATGCCCAAAGAGGCAGCCTTTTGTAGC
Source organism: Brachionus rotundiformis (assembly GCA_016802295.1). NCBI lineage: Eukaryota > Metazoa > Rotifera > Eurotatoria > Ploima > Brachionidae > Brachionus > Brachionus rotundiformis. Next base: position 826,303 of record JAESIW010000020.1, read on the forward strand.
AATTTAACTTCCATTTTAGTTCGCTTATTGTTTATAGCTTTATCAAGATCAGGATGACGATAAGTCTTCTTGAAACGTTCTTTAATTATAGAATTTTTTGCTTGGTAAACACCTGAATAGACCTTGGCTTCGGCGCCCTGTCTTATCAGCTTGAATTCCTTCAAAATATCCAAATTGGACAAATTGGCCAAATTTGAATTATCCACCGAGTCCATTTGTATAAAATATGAAATTATTTTGTTAAAAAAAAAACGTTTTCAAATTAATAAATTAATTTAATTGAAAAAAAGTTATTTTAATTTTGTATAAAATTTTTTAATCTAAATTTTCAAGCATGTAGCAGATATTTAAAGCAGGTAGCCATGTTAAAGTCCATTTAAGATTTTTTCCAAAGATATTTACAAGTTTATTTATTATTTTAATAATTATTTATATTTGTTAATTTATTAATATTCATCTTCATCACTGATATCATGTTGTTGATATACATAAACATTTTGACTATCAACGGAGCCGCTTTGATCAAGCTGTACGCTCTCTTCTTCAGATTCTGAGTCACTACCATCACCATTACTGTTGTTCTGGTCTTTAAAACCCCTGGAGCCAACAGTAACCAATTCGGCCAGATCTGAGCTTTTATCTTTAGTCAATCTGTCACGTATGAGCTCTACAATCGCTTTTTGGGTACGTTTCTCAAGAATTTTCAGCTTTTTTTCACATTCTCTCTTAAGATCCCAGTCTATCTTCTGGGGTGCCAAAGTGGCCAAGTCGATTTCTTTCTCAATCAACGATTTCGGGTTTGCACTATCCAATTGTTCTTTTATGTCATCCCGAATCTCGGTCAAGTCCGGCTTTGGCAAAATATTCGCTTTCAATTCATCGTCTTTAGGTGTATAGTTGCGGAACAATGGTTTGGGAAAAATTTCACCATTTTCTTCACTTTTGCCATTCAAAGTTTTCAGTCTTCCCTCGCGCAACGCCTTCAAGCGCTCCTTTCGCTTCATTGCCTCTTGATCCAAAGTCCCAACCGAGTCCATTCTTCCAATTAAACACTAAGCTCATTTACCAATGTCACTATTTGTCCAGACTTAATACCGGAATAGTTAATTTAAAAAATAAATAATTTAAAACTTTATTTAATTTGATTTGAAAATTTTATTAACCAAAAAAAGTACAATTTAATTATAAATTAAAAATTTTATTCCGAGTCTTATTCAAAGTAAAAAAATATATAATCTGAAAAATTATTCAAATTTGTCTTTATTTTTGAGTAAATAAGTTGCTAGGTACTCGATTGGATTTGGGGGACGTTCTTTGGCCAAAACACTCATACCTTGGAGCAAAATGGGAACTATTGTCTGATCTAGATAGGCTCGTACAGGCAAACTTTGCAAGTCAACTTTTTGCTTTTTAGTGTTCTGTGCCTCTTGAGACTCTTGTTCGATCATTTTTTCCACATTTTGGTCCAAGCCCGACTGAACATTTGACGCTTCGGTCTCATTATTTGTTTCCTCTTTGGTTTCTTCGACGGGCGCAGCCTCTGGTATCTGCTCTTTGGACTCCTCTGGCTGAGCTGGTGTTTGCTCGCCTTCTGCCACTTCCTGCTTTGGCTCGGCCTGTTCTTCCACAGCTGGTTGCGCTGGCTGTGTCTCGGTCTGAGCTGGTACATTTTCTTCCACATTCATTTGTTCATTTTGTTGGCTGGTTTGTTCAGCTGGAGCAACACTTTCTGACATTTTGGTAGACTTGAATAAATCTAAATTTTAATTTAAAATTTTTTATAGACAATGAAAAAAATGGTAATAAATAGAGAAATGTTTAGAATTTTATTCTAAATGATTTTTATTGCCGTACGAGATTTTAAAATAAGCAAGAATTAATTACTTATTTGTGTTAGCTTTTGAGTGTTTTTATGGTCGTGTTTGCTTGAGCATAATTATGTCTTAGTGCTCAAAGTCTTTGTCTTACTTGGCTCAGTAAACCAAAGCAAAAATAGGGTTAGTTTTTGACAACATTAATTAATTATAAACATGGTTTGTTTTATTGCCCCAATTTTGCCTATAGGATAAGATTAGTTGAGTTAATTAACCAAGTTTGAATAAAAATTTAGTCGAATTTTATTATTTTTATAACTCTATAAATTTAAATTATTAAATTAGAATAAAAAAAACACTTTTTTGGCTAAATATTTGAAAATTTAAATATCGGCTTGACATATACCGATAAAAGGTCAGCTAGAAAAAGCTTTTGGAAGGGCTAGCTGGTTTGGGGTGGCCAAAAAGGCAGCCAGACCAAATAAATAAAATAATCTGAAATTTGATATGAATCTAATAAGAAATTTAATACTCTGTTGTTATTTTTGCATATTTAGAATTTGTTCTAGAAACTTAAGTTATCTATTCGTATAAATATACATAGACTTCCTTGGATAAATTTTTAAATTTGCTCAAGCAACAAGCACCATTTATCAATTCGTATTTATTATATGGATGATGAACTGATAAGAAATTTAAATATCAAAATAATTTATCTTGTTCCTGACAAATGATTAATTATTTATGCTCAATGTTTTAAAAATAGCCAAGACAGATGCGTTCGGGTGACTGATAAAACCTATAAATCAGTGTGTCGGAAAAACAATAAGATAAAAAAAATTCTCTTATAATAATTTTTCTAAATATTTATCTTTTAAATTTTTATATTCTAATATCTGACTTGTGATAATAAAATTTTATTGTTCTAGAAAAGTGTTTAATTAATTAACTATAAAATTTTTGAAGTAAAATTAAGAATTATATTAACAAACTACTATTGATATACTAATTTTCTTTAAGTAAAAGTAAATTAAGACTAAGAAAATGGAAAATTTAACTAAACCTTATTAAAATTAGTCGTCTTTTTTAATTGAATAGACGACTTAAATATCAAAGTTAATCATAAATTTTTAATTTATCATGGTAATTGGAGAGCATATTTACTAAAGATTGCTAAAACAAATACATTTTTGTGGTCCTTAGCTTTATCTATTTTAATTGGTAATTCATATTAATAAAATAATAATAAAGCACCCTTTTTAGTTAAGAACTCAAATTTGCATCACTTTATCTGGCTCTGGCTACTATGGTATATGTGATAATTGCTTTCTAACTTTTCCAATACTAACAAACACTAGACAGAGTTCTTGAATGGACAGCAGACCTGATTCCACTGGAACTATTTTTTATTCTTTATACGGATTTTTTAAAATGCTCAAAAAATCCAATCGAGGTGTGGTTAATCTCCTTTGGAAAAAATATTCCACACGATTTTTTCTATTTTATCCAAAATTAAAAAAAAAATTAGAAAAAAACTATATTTGTTTGATGAAGCAATTAATTAAGCTTAATTTAAATATTTTATGAATTAAAATTATTTAAAAAAAAATATTTAATAGACAAATTAACAATAAAAACTAACAAAAAATAAAAAAAAGCTAAGTTTTCTTAGAATAAAGATTACAACAACGACGTGGGTCTAAAAAATATGAAGTTTTTTCTAACAAGCAGCTAACAATGCTCTTATTTTCGTCAGTAGTGCATTTGGTGGCACCAGAGTCTTTTATCTGTTTACGTAAACAAATGAAATTTTTTGCTTCATTATCAAATTTTCTGCGTCTCATTAATTCCTTTAAGTAAAATAATTTGAATAAAATATTTATCCGGAATCTAAATCTACCTCAAGTTGATCAAACTCTTTATCATTATGTCCACTTAGATTTTTATTAACAGCAAGCATTTCATTTATGGATACCATTTTGTCCATGTTTTCGATAAACTTTATCAAATAAAAGCACTCTCCAAGGCACTTCTCTAGTCCATGTTTATTTTTACTCCACAAACTAAGTCTAACAGACGCTCCATCTGCTTTTAAAACCACCACAGGTATGTTATCTCTGGTAAAAAATTTAAATAAAAATTTTATCAGATAATTTAGCGTTTGCTTACATTACTAATGTTTGATTAAAATAAATTTTGTTATTTGATCGCTTAGAAGCTAAGTTGGTTCGCTTTTCGACACCAATTTGGGGAAAAAAACCACTTGGTAACAAGTCTATTCTAATAAAGTAGTTAATTTTGTCTATTCCGGGAACAAACAATTTCCCACAAACAACTAAATCAAAAAGTTAATTAGTTGCTTAAAAATTTATTGTATAAAATCACAAGTATACTTTTTAGTATAAAAGTTATTGAATTTTTTTTGTTTTCATAACCAATCTTAAAGTATATGCTGCCAATATGCGCTTGGTCAGTCTTTTTGAAATAATTATTAATTAGATTTTTTTATAAAATAAAAACTTACATAAAAATCACTATTATTTAAATAATTTAGATGATTTAGTATAAGTTCGTATGTTGGCTGAGAGAATTTTTTTATATCATTGACAAAAGTTCGCAAATTGTTTATATAAAAATTTATTTTTTCTTCACTTTTGATTGAAATTAATAATTTCTTGTGCAAATATTCACTTTTGCCAGCATCTATAATCGTAAAATAACCATATAAATTTAAGTTCCAAAATTAAATGTTGATAAGTAAGTTCAACAAAAGCTTGAAGATCTAGACTTTGCAGATGATTTGGTGATAATAGCAAATAGAAAAATGGACATGAAAATGAAAATGCAAGATTTGGTAAACAACATTAGACCATCATGACTTAAATAAGTGGGACCAAAGCGAAAGTTTTGTGGAAATTGGATACAAACATTGAGCGTGAGTGAATTCACATACTTTGGAAGCTTAAGTGAATCAATGGAAACGCATTAAGACATTAAGAATAGGCTTGGAAAAGCAAAAGAAGCATTTGCCAGACCCAAACCAGTCTGGGAAAAAAAAATCAACATATATAACACTTTGGTAAAATCCTCACTGATGAATGGAAGCGAATGCTGGGGAGTGTCTGAGTTGGATATAAAAAGCCTGAACATCTTTTCACACTGGTAGCCTGAGAAGGATTATTGGGATAGACTGGTCTGAAACAATGTCAAATGATGAGCTATACAGAAGAACGAAACCAGAGCCAATGAACCAATGTATCAAGAACAAGAAACAGAGCTCTTAAAAAGACGCCTCGATGATGATACGAATCGATTAAAGTAGAAAGACCAGCAGTAGCATGGAGAAACAATCACGAAGGAGCTCACTGAAATGGAAATGACTTGAGCGAAACAAAAGAATTCTATATAATAAAATAAATCTTTAATTATTTTCTAAGATAACATTTTTTTATAAGTCCAAATTAAAAGATCTATCTAAAATAAAAAAGTTACCTAAATAATTTAAATCATCTATCATTGACGACAAATTAAATGATATAAAAATATTATCTAAAATTTCCATTTTTTGATATATGTCTTGGTAAAAACTGTACTTTTCCTTAAAAAAAAAGTCTTTTATACTTTGTTCTATGATAGTTTATTCAAAAAATCACATTTCTGGGCAATAGCTCGTGTATTTCTTTAATAAAATGGCTTCTGATGCAAAACATAAATTGTTTGTCAAGATCTGGAAGTTTTTTGTCCAAAATCTGGTAACATTTGTCGAAAAATTCCAACAATGGAAGATGATTTCTAGTTGTATAGAAACTCACTATTAAATATTTAATATGTTTTATCAGTATTTGTCCAGCTTGGGTAATTATTGATCTGGTTATAGATTCCACATCGATCAGACATTGGTCAACCGAATTTTTCAAAGTATTCCTTCAATTAATTTCAATTAAATTAATTTAAATAAGCTCATTAAACAAACTTCAAATTTTCACTTAGAATATTTTCCGAATAAATCTGGTCTAGATCGTTTACAATTTGGCTAAAATTGAGCAAATTTTCCAAATTAGATATCACTTTTTTCTTTATATAAATTGTATTATTCACACAAATGCAAATTTTTCTAAAAGATTCGAGCCTAGTGTCAAGACTTTCGGCGAACTTGGTCATAAAAAAAAAATCTTTTCTTGCAAGGTTTTCTTTAAGCTTGAAGAGATAGTGGCGAAAAGTGTCACCTATTATCTAAATATTGAAAAATAATTAAAATTATATTAATAAAATTAATTTTAATTCAACTAGCCTCATTTATTGTAGCGGTTCCTACATATTTCAATTCGTGGTCATCAAAGTCCACGTCATTCCATTCTTTACAAATCTATCCAAAGTATTTAAATTAAATTTTTTTTCCAAAGAAATTTTTTCATTTACTGTCAAAAAATGGTCAGATATCAAGATTGAAGTAACAGATATGGGATTTTTTTCATTTATTTCTTTTGTATCTTCGAGACGAAGGGCATTCTCAACATAATTTCTGGCAACAATTTTATAAGTGTCAAGCCAAAAAGCCACAATGTCCTTTTCTCTGTACCATATTGTATAATGGTTCAATTTTAGCTTGAAAGACTCCCTCTCAGGTACCATTTTTGACAAATTTTTGCTTAATTGGCGACAATTTACATACAACTCATAAGATAAGCGTGAGCTTCTGTTCATATTTGATTTGAAGCATCTGTATAGTTGTTGGTACTCGTTAAGAAACTTTAAAACCAGTTGAACAGGTCCACTTAGCTAAAAACATTTTTTATTTTTTAAAAAATTTTAATCACAAATACCTACTGAAATTGATATATTTATACATGCTATTTTTTTGTAGCTTATAAAGTTGTTTAAGTAGTTACTGGTGAATTGATCACTTAAAATAAGATCATTCAGCAAACCAATGGTCTTGTTTATGCTCAGCATCCATTGAAGCAAAAGTGTCTCATTTTGTTCACTAATTTCCTGAATTTTTACTCTTTTGGCAATAAATATTCCAACATCTTCCTGAAAATTAGAACAATTTAGGAAAACTTTTAAAATAAATAATTCTAATGGTTTGAAATTTTATGGCAACAAGTTTATTAAATAATTAAAAGGTTAATGTTACATTGTAATTCCCAGTTAAAATATAAAAGAAATTTTTTCGATTTTAAAAGACTCGTCAACGTTTGTCCTATTTACAAAATAGGAAATAAATCAGGTTGTAAATATTAAAGGCCTATTTTTGATACATGCATACCATGTACCTTATATCAACCGGTCATCAAGTAGATGACTGCTAAATATTTTTTACCATGGAGAGTTTCAATCCATGACACTCATTTAAGTTACTTCAAGATTTTAATTAGCTGGGTTAATGAGTGGTCAATGGATCCAAATTTTGGAAAATGGGAGATCATAAGTTTTTGTTAAAATTAACAGTGTGGCAATAAACAGTGTGGTGTAAATATCCATACCCAACTCTTTCAAAAACTCCACAAAGTGCCTGAACCCTCGATCGACCACTAAAATATCACGCTTTTTAAAAAAAATTTGAAAAATCCTCCTTATTTTTTGAAAATTGATGAATCATCTGCTAAATAGGGTCCGAAGCAAGCAATTATGTGTCCTTTTGTAGTTGCCAAGAGCATTTTTTTTACTAGATTTCTTCCTAAATAAAAAGTTTAAACATCATAAACTTAAGATCAAAATCAAGAAAATAACCTTATGAAAAGAAAAGGACTTTTTTTGAAAAGAATAATTTATTTTAGCTTTCTTAATACCCAATCTAAGTCTTGCCAAAAACATGATCAATGAATCACTTTTCGATATCGAATAAGGCCAATCACCATCAATTGACTGCAATAACATGCTAAACTGAAGAATGACATCAATGATGTTTCTTGATTTTCTTGTTCAAGTAAACTCAACTTGTTAAGATGGTCAATTAAAACAGTATATTCTAGCATTTTATTCAAATTTATATAGCATTTATAGCAAACGTATTTGAACTTTTTTAAATTAACCTTTCACTAATGCAACGACGATACTCTTTTATAACTCCCTTTTTGCAGAAATAAAATTTGCTTCAAGTATATTTTTAGATGCTAAATACGAATTTGAACTTAATTTTTTGAAATTAGGCTGGGGATACCCTTAAAAAAAAACGTCAAAGTACAAAAACTAACATAAACTTTGAATTAAAATATCTCACTCATAACAAGAATTATATTAAATTTTGATAATGCACTATAAACTAGACTTTATGCTCTTTCACAATTGTATTTGATGTATTTTGTCGAGGGTTCAGTTCTTGAGATTTTTCTTGCTCAAAAAAATGCATTTTTTAAGTATCCCTACTTTGAGTGCGTATATCTCTGGAATGAGACAATTAGGAAAAAAAATAAAATCATATTTTTAACACACAAGAACTTTATTTTATTAGTTCGTGTAAATAAGGTAAATATCTTGATGTGAAAATACGTGCAAATTGTCCTTTATCTAAAATGTATTTATAAAAGCAAAAAATAAAAAGGATAAATATTTATTTAATTACTAACAAGATTTCCCCAAAATGGAATCTTCATGATCTGAGCATTAATCAAAATTTTTTACAGCTACTTACTTTAACCTTTCTGTTCAATTTTTCTACCAATAAGGTCGCCAATCTGATTGATTTTTCCTTATCAATTGTAGCCAAGGTATTCTTAAATATGTCAATAACTCTTAATTAAAAATATTAGTCAGTCAAAAAAATTATTTAAATTTTTTCCCTACTCGAGAAAGCATTTTAAATTAGAATTTTTTTCCTCATTCCATGGAAACGTTGTCAAATTAATTAGATAAAACTGAAAAAAATTTTCCATTAAGCCAAATGTCATAGACTCGAGCTCATTTTGTTCATAGTGTGACAATTTCCAAGCATCAAAATCCTTTAACCATTCAGCCTGGTCAAGAAGAACTTTTAAATCGAGTGAATTTAAGGTTAAGAATTTGGACAGTTCCAACAATTCTCTTTAAAAAATTACTCAATAAATATAATTTTTAAATATATTTAATTACATTAAATTTTTTGAATTAGAGGCAATCATGAAAAAGTCTGAAAACATATTTAGGAAATTAATTCCAGTTTTGCTCAATGATTCATTCTTTTGCTTCAAGAACTCGTAGTCAAATACTTGGTTCAGCAAGTATTTGTATTGATTTAGTAATCTAGATCGGTCGTCAGTGGTCAAGCTCTCGGTTACTTCATTATCTGACCCGTCATCTTTCTACATATAGATTAGGAAAATATTTTAAGCTTAATTTCTACTTACAAAATCAATCCTACAGGCAATTTGGAACTTTAAATAGCCATTGTGATTGTGACGGCACTCCAAATTGTTCCAATTTAAATTTAATTCTTTTAAATTCTTGAAAAAAGATAATTTTTATTTACTCACAAACATAACTTACTCTAATTTTAATTCTAAATTGACCAATAAAGTCCTTATGATTTTTCCTCAATTCAGAGACAGATCTCCATACTCTAATTAATGGATAAAAAATAAACAAAGAAAAAAATATAAAATAAAATAAACTTTTTTAAGAAATAATTCTCATTTTGTATAATGGTTTTTTTGTTGCCAGCTTTAAAGACTTGTATGACCAAGTAGTCGTTTAAATTTTGAATTTGACTAAAGAAAATAGTTTAAAAATCTGATATCTTTTCAAAATGCTTACAAATTAAAATTATCATTTGATTTTAAATTGTTTATATCTAGATTTTTGGTCTGATAAACCTCTCTTTTAGGGCTTTTTGAATATATGTCATTAAATGAGCTGCGTATGGTGCTTTTTTTTCGCATTGAAGACTCTTTTAAGCACAATTAAGTAATTATTAAGTAATTGGTTTTAAAATTTTGAATACTTATTTGTATTTCGGACAGTTTGCGTTCCGAATTCGTCTTCCGAACTGCTTCTTCATCAAGAATGTAAATTAAACAAATAACATTATCTATTTTATCAGAATTATTTTTGGTCACAATATCCTTTAATTCTATCATAGATAAATCCAACGAGTAAATTAAAGACTTAAAAATCTGAGTTGAATATTTTAATTTTTAAACTATCTTTAATACTTTATTTGAATATTTTTTGGTACATTCTTCATGTTCTTTATAATTTTTGTTGAACAAATGTCCAATATAATTGCTTACTGATGACGATTGTCCATTACTTTGGTTGGCCAAAATGCTCAGCTTATACATTACCTATGTAGCTACTGATATTTTAAAAAAGAAATCATTTTTAGTTAAATATTTCATTCATATTTAAAATTTACTTTAATAAAAGCTAAATTATGAATTAAAAATAAAAATAAATATCATAGCAATAGACCAAAAAGTGAAAATTTAGCTCATAAGTTAGTCATGAGATTGAATTTACCTGAGTTTTTTTAGGTGTTTTGAAATTTTGCCTTATTTATTTGGAGTATTTGGGATTATGGGCATATATTAAAATTAAGTAATCATGTTAGAGTAATTGAATTTGAAAATATTCTATCTATCAATTGATAATTAAGTAATCAAAAATTTTTCATTATTTTTACCAAAATTTAATCATCTTGTACTCAAATGAAAAAAAAAATATCTTATTTTTTACATTTCTTTCAAACCATTCATTCAAAAAATGTAAAAAAATGTGAAAATATTTTAATTATCTTTTCGCTAAATTTAAATTACTCATATGTAGTTAACAAAGCAAAAATAAACAAATAAGTCAACGTATATGTTATTGCTAAATTACTTTAAAACTACTTTGTCATGAATTCTAAGCTGAAATCGTTTAATCGCAATGATTTTTTAAATTAAAATTGCCAAATCTTATAAAATTTTGGAAAATTTTAACCATTAAAAGTTGAAATAATTTGATAAGATTTTTCTAATAGCTTTTTTATCTTTTAAGATTCGACAGTGATATTGCTTAAAAATGTATTTACTTTTTCTATTAATTCGCGTATAAAATGTGTAAAAACAAAAATACTGAAAATAGGATTAATTTTAACAAAAAATGACATAATTAATAAATAGTGTCATATTTAATATTTAGTAAATAGTCGCGACTAATTTAACTTTTTTTACTTTTTTTGTTTAAAATTTAATGCAAATTTTTTATTTTCAATTTTTAATTATCGATTCAATGTCACAAAGCATGCAGGCTGAAAAGAGGGTTTTCACCGCTCGGATAAGCCTGTGGGAGTAGCTTCCTAAATTATATCTTAAATGAATAAAATAATAAATAGTGTCAGATTTAATTAAAATATGTTCATTTTTTTATCCACAACAAATTAATTAAAATGAAACAGTTATACTTCAAAATAAAAACAAAATTAAGATAAAAACAGTTTTTTAAGCAATAACCAAAATTTTGATTTTCAATTGTCTTTTAGTCCTTGACAATAAGATTTGCTTTTTATCAAATAAACAATTAAAAATGTACCAAATGCAATATGGCGTGTTTTATACTACTACAGTCTCTCGAAAATTAGAGTGAAATATCAGAACCAAATAAGAGATATAATGGCAATAACTGAGGGTGTGAAACAAGGCGGTGTTTTATCGCCATACTTGTTTAACTTTTTTTATAAATGATCTACTAAACGAATGTACTGATCTAAATCTTGGTGCTTCCATAAATGGGGTGAATGTCTCTATTATAGGTTATTGTGATGATATTGTAATACAAGCAACTACACCTCGACATTGTCAATTACTTCTGGGCATATGTTCAAAATTTGCTCAAACATGGAAGATAGACTTTAATCCAGCTAAATCTGCTGCAATTATCTTTCAAAAAGGTAAATCTTTGAGCATAAATAAATTTAACCTGAATGGATTTGAGATACCACAGACTCAAAATGTAGAATACTTAGGTCTCCCAATAAGTGATAGTAATTTTATCTGTAATTTTATTGAAGAGAAGTGGAAAAAAGTTGAGAGGAGTTTTTACTCCTTATACGTACTTGGTTGTAAATCAAAATCGGCATGTCCCAATTTAGTCAGTTTTCTTAATAATCAGTTTTCCCAGTCAATATTTCGATATCATTTAGATTTGGTCTTTATTAGTGAAAATAAACTAAATGAACTAGACATAAGACAAAATTTACTAATTAAAAGAGCCCTGGGAATTAAGAAATTTTCAAGAATTAGACCCCTGTTAGAAACCTTGCACTTAGAGATGGTTGAACAAATTAACATGAGACACAAGGTATTCTTTTTAAAACAATTAAAAAATAGCTCAGTTTGTTGGAATATCTTGACTTTCCTTCGCGATAACTATAAAAAGTTTGATCAGCAAAATACCTCCTTTTGCAAACAACTAAATAATATGGAGAAAAAAACTCATATTGATGTAATGGACTTTAGTTTAAAGACTTCTTCTCTAGCAATAATTGATCATTTATATTATCGAAGAAAATCATGGTTTAGTTGATTCAATTAAATTTATTGTGGCGAAAATCAAATTAAATATGGAATTAAACTTAGCTTACTTTAAATTTTATGATTTATTAAATGATCTTTTAGAGATAGATTTTTATAAATAATTTTTTTTTTTGTTTCTTTTAAATTTATAAAAACTTTAATTTGTCCATGGGACTTAGACTCAAACTTAAATAAATAAATATTTTAGAAGAAATACCAAATAAAAAATTGTTAGAGAAATTATCGACGAAATCAAAAAGATTCAAAATATATCACGATGAACAAGCTAGTTGAAACCATGACCCCGGAATTAGCCGAACCAGGATCAAGCTTTTGTTGAAGCATACGAATATGACGCTAAGAGTATTGAAAAGCTATGGTTCATTACAACCAAGCGATTAATAAGTCTAGCAACTAAAGCCAAACAGATTTTTGCAGATGCTTATAGGTTGGTTTAAGAAAGTTACCCATCATTGTCAATTAGAACAACAGACAAAAACAAAAAATTCCGTCATATTGGAATTGTAATCACTACAAAAGAGAAACAGGAAGATTATGCACTTCTATTTAAAGTTCTAAACATTACACGATAGGATTCTCAAAAATATTTAACTAATCAAAAGTATCAGAATTTTTGGAATATTTTCAAAAACAATTTTGCTCAAATGACAAAAATGGATGGTATGAAGGATAACTTCTGAGTAAACCAAGCACAAGCAACTTACTGGAATCAAAATGTCAATGACTTAATAAACATTTTCAAAATAATGAAATAATCTGTTAAAATATTAATTTTTTTAAAGATTGACATCTTAAGATTATATAATATATTTATATAATATAATATAATTATATAATATATATATATATAAAAAAATGGTACATAATAGTATTATTCCAGCATATATTAATTTTCAATTTATGAAAATTGGAAATTAATTAAAAATTAATATACTGTAGTTCTAGCCAACATTTATAATTGACAGATGTGCATTTATACAACTTAAGGAGACCATAGTATATGCACATATACTGCACCATATTTCATTTTAACATTAAAAAAGTAAAAAAGACAATTTAATGCTTTGATCCAGTTTATTTGCCAAATTTCAGACTTTTTTTATGTTACTTTATTTAATTTACTTATAGGATTTAGATCAAAGAAGTCTAATTATATTTTTAAATTTTGAATTTGCTCAATTTTTTAAATCTGTAAAACTCTGCAACATTTTACATACACAAACTTGTATATCATACTTAGTCAAAGTAAAAATGGTTCGCTCAACATTTAAATTAGTCATTAGATTTTATCATTAAATATCTTTTTTAAACAAATTTAATTTGATTTTTTCCAAGTACATTTACTTTGTTGGTCACATAATTTTTCAGTGAATCACTAATAGTGAATCATTATTATCTTTTATTCATAATGGTCACCAAACAAGTAGATTAAATTTATTGTCTTTTAAAAAAAGTTATTTTTTGGTAAATGATGTAAAAATTAAGTAAATAAAGTTTTATATTTTATGTCAAATGCCAACAGATAATGAACTAACATTTTAAATCAGTCAAATATTAATTGAAAATGAATCTTCCAATATTTTTTCTGCTTTCTGTATTTGTATTAAAAAAGTTAACTTTTTTTATGAAAATTGAAGAAATGTAAATCAAATAATTTTTTAATTTTTGTTTTTCAAAAAAAAAGTGAAAAATAAAAATTTTACAGAAAAAGTGATTTTTTTTTAATAAATTTTTTCCATTTTTTTTATGTAAATTTCCGTAAATTAAATTTTTACAGTAATTTACGTTGATTGTCGTAAACTTTTTTCATTTACGGAAATTTACGTACTACTGTATATTATCTGGTTTATTATTTCCGCAAAGCTATAAATTAGAAATGTTTAATTTAATTATTTAAAATAGAAAAAATTGAATCAATTTAATTAATCATTTCTTTGATTCCATCAAATTTGATATAACTTAATTAATTTTACCAAGTTGTACTAATCAGAAATCAATCGAAATTTTAGAAGAAAAAATTTTTAAATTTTGATTAAACAAATTAAATCTAATACTAATAATTTATTTTATCAAAAAGTGAACTAATTTTTGATTAAAAATCTGTGTGGATTATATTTTTTTGATATTTGGAATTTTTTTACCATTTTTTTAAAAAAATCTATTCAATTATTTATTTGATTAAACTAACTAAACATTCAATTATTGGAAACCAATTTTTTAAATTTAAAATTGATTACTAAAAAGCAAATAAATTAAAAATAAAATTTTTATTATTCCTAAATACTTTTATTTATTTTTCATATTTTTAATTTTAATTACTTTATTCAATCAACAGTTCGGAAGCCGAGCTCAATTGCTTAGAAAAAAGCTTTAAGTTGGCTGTTTCCTCATACAGTTGTAGACACGAAAACAAATTACCTGCAGTAACATGGTAAGCTCCCGAACCAACTTCATAAAGCTTCTAGCTCATGAATTATGCATATCCCTGAATGTTTGGAGTCTTATAGAACACACTCAAACAAAGCTCTTGTGACTAAAATATTGACTGAAATAACTCCAAGGATAAATTAATCACTTAAAAAGCCATTTTATAAAAAAAGTTTCTAGCTATTTACATTTATACCTGTAACTAAGGTCTTATTGAGGAAAATTGTGAAATAAGATTTAGCACGATTTCTTTAATATTTTTATTTTCATATTGTTTAATCTACAAAAGTAAGAATATGGAGGGTAAAAGTAGTGATAAGGACAAGCGCTTGGTCATCAATCCAAAGGTGTTTAGGATTAGCCTGACATCGATTAAGGTCCAAAATGATGAAATTTCTGTTTGTCGCAATGTAAAAACTTGGATCATTGATAATAATAAATTACCAAATTTGTTTGTTTTAGTATCCAATCGAGCTAACTGAGGAGACTGCCAATGTAGTGGACATAAAAAAGCTACTTTCGTCAAAGCACGAATTGCCAAACATGGTCCTTCTAGACTGTAGTTTTGAAGTTATAAGAGACAATAGCTCGACCAGAGGTAGATAATTGTCCATTTTGAAAGAAAATTAATAAAGAATAAATTAATAAAGGTGAGTTGTACTGGAACCGGCGGTTTAAGTTCTATTTTGTCAACCAAGCCGAATGGAATGAATTTGTTTCCAGAGTAAATAATGTTAAACTAAAAAAAGTCAATCATCCTGTTCAAGCAGATACCACACCACGGCCTAAAAGCACTTATTTTCCAGTAACTATGCCAAGAACTTTTCGCCGAAGCTTTACCCTTCTCAAGATCAAAAATGACCAAATTTGGACCTATAAGAATGTAAGATTTGAAGCACGAAAAATTGATAGTTTTAATATGAAAAATTAAAAATTTCCAGCTTCCATTTAATCTAACTGAATACACTGCCAATTTGGAATATATAAAAAAACTAATGAGCACCGACTATGGCATTGAAAATGCGATTGTTTTGGATCGAAAATACAAAGAAGTATGCGATCATGCCACAACAAGGGGCGAAAAATTTTGGAATACAAATCATGTATTCTATTTTATTAGTAGAAGTGATTGGGAAAATTTTTACACCGAGCCAGAGTGTAAATTTCATCAAATTAAATTCAAAAAAGTTAATCACACAACTTATTTTGATAATATGAGACCAACTTATTTCAAGAGTAAAGAAAGCCATTTTTAATGTTTCTAATTTAGGAGCAAACTTTATCAAGTTAGATAAATTTTAATAAAATTGGAAAATATGATCTTGTTTTTTTGCTTTTAGATTTATAATTTGGTTTAATTTTTTTTAAATTATTTATTTTTTAATGAGGCAAAAATTAACATGTAAACAACTGGCTTGCTAAGCGCCTCAAGCCATATCAAATTTTGTTTATTTAGATTCGGGATTAGAATTAACAGCATAAAAAGATTTTAAATAATTAAAAAAAAAGAAACTTAAAACAATTTAATTAAATTAAGGTATGTAGTTTAATTTTTTACTTTGAAAATAAAAAAGCTTACCTTATTTTTAAACAAAGAACCTGAAAATGTTCAGTTAATGATAAGCTTTATTCATTTATTGTTTAAGCATTTTACCTGCATTTTCAAACCAACTTTTTTCGCTTATTTTTGTTCAAAATGGATCTCTATTTAAACAATTATTTGAATATTAAAATTGAAATGGTTTAATTAATTTAATTAATTTTGAATAACAATTTAATTTTTTCTAAATAAATGTTCTAAACTGATCTTAAAACTTGTCAATTGAGGAAAATTAATTTAATTAACTGATAAACTTTTTGCCAAAATTTTGTACAGGTTTAAATCTTTTAAACCATTCGTATCTATTTATTGCCTTGAAGCTGAGAAAATTTATATGATAAAACATTTTCTAATTCATTTTTTTAAGTAGACTAAAAATCTTAATAAAACTCATCTTGAGTTAAGAAAATGTTTTTAGTTGTCTATAATCAACATCCGCTAAATAATTTATATTCAAAGCTTAATAATTTTATTATTCAGAAATGTAATTTTTTTACTCAAATTTAAACAAAATATAGAAAAGATAATACTTGATACATTTTGATAAACAATCGATAAATTCTTATTGTTGATTCGAATAAAACTATTTTCTTCGATAAAATTTTAAAAAGACTGTAATCTCAAAGATATTTATCTATTTTACAAAAAATGAATAAAAGAATCTTATCAATAGTAAGGAATTAATCGATCATTAGTTAATAGTCGATCAGAAAAAAAGCTTATCAAAAAAAATAGTTCACGTTTAAAAAAATAACCTACAAGACTAATTTTATAATCAGTCCTTATCTAAAGCCAAGTTTCCTCGAATGACTCGTCTATTTCAGCTAATTTATAGATGATAATTGAAGCTTGCCTAATCCCTTATCTTTCTTATATTGATAAAGTTTATAATTTCTTGATGTTTGGGGTCCATGATAAGAAACTTTTTGCCATAAGCTTCTATACTATTCTCAATACATCTATTAATGTGTTTCAATCTGATTATTAAGTTATTATAAAATTAATAAAAACCAAGCTGAACTCGAATGTAAATTTTTTCTAAAGCTTTTTTTATTTTAGGACTTGTATCTAATGGTCATGTAATTTCTTAAAACAATAAATGTGGAATAGTTCAAAGATAGAGATGAGAAAAAATTAGCAATTTTTTTTTATCATATGACAAGTTTATGATTAATTTCGACTATAGTTAGTAAAAATGATAAAAAAACATAAATGATCAAAATCTTGATACATTTTTTAAAATTTTTCAAAAATTTTCATTTTTAAATTGAAATGGTTTAGTTGAATAGATAAGATTTTGTTTTTAAACTAATTAAGATTAATTGAATGGAATATCAGCACCTGTGATTTTATATAATTTTAATTTTATCTTCCATTTAGGTTTATCACTGTTTAATTAGACAAAATTTTCAGTGAGGTGTATCGTTCCGATGATAAAGCTTATTTATCATGATGTTTAGGCCAGTTTTGATTTGATACGAAAATAATTAGTCTGACAATTCGAAGATAAAATATTTCAAGAAAATTTTTAATTAAGAAATGATAATTTAGACAGATTAAATATTAAAGAAAATTTGAATTTTCGAATTTTATTTAATCTATGAGAAGAATACGAGTCAAAATAAAATAAGCCAAACAGGAAATACTAGTCACTTTTTGGTTCTGATTGCTCGAAGAAAAGTCTTTAGACTTGGAGATAAACCAATTTTTATTTATCATTTAATTTAAACTTATCCAAGCGCCATTATCGTTTTTATAAAAGAGGAGATAATTGTCAATTGATAATCACTATTTTTTCATAGTTTTCTTGAGCATTTTCTTATTTGTTAAAACGACAGATATCTTATCTACTTAAAAATTCAAAGCCTAATCTTATCTGCTGGGATTTCTAGTGTGATTCCTAGATAGAGAACTAACTTTTTTTCAGTTTTTATACTTATCTCAATTTTAAGCAATAAATATTTTTAAAAGATTTTTATTTTTCTCCTAAAATTTGATTTAAAATTTTGTTTCCATTAAAGTTGATTCATATCTGTATTTAAATTTTTATTTTAATTTATATTTTAATTCAGTTTAAGCTTTATTATCTATCTATCTATCGGATTTTTTAATTAACCAATCTATTTAAATTTTAGTTTAAAAAAAATGCCTCTGGTTAAATAGGGAACTAGACAAAAGGTATTTTTTTGCTTGATATAATTTTTTTTGCTCGAGTTAAATGCAACTAATTATAAATGAACAAGTGATAATAGAGATATTTCTTATCTATTAGATCTTGCAATCAAAATGGAATTATTTTAGCGTTCTAATGATAACAGGAGAGCTAAATATTAAATTAATTGCCATAGCAATCAGAAGATTAGGCTTTAAGGAGAAAAATATAGAGATAATAAAATTTAACTCTAAATACGAAAAAATTTAGATATTGATTGAAAAGATAAGGGAAAATAGCAATAGAATTATTTTTTGATAACTTAAATTTATGTTCGATAAGCTTTCAACTTTTTTTTTTTTTTAAAGAGAATAAATCAGAATTTAGTTATGTCAAGAAGAAAACAAGCAAACCCCAAATCGCTTCGGGTCTCTATTGATTCCATGCAAGCGTATTTTGGTGAAGATGCCAATCTTAGAGAAAATGAGCACAGCGAAAGCGTCTTAAATTCCCAAGAACAATTGGCCACAATTTTTTTGAAAAACATGACCAATAAGGCTGACTTGAATGAAAATAGGAAATTTTACCAAATTGCCAAATTGACGCTTGACTTTCTGGAAAATGCAAACAAGGAAATCAAAAAGGAAACTTTGGAGACCGAAGCACACAAGGAGCGATCTCGGTCGACTTCAGAATCATCAGAATACATTGATGTAACAACAGTTCCCGAAGACAAAAAAGCCATGCCCGAGACCAAAAAAACCCAACGCAGACGAGCAAATGTAAATAGCCAAAGTGAATCCCAAAGTTCAATTGTGGTCAATGGAAAGCGCTATTATCGTAAGTTAAAAAAAAATAGTTCTAATTAACTTAATATTTTAAAAAATAAATTTAAGCTTTAAAATTTACTTGTGAAAATTGTGGTCTACGCTACAGTGACCAAAGTACTTTGGATACTCACAAGCTTAATTATTGCACTAAGCGAAATGTTTCCAAAGATTCTTCAAGTGAAGAATCGTCACCAGAGAGCTCACCAATAAGTTCCAGATCATCAACACCTTTGAACAAAAACCAACCACCTGAGAACGCCTCATCTGTACAACTACTGAAGAGTGTCATGTATCAATGCAACATGTGCACCTTTCAGTCGGACAAAATTTCGGTCATGAACCGCCATTCTCGAATACATCTGCCTCAAAAGCGAAAACAAATGGAAGAGTCGTCACCAGCTAAGATGGACATGGGCGATGAGTCAAGCGACAATCAAAAATCATATTGCCAAGAGTGTGACATACGTTTTTCATCATTAAAAACTTATTTACACCATCGAAATAATTATTGCCAAAAGTACAAGACGATTGAGTCAGTGGTGCCAGTTCAGGTGGCACCAGGGACCTCGACAGCAAGTGAAACAAAGAAACCTCAAGTTAACACAAATGTCTCGCCACCACAGCCCATCCGAATGGGCGACTTGGTTTATGTTCCTTTCTATAAAATTAAAGATGAGAGACAAAGCTTGCCTTCTGAGCCAATGGCTGTTAAAGGACAAAAAGACATGGACGAAGCACCACTGGACCTAAGTATTAAAAAATCTCCTTCCACTGAACCTAAAGGCTTTCAGCCAGTTGTAAAAAATCCCGCTCTAAATTATCCATTCACTTTGTATCCAAACTTACTAGGCTTGTCTTCCATTATTCCTGGACCCATTACCAAAAATGAAAATTCAATAGAAGCTAACGAAAGTCGGAAAAGACTGCTGGCTGATTTTAAAAAGCAAAATCCTATTTCAGATATTGAAACAAATACTCTTATTCAGCACTCTCTGGTAAAAAAAACTTTGGTTGAACAGTATGGAGCCAATTTTGAATTGTTTAGTATAAATGAAGAAAATGACGAGGGAATTGTTGCTAGTTCAAAATCGAATAGTTTGGCTAAAAATTTTTTCATGTGTACGGCTTGTGGCTATCGCGGAAATACATTCAGAGGGGTCAAGCAACATGGTAAGCTGCATTTGAGCAATGAAAATTTTGCAATCATAAACATGACTGAATCAAAGCCATATCTGGTCTATTCCAGCCTTAATGATAGTGACTTGGGCAAGATAATTGGTAAACGCTCAAATGAAGCCGCTGATGATGAAACAAAGCATCAGGCAAATTCAAAAAAAGCGCGCTTTTTGGAATACAACCAGCCAAGTACTCGAGACAAATGACTCGAATAAATCTCAGAACCATTGTGGTAAAATGTGACACTAAGTTTAGTCATTAAAATGATTATCTGGATCATAAAAAAAACAATTAAAATGTAAAGATTAGACAAAAAAGTTTTATTTATTAAATAAGCATCAGTTGTTTTATATTTATAAAAATTATTTAAGATTTCGTCCAGCTTATTTTGCGTTTTTGATTTTTAATCCTACCGTGGTTACCATTTTTTAATAAATGTATTTAATTTTATTTCTAATTTGAGAAAAAATATTAACTTAAATAATAATCTGAAAAATTAATAGATTGATAAATTTAGTGATGAGTGCCTAATTTGTTTTTTTCTCTGCATTCAGCTGGTAAAAAACAATTTGGGAAAATAAATTAACAAGTTTTAGATATAATATTTTCAATTAATTTATTCACTGTATTTTTTAATCTACCATTTGAAAAATTGATAAATTTTTTGACACAAAATTAAACTTGTTTTTGCGTTTTATAATTGTGAAAATTTAAAAAAAACAAAACAGATAAAATAATTTAAATATAAAAACATCTATTTATGTTTTTAATTAGTAGTTGAAAATAAATGATTAAATTTTCATTAATCATAATGTGTCGTAAATTCCAAGTCAAGTCAATGACCTGCAATTTTAGCTTTATTATTTAAAACTCTCTTAATCACTAAGTTTTTTCATAATCTTTTATAATTTTTAGTTTTTTATCTTATATTATTTTTAAAGACTTTTTGAATTGACTTTTGCGCAAGTCTGATCATAATTATTTTTATTATTTTATAGCTAAATAACTTGCTATAAGAATATTGAAGAGGAATAAAAGTTAATTGTTTCCGCTTTTCGCTTTTAAAAATTTGTCTTATCTGTTTCTAGTATCTGTTTACTCAGATTGTTCCAATGAGCTGTAAGTGTATTGGTAAAGAAAGTTTCGAGTACCATGCTAACTCTGGGAATTCTTTATCCAATTTTGTACATCCTTTTCTGGACAACTGTAAGTTTATAATACTTGGAATCAAATACATGTTGTAGAACGTTTTCTGAACATATTCTGGTTCTGAACGTCCTTCCTGGATACCAAGTTTCGCAAACGCCATAGAATAAGCTCTATTGATGGCAAAGGGTTAAGTCTAGAAGAACCATTATTGCTAAAAATTTTCATCGAGTGATTTTATCATGCCTCAAGCGTTTCCAGAAGGTTAATTAGAAAACCATACTTTGGCAAACTCTGGTGCAACAGACTATTTTCTCAATAATTTTGGATTAGGAAACAAAGAATTTGATTTTACAGATTCTTATTGAATTATTATTTTATATTTATAATTAATCTCTAACAGTTACTTATGAAAATTTCATAATATCAGAGGTACAAGGGAAGCTTCTACTATATCAATCATAAATTGTGTCAATCAGATAACCACAAGGGCAATTAAGGATTATCAAAGTTAAAGTAATTGAGGTTTCAAATTAAAGCTCAAACACCATGTTAGGAAACTAAACATAGATAAAAAATAATCTGAATGTAACACAAGAGCAAATAGAAATTATCTTTGAAATTTAATTAAATTATTCATTAACAGTTTGGTTTATCGCTGGACCAAACTATCGAAAAATATTACAACATAAGAATAATTTATGTATGAATAGTAGAGCTTAGATGACTCCAATCTACATTTTTTAATACTATTAATTAAATTAAAATCAAGTTAAAAAAAAAAACAAGATAAAATACATCAAACCTTTATCTATTTAGTAAATTAGAATTTATTCAAAGAAATAATTATTCTTTGTTGAATAAAAGTTCCAAAATTTAAAAGCTAAAATGTAGCAAAATTTTAAAAATATTCCAAGTAAAAAAATAAATAGAATCATTTAACATTTAATAGTTTGGTAAATGATACAATTTGAAGCTTTCAGGCCTTGGATAGGATCCTAACTTATTTGATTATCTTATTTTACTCTTTGCATTGTTAATATCAAACAAATAGGCTTCTATTTAGAAAAACTAAAATAAAGTGTAGATTAAATTTTTTAGAATTAATTTTGAATAAAATCAATTCTTAAATTGAATATTTTTCTTATAATTAAAATTAATTAAGATGGTTTATTTTATAGAATATTTCTGCCACCTTTTTTCCATAGTGTCAAAAAATTGAATTGCATTTAGCATAAAAAATAAAATTTTACAATTCACTTAAAATTAACCAACAACCCATTTAAAATTATGCCTAAAAATTAAATTAAAAAATGTGCTCTTTAAATTGAATTTTTTGTTATTTGTTTTTTTTTTTTAGGAAAAAAAGATAAATGCTAGCAAATTAGAGCTATTTAATTTCACGTTAAAATTAAACTTCGATTTAAATTTAATTAAAAGTGTCGTTGGAGGCACTCATTTTTGGTTTTGTTGCCACTTTGGTTTGCCAAGGCATTGAAATTTTTAACTCTTGAATAATTGTTCAAATTGTTTTCCGAATATTTCTGGCATCAATCATTAACAACCATAAATTATCTTTATAAACACTATTAAGAATACATGAAAAATATGTTACAATTAGAGATGTTTGGATCAAATAAACAAGTTTTGCTCTTAGCAATGATTAATGAGAAAATTTTAGTTTTTTTTTTTTTTTTTAATATTCTCAATACCTTCTCAAAATTTCATTTAAATTACCTTTTTCTTATACAAACAACTAAAGTATGCTTGAATAAATCAGAATAGAAAAAAAAATTAAAAAGAAAAAAGAATATATTTTAATTTTTTATGCCATCAAGATAAAGATGTCTTTTATTGATACCGAGGATCAATTTTTTAAAAATAGCAGTCAAAAGCTTGATGAATGGTACACCAATTATACCGATCTGTCTGACGCATCCTATTCGGTTGAATTAGCCGAAAGATTGAATAATCTTTCCAAGTTTCACAGACAGCTACAAGATCCCAAAACCGAGCTGAAATTGGCCCAAAAAAGCCTCGAAGTGTACCAGAATGTGCTCGATGGCGACCACTTGGCGATCGCCGAAGCTCTCAAAAATCTTGGCATCGCTTACTCGAACAATTTCGAGTCCAAGCTAGAGTTAAGATACAAATTGGAATCTCTCAGAATGATGAAAAGACTGACCGATGAGGACTCAGAGCTGATGGCTGACACCCTGCTCCAAGTTGGTCTAGCCTACCGTGTCATCGGCGACCACCACAATGAGGTCAAATTTATCAACCATTGTTTAGATATGAGAAAAAGAATGTACTCAGACAGCAACCAGTTGACAGCTGAGGCTTTGGAACAGCTTGGCACAGCCTTTTCTAACCTGGGTGATTATAATCACGAGCTAAAGCTCAAACTCGAAGCTTTAATTATGAAAACCAACATCTACACTGGTGACCATAAAGAAATAGCTTCTTCACTGGTAACAACCGGGTCAGCTTTTTCAAATATCAATGATTTAAACAATATGTTCAAGTATAAAAAAGCTGGCTTGGAGATGCGACAACGCATGTATGGAACAATTGACCATGATGAAATAGCCGAGTCGCTCTACCATCTCGGTCTCTCATACAGGAAATTGTCCGATCCGGCCAAAGAGCTGCTCAGTATTGATGAAGCAGTGAAAATGAAGAAAAGAATCCTGATGCAAGATGACCCTGTGTTGGCCGAATGGTTAAACAACTTAGGTGTTTCATTTGGAAACAATGGCGATTTTAGAAAAGAGCTTGAGCTTAAATTCGAAGCCTATGAGATGAGGCGCAGGTTTTTTAGCGGAGATCACACCGACATTGCTTCCTCTTTGAACAATATTGGTCTTGGTTACCGTAAGCTTGGTGACCACAAAAATGAGTTGAAATATTTGCTCAAATCGTTCGAAATGTATGACAGGTTGTTCGAGGGAGATCGTCGGCATAAAGCCGTCTTGCTGAACAACATTGGCATCGCTTATGGCAATAACAAGGAAAACAAGTACTATCTGCAATATTTGATCAGGTCAATTGATATGTACAGAAGATTGTATGATGGTGATTATAAAGAGATGAATTTGCTTATGGAAAATTTGAGTAGAGCTTACTCGAAAAATGGTGACATAAAAAATGGTAAAAAGTATAAAATTCAGGCCGACAAATTAAAAAACAAATTAATTCATCGAAATCATTTTTATTATTTTTGAAATTAAGATAATCAAAGTCAAAAATACATTTTGTTTTATACTTGGTTTTAAGTATAAGGCTTTTTTTATTTAAATTTTGCCTTGACTTTAATCTAATAGAATATGTTATTTAAAAGATTTTTTTAATTTTTTATTCAAATGTGCTATTTAATAAATTTTAACTCATTTATTTGTAATTTTTTATAAATATATCACAAGCTTAGGATATTAGAACCCCATGAACATAAATACTCTCTGACAAAAATTAGTTAATTTATGCTTGTATCCATTATTTATATTTATATTTAAGAAATGTTTTTTAAATACAATTAAAATCGCATAAAAATAATGTTTTAGAAATTAATTGTGTATTATTAAATTTTTAAAATCATTTTCTAGAGATATTTTATTACAGTTCAAAATTTTCATAATTGTAAATTGTAATGATTGTAAATTTAAAAAATATGATAAATTAACAATTTAAAAGTCATTTTTTATTTTAAAAAATGTTAAACTTTAGTAATGTAATTTAAATCAAAATAATTTTCAATATTATTATTTTAATTGAAAAATAATAACAGATTTTTTAACTAAACGATTGAATAACTATCGTTTTAAAAAAGCGTTTGAAAAAACCTTTATCTTAAGTCTGCATGGCATCAAAAATAATTGATCAATGATATCTATTTTGATAAAATGCAGTATAAATTAAATTTTAAATATGTTTTATACAATGAAAAAAAATATTTTAAATTAAAATTTTATTTAAAAAAATTAGTAAAAATATGATTGATTTACATGATTTACATCATTTCGAGATGAATCTTGAATAAATTCTGACGTATTGTTCTTTTCTGATTGTTTATGTTTATATAATTAATTTTAAAGGGCGAATAATTTTTTAATACCGCTATTTTAAATAAAAACTCATCTAAAATATATTCCTATCTATCCTTCAAAACCTTATCAAATTAGGTATCGATCCTCCAAAAAAATCAAAACTCAATACATACTGAGGACAACAAGATCTCGAAAAGCAAGTTTCCTAAGCCTGCCTATGTTAAATGATCTTAAAGATTGGACCGAAAAATTTAACAGAACTACAGAAGACGGACACCAAGTGTTTGTTGGTAAAATCGAAACAATTGACGATTCAAACATTGTGCTCAACTTGCACATTCCAATCGCTAAAAGAAGATGTTTTTTTTGTTCTAGATGTAACTCAAAAAATAAATAAATTTCTTTTATTTTTATTTTGTTAGATATTTTTTTATAATAAAAGATGTAGTTTTTATTAAATTGGATATTTTTAATTAGAATAGATTACTTTTATTAAATTAGACTTAACTTTAATCAATTAGATTTCTTAAAATTAGCGAAAAGTTTATTAAAGTTAGCGGGAGGAAAATTATGAGCCATTTTAGAGCATCTTTATGATGAAAAGACTATCTACTAAAAATATGTTTACCTTTATGCATTGAAAAGTTAGCCATAAAATCTAAAAAAGAAAATTTTTTGACGTTCTAAAATCTAACTTAATAATTCTCGCTTTACTGAAATTTTTTTTGGTCAAGATCTTGAACTATTTATGTCCAAAATTTAAGGTTTTTATGACATTAAGTTCTTAATATTTTTAAAAGAACAAAAACACGCCATTATTTAATGAAAAGATGTACAAATATTTAATAATTTAATTAATTTATTAAATAAATTTATTTTTTTTGATTAAAAAATACTTTCCTGCAATTTATATTAAATCGGACAAATTGTTTGCATTATTTAGAAATAAAAAGCAAGATAAAGCTTATCGGTAATTTGGTTACCATGGTCACTACATTTAAAAAATTTAGAATGGCACTCTACTATTATCATTAAAATAGAAATCTTAGTTTTATAAAAAATGCTTTTGCTGGACATAACCACAAATGACAAGGGTCAGCTATACACCCATAAATCACCAATTTCCAATGGGTACTTTAATTTTATCAATTATCAATTTTGTTTTGTCTTAATTAATTTTGTTAAAGTCTTTTTCTCAACATCAAACACACAATATGCAACAAGTTATCTATGGTAACCAAGCAGATCAATTTTACTCACTTGAGTTTTAACCGACTTGGTGACCGCTTTCTCGCATGTGATCTACACGGAACAATATACATGTTCGATTTGAACTACAACAGGTATATGAGGCTAAATCGTCTGGGAATAACATGTACTGCTTTGGCATTCAATCTAAAATGTAAGACAGAATATTTGGTGGCTTTTATTGATGGTTCCATAAAATGCTTCAATACCGAGACCCGTAATTTGGTCGGATGGATGAAGGGTCATGAAAAAGCGATCGTAAGTTTAAGTGTTCATCCGACCCAAGGTGACATGGTAATATCTTTCTCGGCCGATTCGGCCCAGTTGTGGGATCTTAAAACTTTTGAATGCAAACAAAAACTAAGCATTGACTCAAAAAAGAATGTTGAGATAATGAAAATTTGCTTCTCACCATCTACATGTGACATTGTATCTGTATTCAAGGATGATTCTATCTATGTTTGGACCAGCGAAAGCATAAATCTTAAATGTTCATTTAATACTGAAATAGACGAAAATGAATCCAGATTTTACCGGTGCTTTTCACTATCCAAGTGAGAAATTTTTTGGCTTTTAGTTAATTTAATTGATAATTAAAAATATAAAAAGCACTTTTGCTTCATTATCTAGCCATATAAAGAATACAAAAATTAGCTTGAAATAAATTTTAGAACTACTGTGTTACAAAAAAATCACTTTCTCTCAGATCTGATCAGAACCATATTTTTGCCAATCTGGGACAGAATATTAAAAATTTTACATTTTGCTTATTCATATTTTTATATGTTTTGTGCATTGTTTCAGAAAATTTTTATTTGGCAAATTTTACAAAATTTTTTGAAATATTGCACAAAAAAATAAAATATGAAAATAAAAAAATGTAAAATTTTTAACATTTTTCCCAATCTGGACTGTCCAGATTACAATTTTATTATTTTGTTTATAGATTGAGTTTTTGACAATTAAAAATTACCAAACAAAGTCCCTTTTACCTTTTCAAATATTCAGCATACTTGTGCATTTATCACTTGAGAAATTATTTACCAAATACACAGTCTTATTTATTTATTTCTGTATTCTCTAAAATCTCTTTTACAAATAATTACAAATACCTCATTTAAAACATTTATCATTTTTTTTAAGTTTGTTAAAACCTTTTAAAAAAAAATATATCTTTGTTTTATTTAAAATTTTTTTTTCAAAATTTCTTTAATTTTTAAAATTAAAAACAATTAATTTTTTTATAGTTCTTTATTCAGAGCATAAAGTCATTAATTCAGATTTCCACTCAATTTGATCCTTTAATTTCACATTTGCTTCGATCCATGTCATTCTCATTTCAGTGAGCTATTTCGTGATTGTTGTCCCCCACGTTTGCTGTTCTCATTGTAGGGCTCTATTTGGTATTGATATTCTTTTCATTCTAAGTACATGTCCAAGTCACCACAGTTTTTTGTTCTAGATAGATTGGTTCTGACTTAGTTCTTCTGTTTAGCTCATCATTCGTCAATGTTTCAGGCCAGTCTATCCCAAGAATCCTTCTCAGGCCATCAGTGTGGGAGCTGTTAAGACTTTTTCGATCCAACTCAGAAACTCCCCAGCATTCACTTCCTACGTCAGTGTTGTATATCTTGAAATTTATTTCCTTGTTGTAGAGCTTTGATTTCCACACTGGTTTCAATGGTTCTAAATAATAATATCATCTATGGTAACCGTGCCACTAATTTATTTTTATGCACATGACTCACGTTTTGGCCCCATTTACGCCGAGTCGGGTTGGTCTTGCGTAGTTTACCAAATTCTGCTTTCTTTCATATGTATGCCCATTTCTTTATTTGTTATTTGCACCAAATTATCTCAGTTTAGATCTTCAAGCTTTTAATTACCTATTAGATAATTTAAAATAATATTTAACTGATTATTTCTGCATTTTAACTATTAATGTAATTTTAAAAAAATTTTTTTTAAGTGATGGAAAAGTTCTGGTAGTCGGCTCTAGGCAAAATTTCATCGACATTTTTAGCATAGAAACAAAAGAGTTTGTAAAAAAAATTGAATTAAAAAACACAGAGTCTGTCTTAAAAGAATGCATTATTCTTCCGGGTTTATGCTATGAAAATAAGATATTAATTGTTTTGTATGCAGATGGTATTATAGACGTATATAATATTGAAAGTAGCCAGTTCTTGGGCAACCTTAACAGCTATAACATAGTTCACAACCAAAGTCAGATCATAAACAGCCAAAAAATAGTCCAAATATACTCCTCTCTGAATTCGAGGTACTTTTGTGGTATCACACAATGCGGATACATTCAAGTTTATGATCTTGATTTTTCATTTATCAAAAATCTGAAAGCAACTAGTACCTTGATGAAATCATCTATAAATTCTACTCAATCCAGATCTATGGAAAAGCATGAGGATAAAAAATCTTTAAGCATAAATAAACCAAAGCCTCAAAGTGTGCCTAAGCGAGTTCAAAATTTGCTCGAAAATTCACAAATTCAATCTAAATTGGTCAAAATTTTAAAATGTTATAATGAATATCCAGCTAGGTATAGGATGTTTATTTGGAAAGTTTTGCTTAAATTGCCAGAGAACTACGACTCTTATGCTTCGTTTGTGGAGCGCGGCGCTCATCCTTCGTATGTAGATTTTTCAAAAAAATATCCCATTAAGAGTCAAAAATGTGTTAGATTAATGGAAAAAACATTGTCTGCATTGGCTTACTGGTCACCAGTATTTGCTGAATGCGAATTTCTGCCTCTGTTGATATTTCCATTTGTCAAATTGTATTTAAACAATCAAGTGGTTTGCTTTGAGATATGTGCCACTTTTATAAGTAAATATTTAATTTAATTTAAATACTTGAATTTTTTTATTATCTCTTAAATTTTTTTCAGATAATTGGTGTCAACATTGGTTTGAATTTTTTCCTAATCCGCCTATGAATATTTTAAATATGATCGAAAATTTGTTGTGCCATCATGATCGTATTTTGTTGGACCATTTTGTTAGATACCGAATAAATTGCCAGGTAGTTTGCCTATTCTAAATTAATTTTTAATATGAAATAAACTATTTGATTAAAACATAATTTATTAATTAAAATTTAAAAAATATTTATTCAATTTTTTTTTATTTCTTAAATTAAATCAGATTTATGGTTGGTGTCTTCTGGAGACTGTATTTTCCGAAGTATTTAGCAAAGCCGAATGGCAAATCTTAATGGACAACGTTTTAAGTCAGCATCCTGGCTTTTTGCTTTACTTGGCTGCTGCCTACTCAATATGCAATCGAACAGCTCTGATTCAAGTTAAAGATTTAGATGACGCCAAGTATTTCTTCAGACATCGGAACCCAGTTAGTGTCCATCATTTGATATCTGAAGCCCATAAGATGAAAAAATCTACTCCAAGCGATATTGATCCATGTAAAATACTTCAAAACTTTCAGCCTTTAAGCAAGGGAACATATCCAATTTTCAATAAGCAACCAAAGTTTATAAATGATTACCAATTGATTGAGAAAACCCGCATTCTTCAGGACGAAATTCAGTATTTAAGAGAACGCGATGCTCATTTAGAATCTCACAAGCTGTCCGAAGGTAAAAAACTTGAGAATGAGTATATGCTTAAACAAATGCTCTGGGACAAGGCTGTAAATACCAAGCAAAATAATTATTACAAACAGAATGTGATGGAATATGAGAGGAGAAGCATGCTGGCTGGACAGCAATTACTGAGTGAACAACAGGCTAGCTTTGAAAAAGATAATTTTAACAACTCTAAGTTGAACAAAATAACAGTTGGAGGTGAACCTATGGTAATAAAAGATAGAGATGGACATACTTTGTTCAATAAGATGAAAAAGATAGATGAAAATTTTGATGAAATTAAAAACAGCATCAGTCAGAGGAACAATAAGAGTCACGATTTTTACCAAAATGAAGAGGTTGGAGAAGAATTGGACATTTCGAATGATGATGATTTTCAAAAAATAGAATCGGAATTAAAATCAAACAGGGCTAGTGCCATTTTGGAAAATTGTGAGCCCAAGCCAGAAACTTCAGCAGATTATTCCAATTCCTCAAATTGTAATATTTGAATTTATTCTATAAATATATTTTTATTAATTTTTTGTTGAAAAATTTAGTTAGCTTGGACAGGGGACGAAAAGCAATAGAAGACCAAGAGAGAGAAACTCTTAAGAGAATATATGAAATTAGGCAAACTTTGGCGCTTCAGGGACGCTCGAGTGTTGATTCTAAAGTTAATTATTAATTGAGTATGATTTCCTTTTAGTTCAAAACTTACAAAATATTAATAAAATTTTGTTTAAAATAAGATTTATTTATTATTCAACGTTTTAATTAATAAAAGATAAATATCTTGGTCACATTTTTTAAACGTAAAATAAAAATTATACACGTTTATAAAGTCTATAATAGTCACGCTTCAAAAAGTTAATAGGTAATTGATTTTGATATCAAATTTTTTTTAAAATAACTTTTATTAATAGCTTCTAAGGTCTATAATTTCATATTTTCTTTTTTGTTTATACCTATTTATTTTAGTATATACGAAAAAAGCTGGATAAAAATTAAATTTTCATACAAAATCAAATTTGATTTTTAACTTTCTGGACAAAATTTCCCACTGTTGCTCTGATCTTGACATTATTATGATAACCCACTGGCTTTAGAAGTAAACAAAAGATTAATTATTTAAGAAAAAGGTAACCAAGTTAAAATTTTGATCCTTTTACAAAAATTTTAAAATAAAGCTCTGAAATTTTGTTAAATATAAAAATTTGCAATGAAATTTAACTGCGCTAAAAGTAAAATATGATCAAAAATTATTCTTTGCCAAAAGAATTGGGGTCACAAGAGGCTATCCTAAATTATTTTCGAGATATGATAATGCATGCAGAAGAAATCATTCTTTTGACTCAGAGTCTGAAGGAACTACAACAAGCGCTTGTGAGAATATGGAATAAACAGAGATTCTATCCTTGGGAAACTCGTGGTTGTGAAGTTCCTTTTAATTCGATCGTTTCAATTCAGAAAAACTTATAAAAATAAATTTCAGATAAAGAATTGAAATTTACATAATGAAAAAATAAAAATAATATCTTAAAGTGAGTCTTTAGCGATATTGTAAAATAAGCAAAATTGAAATTAGCATTTAAAATAATATTTTACCAAACTAATCAGACACTTTTTGTCTTATTTTAACTTTGTAATTTTATTACATCACCTTTAAGGCGTTCAATGAAAGGAATACTAATAATACCAAAAAATGTAATATAAATCTCAAAAGCATTTCTTAAATGATTATATTAAAAATTTTAATTTTATTGCTATGCGAAAAATTTCGCATTAATTGATGAAATTTTGATCTTATTTTTAAAACAAAATAATCAACTTCTCAGATAATTAAGACGTATTCTTTTTGGTTGCAAAAAATTTTATACTAGAATTCAGATATCTAAAAACAAATTAGAATTTTAATTTTTCTTATTTTAAACATGGTAAGATATCTATCAGAAACAATTTACGGGGTAATTGTCTTTGAATATTTTCTAGCTGTTAAAGAATTATTTTTCTAAAATTTGCTTAAATTTTATGATTATCAAATAAGTTGATTATTAAAATATGTATGAATTAAATTTAAAATAAGCTTATTAAAAATCAGATTTAATTACTAGAATAAAAAATATGATTAGATAAAATTTTAAAATGCAATTAAATACCTAAAAACTATAACTTAAAACAAAACTTTAATTTCGAATTTTGAATCAAGACATGGTTAAGAAAATTTCTAAATTAAAGAATCATAAGTTTACATATTATCAAATAATTAATTCAATCAAGCATTTCATTCATTTGCCTTTATAAATTAAAAGATACTTGGAAACAAAAAGTAAATTTTAAAAAATTCGAAAACCAAGTTTTTCGCGGACGGCGCTGGAATGGTATTTGGTTGTGAACGAAGATGGATGAATATGAATAGAAAACATGTATGACAACCATTAGATATCAAAGCTGTAACCGGAATTAGATAATGAAAGTTATGGTTGATATTTTCATTTTTTTAGCTAGATAATATGTCTTGACATTTTTTATTTAATAAATTTTATTGGCCCTTGTTTATCTATCCTAATCTCTTAATAAATTTGTAACCTAAGGTTTAAAAGATTAATAATATTATTATAAAAATGCTTAGAAATGAAAATTTATTTTGCATTTGGCAAATAAAAAAAATTCCATAATCGAGGCATTAATCTATTTTTGGCAGCGTCAGACCCTCAAGTATAAAATTTTTGCATTCTTTTGTTCAAAATTTGCTTCCATAATAACGCTGAGCAAAAAAAAATCTTATAATAAATTAGAATTAATGCAAATATTTCTGTATTAATTTAAAGCGTTCTTTTTATATTATTTTTAGCTTAATATTCAAACCAAATTATAAATTTTAAAAAAAATGAGTGAATTGAAACGCGCCCATTTGACTCAAGAGCCAGCTTTTGACAATTTAAAGTCGCTTTTTGCCAAATATGGATCCAGTTTAAATATGAGAGAAATGTTTGCCCAAGATCCCAAGCGCTTTGAGGCTTTTTCGCACAGATTACAGACTCCCGATGGTGAAATTTTGTTTGATTTTTCCAAAAATTTGATTAACCAGGAAATACTGAATGGTTTAATCAGACTGGTAATTAAATCTAACACCAAAAAGCTGTGCTTTACTAAAGCTTTTTTTTAGGCGCGAGAGCGTAAAGTTGAAGAACATAGGGACAAAATGTTCAAGGGTGATAAGATAAAT
This sequence comes from Brachionus rotundiformis, assembly GCA_016802295.1. Taxonomy (NCBI): domain Eukaryota; kingdom Metazoa; phylum Rotifera; class Eurotatoria; order Ploima; family Brachionidae; genus Brachionus; species Brachionus rotundiformis. Next base: position 860,058 of record JAESIW010000020.1, read on the forward strand.
TTTACAGAGATCCGCAGTGTTTTGCATACGGCATTGAGAAACCGAGCCAACCGGCCTATTATTCTGAATGGTGTTAACATTACCAATGATGTTAACGAGGTCTTGGCTAAAATGAAAGTCTTTTGTGATCAGGTACGCAGTGGCAAATGGCTCGGTTACACTGGAAAAGCAGTCAACGATGTGGTTAACATAGGAATTGGTGGATCTGATTTGGGTCCATTGATGGTCACAGAAGCTTTGAAGCCATATGGAAATAATGGTCCTCTCAAAGTCCATTTTGTGTCCAATGTAGACGGAACCCATTTGGCTGAAGTGTTGAGAAAAGTCCATCCGGAAACAACACTGTTTGTGATTGCATCCAAAACATTCACCACACAGGAGACCTTAATGAATGCTCTGTCAGCCAAACAGTGGTTTGTTGAACATGCTCAAAATCCTGACCATGTAGCCAAGCATTTTGTCGCTTTGTCTACTAATGAGGAAAAAGTGACTGAATTTGGAATTGATAAGAAAAACATGTTCGGTTTTTGGGACTGGGTTGGGGGTAGATACTCGCTGTGGTCAGCCATAGGTCTATCTATTGCTCTGTATATTGGATTTGAAAATTTTGAAAAGCTTCTTGATGGAGCTTTTTTTGTAGATGAGCATTTTAGGAATACACCTTTGGAGCAGAATATACCAGTTCTAATGGCTTTGATAGGAATTTGGTATTCGAATTTTCATGGATCAGAAACGCATGCAATTTTGCCTTATGACCAATACTTACACCGTTTTGCTGCCTACTTTCAACAGGGTGACATGGAATCAAATGGAAAATTTGTTACCAGCAACAATCAGCAAGTAAATTACAGCACTGGTCCGATTGTTTGGGGTGAACCTGGTACTAATGGACAGCACGCTTTTTATCAGTTGATTCATCAAGGAACAAGATTGATACCATGCGATTTTATCGCACCAGTTCACACTCACAACCCGGTTCGAGGTGGATTGCATCACCAAGTTTTGCTTGCCAATTTCTTGGCTCAAACTGAAGCTCTAATGAAAGGAAAAACTCTTAACGAGGTGGTTGATGAGATGAAAAAAACTAATCTAACTGCTGAACAAATTGAGCGCATCAGCCCTCACAGAGTATTCAAAGGAAATAGACCAAGCAATACAATTTTATTGCCAAAAGTTACACCATTTACCCTTGGAGCTCTTATAGCTTTGTATGAGCACAAAATTTTTATCCAAGGATCCATCTGGGACATCAATTCATTTGATCAATGGGGAGTTGAGCTAGGCAAACAATTGGCTAAGACAATCGAAGCTGAATTGAGAGATTACACCAAACTAGCAACAAGTCATGACTCATCTACTAATAATTTGATCAACTATATAAAAGAAAAACATAAATCTAATTAATTAATGAACATTAGAAATTCGATTGCTCAATTAGAAAATATAACCTAGCACAGACTTTAAATTGTTCCTTATTTTTATTAAAATTTAATAATAAGAATGATTATCGTAGTCATTATTTATATTTGAATAAAATTTTTTAGTTGTTAAACTTTTTTATTTTATGATAACTTTTCTAACTACTAACTAACCCTTCTTGAGTAATTATGTAAGAGTTATAAAATCTTTATTTAATTGGCAAGATCTACCGATTTGAATCGGTTCTAGGACTCATATGGTTCTAGGTCTATAAATTCCTTAGCAACCATATACACATATTTATATAGACATATTAAACCAAATTGTCATTGTCACAAGATTTGATAATTTGTTTAAATAGACTTAATTTTAAAAGAAGGAGAGAATTTTTAAGTAACATTTGCTGGATCTAAAAATACACCTCTTCTTTCTCTTGGTATTATTGAATTAATTATTAATTTATCATTAATAAATAATGAGTATAATTAATGAATATTATTATTAAATCATTAATATATTTAAATATGTTTTATTTTTCTTAAGATCACGACTGCGAGTCATGATAATAGATCATCAACAAAAAAAATTTTTTGATCAAAATTGTTTTTATTTTTTTAAGGTAATTGTACTCTAATAATCTGATTTTCAAAAATTTTTAATTAGATGAAAATTTTCCAATTTTTACATATAATTAATTCAAATTAAAATTTAATTTAAGTTTCATCCAATTTGGTATTCTTGGTAAAAAAAAAACCTTATATTCGATAGTAATAAACCTCATAGGTCTCAACAATATTTCCTAATCTTCTTGGTTAATAATTTCACTAATTATCATATCATAATTGATAGATGAGAATTAAAATTGAATTGATGAGAACACAAAAAATAGCCAAAAAAATGTTTAACCAATTTAATTCTTTAAATAAGCTTTTAAACTTTTGTTTGGTTTGATTCGACTTAGAGCATTAAGGTTCCAAAACTTATTTGGAATCAAGCTTCTATCAGTACCAGAACAAAGGCAAAGATCTACAAGGGAACCGAGAGTGCAACAATGTTATACGGTGAAGAGACGTGGACTTAAAACACTGCAGAATATCAAAGCTAAATGGGTTCAACAAGAGGCGCTTGATGCAGGCTGTCAGTTCAAGAAGAATTGTCTTGGCTTTTCAAAATTTCCAAAATGACAAACATGGTCAGGAAATTTTTGACTAATGAAGGATAATTGATTACCTAAGAGAGTGCTCGTCGGAGACATGGTGACAAGAAAGAGGAAATATGGGACGCCTAAAAGAGAGTGGATGGTTTGTTTCAAGGAGGACTGTGAGAATATTGGAATTGCTTAGTCATTTTTTTTTTTCAAGTTGATTAAAAAAGATAAAAAAACAAATAAAAGCTTAAATCATTTCTTAGCAAAAAAATTATCTCTTATGATACTTTTAATGAATCCCAGCAAAGTATCCAAGAGTTTTTATTGTCAATATAATTATACTTAAGTTAAAATTTTAAATTAATTTTTATTTATTTTTGTGCTTTTGTGTTAATTTATTTGTAATATTATGTATGACGGAAATGAATATCCATTACCAAGAGAAAATCAGACAAAATTGACCAGCACATTGGATAGTAATAAAGGCTATCGTGAATTTTACGATTTTAGAGAAACTCAAAACCATAGTACCATAAATGAGCGAATTATTGTTCCTGAAGTTGACTTTGTTCCAATTAAAACTAAAGGCATCCTTAAAAAAACCGATAGCACTACCAGTACTGGTAAAAATCGCAAAAGTATTGTAATTAACACAGCTAAAAACCAACTAAGAGAGTATGAACCAGAATACCGTAGTTTGTATTTTAAAGAAAAGGAAAAATTTCAGCCAAAAATTTCTGAAAATCATGGAAAATCTGGGACAGCAAGTCATAATACCAAAGAAAATCATAAATACCAAGCCGAAAATAACGACTTGCCAAAGACTTCAGTAAAAACCGATGGACTAAGGTCAGAAAAAATTAGCACAACTGAAAATGGAGAAGCTTCTTCTTCCGTAAACACAACTTTAAATAAAGATGGTTTTTTAAAACTTCTTGAAATTCTTGGTGTTCAGCTCAAAATTCAAGCCAAAACCAACCAAAAAAATCTCAAAATTCAATCTACATTTATTGACGAAATAGTCGCATTGAATGTGATTAAACAAGGCCTAATAGAACATCCCTATGAAACATTGGGAAATCTTGATCTAATTCTAAATTGGATCTCGACTCGCATCCAAGAAATAAATCCTTTCTATGTTTACAAAATTCTTGACTATATTCACACTCTATTTAATCTATTGACCAGAAATGATCTGAAAATCTCTGACTATCAGGCCAATTTGATAATACCATGTTTGATTGAAAATTTTTCAGACTCAAGACCATATATTCAAGCAGCAATATCGACTCTAATAAAACAATTATCAATTTGTTATGATGATAGGAAAATTTTTAAGTATCTAATGGCTTATATTAAGACAAGTAATGATACAATTAGAGTGGAATGTCTGGAGGAGATAAGCTTTTTGTTGAATACTTTTTTTATGGAGTCATACGAACCAGAGGAAACCATGAATGAAATAGCCAGTCTAATTGGTGACAAGAATAAGACAATAGAGTCCAGTGCCATGACCATCATTGCTGTGTGTTTCATTAAATATGGTAATGATGCTTTTGATTACATAAATAACTACGACTACATTCCAATGATAAAGCGCCACTTGAATGCCAATTATGAGCGCATCAACGATTTAGCTAGACAGAAATTTTCGCTTGATGCCCAAATTCACCTTGTTTTCAAGTATATAGCCTATAAATGCAAAACAATTGATGAAGAAATGCAAGATTTTGGCAAAAAAGAATCTATCAATAATTATGTAATAAATATTAATGATACATATGTTGAAAATAGTGTGAATGCTTTGCTAAATGTGGATCTTTTTCTCTTAGATGATGAGCAACTTGAATATTTGGAAGATTTTGTTGATGACATAATAAAAAATTGTAGTATTGCCTTGAATAAGGCTTTAATAGAATACTCTACTAATAGAGATTCGCTAATATTGAATGATTTGATACAAATTATTTTTATGACAGTGTCGCATTTGTTTCTGAAAGGCTTGGGAAGGTTGGTAAGCGTAAATAATTTGAAAAAGTTCATGTTCAGCTTAGTAATTGGTAAAAAAATAATGAGCAAAAGGGACGAGAAATTTGAGAATATAGATAAAATTTTTAAAAATTTGGCTATTTATTCTGATAATACTAGCTTTTTGGTAGCTTTGTTTAGAGTTCTTAATGAAAGTCTTAAAAAAGAAAATTCATTACTTGAATTTAGCAATTATGTGGTGAAGATACTTTTGTTTTGGCTAAAAGGTATCGAATTTGACAAAATAGATGCAAGGACAGACCAAAAGTTGGAAACATTGAACCAGGATTTAATTGGAAAATTTGATCCTGCCTTAATTTTAATTGAAATACATGCATTTTTAGAGCAAAATCCCACATTAGATACAGACTTAACTTCAGGTATGGCGGCGACTGCAGTAAATGCACTTGTCCAAGATCTTGTCTCTTTCTATGGGTCAGAAATTTTTGAATTTTTGGATGAAAAGGTCATATCCAGTAGAAGCCAAATAATGAATAAAATAAATCACAATATAAATATAACAAGCTAAAAAATAAAGATTCTATAAAAAAATTTTACTTAATAATTATCTTCTATAATATCCTTTTACAAAATATTTAAAATATTTTATTAGCCTTTGAAATATTAAATAAATTAATTGAGTAAAAACGCTTTCGGTCAAAGAATAAAGAATGTTGAAATTTATTTTATCTCTTATCTGATCCATATTTCGCTCATATTTTCTTATTCGATTGAAAATCTTGATCAAGTGGAAGTTGATGATAAGCTTGGTAATCTAGTTGAGGTTTCTGCTAGGATTCTGTGACTTTCCTTCAGAGCTTATTTTTCCGAGAAATCTGTAAAAGTTGTTTGATTTCAGGACTTCTATTTACTATGTCATTCGAATTTTCATTTATTGATTATCAGTCATTGAAAGGAATCATTTTTCTGACAAACATTAGTGACTCAATAACAGTATTTTCATTTGAGCCTTCCTTTTTGAGTGCTTTCTTAGGCTTTTTTGCAGAGTTTGATTAAATATCTGTGACACCATTTGGTCTTTTGTTATATACCAATGTAGTAATATGTTTGATTCACAAATTTGTTGTTTCAAAAATGCCATATTGGTTTTGGAACTGGTCGGTGTTAGGTCGATTGCATGATGACAATTATCTATAATTGTCAACAACAAATATAATCAATTGTGAGATTGGTGTTGTTGCCGATACCGATAATTATTCTATTATTGAAGAAGCCTTAAGAATGACACCGAATGGATTCCCCCGCATTTCCTAAATCTAAAAGTTGGATCAATTGAAATGATCTTAAAAATTGGTCCGTTGCTTTTGAATTATGTAATGGCACGTATTTTTTTTCGGATCACTGATCAAAGGAAAATTTTTACTTTATATGTATTGATTCATTCTTTATCTTCTTTTTAAAAATAAAGTTTAAAAAAATTTTACTTAATAATTATCTTTTTTAATATCGAACATATTTTATTAACCTAAAACATTAAGGGAGATATTTAGATATTTAGATATTTTTATTATAGAATTTCAGAGCAACAAATTTTGGTAAAAATTGTGGTATGGTTTATTTTTTTAATTTTTAAAAAAATCTTTTATTCATCTTGTTTCTACCGTAAACCTTCGCACACAATTGCGCAATTATAGTACATCGTGGCCACATAGTTACATGTAATTATAACTGAGAGAAGGGTGTTTTTTTACCTCATATAATTACATGTAATTATATCTAAAATTTAAAAAAAATTTCATTGAATTTTATCGAATACATGTATAAAAAGATTTATATTTTCAAATTCTAAAATAAATAACCAATTTTTTAATAATATTTTTGTCTAAATGTTATAATGGTTCGTTCTCCAAATCAAGAAACTCCTATATTGAAAAAAAGAAAATCTTTTCCTCTTAAGTTTAAGCAAAAAGCATTAATAGAGCTTGAAAAAAATAAGAATAATGTCCAAAATACAGCAGAACGTTTAGGAATTAGTAGACAATGTCTCATGAATTGGAGAAATCAAAAGGTTAAAATTATAGAGTCAAAAAATAAAACCGTCCGCCAGCGTCTGCCTCCAACTACAAATAAAGCTTTGAACCCAGACATGGAGAACACATTAGATCAATGGTTAAAAGAAAATAGAGAAAGATGCATTTGTATTTCAGGGTTTGCAATTAAGGTTAAAGCAATAGAAATTATGAAAGTACAAAATACAGTTAATAATTCGCCATTTAGGGCTAGTGATGGTTGGCTATCTAACTTTTTAAGAAGAAAAAATCTAACACTTCGGCGAATTACAACTACTGGTAGAGATTTGCCTCACAATAGTCAGGCAGTTATCAAAGAATTTATTGATAATTGTAATAACTTGTTCACAAACGTCAACCGTGCACAAATTGTTAATATGGACGAAATCGGAGTATACCTTGATATTCCTTCAAACTATACATACGACTATAGAGGTAATTTTAAAATCTTAAAATTAAATAACTTTTGTCTAATTTCTCTTAAAATTTAAAGGAGCAAAACGCGTAAAAGCTTCTACTTCAGGGAATGAGCGCTCGAGAATGTCATTAGCCGTCTCGTCGGCTGCAAACGGTAATAAATTACCAATTTATGTTATCATTCCACGTAGGACTGAGCTACCAGAATATGATTCCCCTGAAAATGTTGCGATTGCTTACAAAACTGGAGCAACTTTCAATGATGATATGATTATTGATTATGTTCGTAGAGTTGTATTATCTTACAAAAACCATTGTGGATTCGAAAAAATTTATTTGATTATTGATCATGCAAAATGTCATTTAACGCTGAAAGTGAAACAATATTGCAACGATAATAATATAGAACTCTTTTATATTCCACCAAGGTTGACTAATATTTTGCAACCAGCCGATGTTATGTGGTTTAGATCATTTAAAAGGCGTTACCACGAAATGTGGACGGATTGGTTTATGAACGGCTCACATAGCTTTACAGCTAACAACAACTTAAGATCGCCTGGTTATGCTAACTGCATAGATTGGCTGAGTCAAATTTGGTCAGAATTTAGCGTTACAATTCTCAGAGAGAGTTTTGATAAATGTGGAATTACTTCATCCGATTCTTTTCATACCATTTTAACTCAAATGCTTGCTAGAAATGAACTAATTGCTGATGTTGTCGATGACATTCAAGATGCAGACGAAATCGATGGATTTGATCCAGATAATCTTTCTGAAATATTTGATGACATAGATTTGGATGATCTAGATGAGCTTGACTTAGGGCTAGAAGAAACTGAGGACGAATTGGATCAAGAGACTGAACCAGATATACAACAAGAGACTGAACCAGATATACAACAAGAGGATGAACCTGATATACAACAAGAGACTGAACCAGATATACAACAAGAGGATGAACCTGATATACAACAAGAGACTGAAGAAGAAAAGCAAAAAAGAGAAAAGAAAAAAAGAAAACTAAAGGAATTGAGAATTAAACTTTATGAAAGAATTCACAAACAAGCTGAACATAACTTGCAAAAAAGACGAAGAATAGCTAACATCGAAAACCAACCAGGTACATCAGGAACGGCTCACATAGAAACAGATGAAGATACTCAAAATGAACTAGTTGATAATCAAGTTGAAAGTCAAACAAATACTCGAGTTAGTGGTAAAGGAAGCAGGGGAGGCAGAGGTGGTCAAGTTGGAACTAGAGGTGGTCAAAGTCAACGTGGAACTAGAGGTGGTCAGAATCAACGTGGAACTAGAGGTGGTCAAAGTCAACGTGGAACTAGAGGTGGTCAGAATCAACGTGGAACTAGAGGTGGTCAGAGTCAACGTGGAACTAGAGGTGGTCAGAGTCAACGTGGAACTAGAGGTGGGCGCAGGGGAAGACCTCGTGGAAGTTGATATTTTGTTTATTAATTTATTATAATAATTCTTCACTTAAAATTTGTATTTCTTAGTATCAATTTCATTAAAAACAATTTAGTTATTAATTTCGTATTATATTTGAAATAATTTATCTACATTTAAAAAAAAATCGGATTATTTTTATATATTTTAGTTAAAATTTACTTTAAAATACAAATTTTAAATATATTTTTTAGTATAGTTGCGCAATTATAGTACATCCTGGCCACAAAGTTACATGTAATTATATTAGTGTAAATAAACACCCTTTTCTCAGTTATAATTACATGCAATACTATCCGAAAACCTACTATAATTACATGTAATTGTGTGCGAAGGTTTACGGTATTCTATTATGGACAAAATAAATATAACAAATTTGAAAACAAAAAATAATATAATTTTGCTTTTTTAATTAAAAAATAAAAACGCTTTTATATTTTTAAAAATTTCAAAATCTCATTTCATTTTATGTAATTCAGCCGAATCAATTATTATATATATATATATAAATGATTATATGTTTATAAGTTAAATTATACTCTCTTAGTATAATAATTTTCAAAATTTTCAATTGTTTTAAGGCTAAGATATTAATTTAGATCAAAATTTGTACATTTTAAAAAATAGACATAATGTCTTCTGGATTTGGTTCATTTGGCTCACCTCAAAGTAAGCCTTGTAATTATAAAAATTCAATTTTTAATTTCAATTCTCTAGCTGGATTCAATTCATCATCAATTTTTTCCTCATCACAAAATCGACCAGGTGGTCTTTTCGGATCCTCGACCACAACTCAACCGGCAACTAATACCGGTTTTGGTTTTGGGTCCTCTACGGCAACTCAACCGGCAACTACGTCTAGTTTTGGTTTCGGATCAACTACAACCACCGCTACTCAATCAGGCACTGGAAATGTTAAATTTTCTCCACCTAATGCTCAGGATACAGTCACCAAAAACGGTGTTCAGACAACAATACAGACAAATCATCAATGCATTACCGCAATGAAAGAATATGAAGGCAAATCGTTGGAAGAACTTCGTCTTGAAGATTATCAAGCAAATCGAAAATTTCCGCAAACCACATCTGGATTTTCTACATCCACAGGACTTTTTGGATCCTCGACACAATCATCAACAACAGGTAGCTTTGGAACAAGCGGTCTATTTGGTTCATCAACCACAGCTAGCAAGCCTTTTGGAGGATTTGGTTCCTCAACCACAACCACAACACCAAGCACTTCAACAAATTTGTTTGGCTCTCAAACAAAGCCAGCTTTTGGCGGATTCGGTACCACTCAACAATCTACACCTTCATCTCCTTTTGGTGGATTTGGTACTTCTACACAGCCCTCAACAACAACAACTGGCTTTGGTTCAACAATTCAGCCATCAACTAGTTTATTTGGAAGTTCTTCAACAACTACTGGTACTGGTACTGGAACAGGTTTATTTGGCTCAACAACTCCATCAACTTCAACCTCAGGCAGTCTTTTTGGCTCATCAACGACAGCTCAACAGCAAAAACCTGTATTTGGCGGGTTCGGTTCAACCGCTAGTACAACTTCTACAACACCTTCTTTTTCTTTTGGAGCTTCAACCACTCAGCCCTCTCAGCCAAGTACATCAATATTTGGTCAATCGACAACTCAATCACCACTATCTACATCCAAGCCTTTTGGTGGATTCGGCACTGGAACTGGAACTACTCCTACTACTGGCTTTGGCTCAACTACTACAACAACACCTTCTACTGGATTGTTTGGCTCATCCCAGCAAAAGCCCGCTTTTGGTCTTGGCTCAACAACTAGCACTACTGGAACTAGCGGTTTTGGTACCGGCTTTGGTTCAACTTCAACAACAGGAACAACTGGAACAAGTGGAAGTTTGTTCAGTAGTGGATTCGGAACTCAGCCCTCTACAACTTCAACAACACCATTCGGATCAACATCCACTACGACTACACCGTTCGGATCATCGACTACTAGCGGTGGACTGTTCGGTAGCAGTCAACCAGCAACTACAGGAACTGGTCTTTTTGGTTCAACTACAACTCCAAGTACCACAACAACTGGTTTTGGCAATACTAGCTTTGGCACACAACCAAGCACTCAGACGTCTATTTTTGGTAGTACAACAGCACCGTCAACTGGCGGTGGTTTATTTGGAACATCGACAACCACGCAACCGAGTACTTTTAATCTTGGTTCGGGTACAACTGGACTTTCATTTAATGCTCAGCCGTCTACTGGCCTTTCATTTAATGCACAACCATCAACAAGTTTTGGAACTGGTCTAGGACAGCCCGCGCAAACAGCTCAACCAGCTCAATCGACTGCACCAGCAGTTCAGCCTTTAATTCAACAGCAACTTATGGCTCTAAGCAATTCACCATACGGCACTGCCAGCTTACTCAAAACCCAGTTGCAAGATTACTCCAAAAAGGAAGACATATTCAAACCAGTTAGTCCCATAGCTCAGAAACCATACATTACAGAGGCAACTTCTCCACCTAGAGCCTCGTCTGTTCTGTCCCAAACATTACCCGAATTCAAAGGTGGCCTGTCAATGACACTCAAACTCACGCCAAAACCAATTACTCAAGTTACAAAAAAATCTGACTTATTCGAAGGTCTGGATGAAAAAGAAACACCAGTTTTCTATCCAAGAAAAAATATCAAAAAGCTAATGTTTAAGCCAATGGTAGAACAGTCCTCTTCGAATAGTTCGATAAACGGAGATTCACAATTTATTCGCAAGCCTAACTTTTTCAACGAGCAGGCTCAGATTACCAATGATTTGACCAATGTGTCAGATGACGGCACACAAAACACAGATAACCAAAGCGAAAATGGCTCAGCAGCAATAACACATCCAGCTGGTATAGTTCTTGAAAGACCAGGCTATTTCACCATTCCGTCCATGTCCGATTTGGCTGGCATGGTCGATCCGAAATCTGGTGATTGTTTGGTGGAGAATTTTGCAATTGGGCGAGTCGACTACGGCTGCATCACTTTTCCAGGTTTAACCAATTTGGCCAATTTGAACTTGGATGAAATTGTCCACATTCGTCGCAAGGAGGTTCACGTTTATCCAGATGACTCCAAAAAGCCTCCAGTAGGCGTAGGCTTGAACAAACCTGCCGAAGTTACTTTGCACAGAATTTGGCCCTCGGACAAACAAACCAGGATGCCAATAACAGATCCCAATAGAATAATTAGCATGGGATACAATAAGAAGATAGAAAAAGTCACCATTGACATGGACGCAGAGTTTATTGACTACGATCCGGTGACAGGTTCATGGACTTTTAAAGTGAAACATTTTTCCAAATATGGTTTGGACGACTCAGATGACGAAGAGGTGGATATTGGTCAGACCAACGCTGCCAAAGCTGTCATCTTTGACCCGGCAAAGAAAGAAAAGGAAATGATCGAGAGACAAATGAAGCTAATTGAGCTAAGAAGGTTTGAGCTTATGCAACAGAATAAGCAAAAATTATCTACCATTACCAACCAGCAGTGGGATATTATAAAAGAATATGCTCCTAAGAATGACAAAAAATTGATCGATACATCAAATTTGGATCTTTCCACAGATGATACGAGTGAAACAGACACTGAAACTGCCGATTTGGATGGCAAAAAAAAGTCTATTTGCAAACAATTGGTCTTGGACTCTGAAGAGACTGTCATTGAGGAAAATAAAGAGAACAGATTGTATCCAAGTTTGGTAGAGGCGAGCAAAAAAGATAAAGTTAAGACATTGTACCCAAATTTGGATAATTTTGAAACCAATGTACACCCTGTTGAAATGTTCGAAGAAAAAGAGGAAACACAGATTGAGAGTGACCAAGTCATGGATGAAATTCCATTTCAAACAGAAAAGTTTACAGATACCAAGAAGATAGCTGACGCGTTTTTCAATGATGAATGTGAAAATGACTTTTTTGCACCTTCTTACTCTGATGAATATCAATTTAGTAAGTTAATACTAGTATTTAAATATAAGTGAAACAAATTCATTTAAATTTTAATCTAATAAAAGTTCTATAACTAATTTTTAGGTCTAATAAATAATTTTAATTTTATTATTTTTTAATTGAAAATTTTTTACTAATTATTATTTATTTGAAATAAAAAGAAATAGAAATTTTAACATTTTAATTGACTATGTATTTTAAGCTAAGTTGGCTAGTTTTTCACACAAACCAATAACCACAGGTGGTTTATTGAAACGTGGTCTTGGCGGAATAACCTGTCTTGATCAAGACAATAAAATAAAAATTGGCGATGTGAGTACCAGACTATCTTCGTCTGTTGTTGGCGATCAATTTCATGGCCAAGCTAAAGTGCATAAAACAATAGCAACTGAAGCTAGTAAAAAAGTTGTTTCCAAAGTTTTAAAACCACAGTTGTGGAACAGATTCAAGACCCATAAGCCGGTTCAATTGGTACAGCGTCGTGTACCGGTGGACAGCAATGATGAAAAAATGACCACTTGCGAATCTCAGCTAGTACCATCTGGACCGACCAAAAGTTTAGTCGAATTAAGTGATTCATTCTCGCAAAATTTCCAAAACTGTCTCATTGACCTTGGGCTTTTCAATTCCAGACGGTTCAGAGTCAGCTGGTCAATGAACCCTTCTTGCTACACTTTCACAAAACTTTCATCTATAACCAAAAATGCAACATTCAGGAATTTTTGCCAAATTAAGTCACTAAACACTCTCAGTATGACTGATCAAATACCATCACCAAAATTAGAAACCATTAAAGAAAATATGGAAAAGCTTTTGGAAATTCAGCTTACTTTGACTGATTTTGTCAATAGAAAAAACTTAAGCTTGCTTAAGACCAAAACTGGCAACGAATTAATCAAAAATTTGGACGAATGTGCCCAGAATTTAAGAAATTCCATAGGTAGGAGTTAACTAAGAAATTGTTGTTTTAACGACTAAGTTGAAAAGTTAAGTAGGTGATAATCCGGATGCTGATAATGTGGAAAATATGAGAATAGTGCTGAATTTGTGCTCAAAATTGTGGGGAGACATACCTGATGAGCTTAAATCTGAAAATTATGACTCAACTTTAAACCAATATGAAACTGAACAGCTTAGAAAAAGGCTCCTTTCCGAATGGCTTACCCAAGTAAGCTCTCATCGCATTGAAAAAGAATGCAAATCGCTCAAATTCAATAAAGTATGGAATTAATTTGTTTAATAATTAAGTCTAAAATTAATATTTAAATAAATAACAGAATAAAGAAAATTATTTGAATGTTATCTATAGCTATTTAAGTGGTAATCGGCTACTAGAAGCTTGTAATGTAGCCGTAGAGAATTCGGATTACCGATTAGCTTTGTTAATTTCACAGTCATCAGGAACTAATGATACTGTGAGATCAATTATGAAAAAACAACTTAATGAGTGGTTCCAAAGCAGTGTAAGTCCAATATTTTATAATTTAAAAATTTAATTGATAGCCAATTTTGGAAGTTATTAATTCAAATTTTAATTATCTAAATTTTATATAAAAAAAAGATAACTATAGAGTTTAAAATAAAAAATTTTAATTTTTTTTTAAAAAAGAAACTTTTTCATTCTGTGTCAATTTTTTTGAATTTGGTTTACCAAAATATTTTTTGGTTTAGAAAAATTTTATTTAATTAAATTAAATTTTATCATTTACAATAATATTTTTTAAAATAAATTTAAAAAATTTAAAATCTACAAAAAGCCCTTTTTAATCTAATTTTTTTTTTATTAAAATTTAATTATTTTAGAGTGATAAATTCATAAACAATGATAGATTGAAAATATATGTCCTAATCAGTGGTGAGCTTGTGTACAATATTTCGGGCCTAAAGAACCAATTGATAAATGTGTGCGAAAATTTGGACTGGAAGCGTCAATTTGGCATTCATTTATGGTACAATAGTTTGGTAATAAACAGCATTGCGGACGCTCTCAACTTATATGAAAAAAGCGTACAGAACGAGATTTGCACCAAACCATTGCCATCATATGTTGAAGAAAGAGTTTTTGATGGTGAAAATTCGCCAGATTTATGCGACACATGTTTTCATCTGATCAAGTTGTACTGTAACAGCGAGTACCCGATAGAAAATATTGTGCTTCCGCTCAACCACGGGTCTAATCAACTTGACTATCGTCTGACTTGGCATTTGGCTATGGCGCTACAGGCTCTTCAATACAACCACATGGCCAAATTTTCAATGGAGACGTTGCACAATAGCTTTGCCGCTCAACTGCAATCAGCTGGACTTTGGCATTGGGCCATTTACGTTCTAATGCACATCGAGGATGACCATAGGCGTGAAAAATTTGTCCGCCTTTACTTGTCCAGAAATGTTTCCAGTCAATGTGAATTAAACGAAAGTGAAAAGTTTTTAGTAGAAAAGCTTCACATTCCCACTGAATGGGTCTATGAATACAAAGCTCTGAGGGCCAGATACGAACACTTGGATGAAAATCAGCTTGAGCTGCTTCTTAAGGCACATAAATGGAATGAAGCTCATCACGTTTTGGTAGAACAAATTGCTCCTGATTTGTTTATTACTAAAAATTTCGAAAAACTTAAAGAATATCTTAATTTGTTGACCAAGGAAAGCACTTGTATAAATAAGTGGAACTATGGAGGACTAATATATCTGGATTATATCAGGTTGTATCAAAAACAAGATATTTTGTTCACATTTGAAGAAAATGAGGAAGAAAAAATTATTGATGAAGACATGGTTGGTGAAATTAATGAACAATTGGTAAATTTGTCTACCAGATTGCAGGAATTCGATACTAAATCGTCCAAAAAATTGCTCTGTAGTCTCATCATGTCCCAACTGGTTTTAAAATACCTAAATGTTTTGAATGAAATGATGAGCCTAAATGACCAAGAAATAGAAGCTAGAAAAATGACCAAACAAAATGTTGAAAAAGCTGAACAGCAAACTCTGTTGGTACCAGAACAAGAACTTTTGAGAACAGTGATGATTAAGAGAGTTCTTTTTTCGAAAAATTATATTGCCAATAATGCAACTCGATCTCGTTACTAATCAGGGATTTTTAAATTTTTTTTTTCTTTGGAAAATCATACACCTTTTATTAATTTGAAATAATAAAAAATTTAATTATAATTAAAAAAAAAGAATCGTTTTTTTTAAATTTTAATTTCAATAAATATTTTATAAAATTTAAATTAATTAATTTCTTAATCCATAATGTTTTGATTGCTTTATGAGTTTGATAACTTATTAAAATTGAGTATCTAATCCAGATTAAAAGTAATCAGGTCGTTTAAATATAAAAAATGATGCATAAATTAATATTTTTGTCTAAGATTAATTTAAAATTATTTTATTTTTTAAATGTATATACGAAACCATAGCGCTTTTTATTTGATAGTACTCAATTTGTGTCTATTCATAATCCTGGCAATTTATATTCATTTTTATCTCTTAAATGAAAACGAAAACAAAGTGTCTGAACAGACTTATTTGCATTTGAACGACTTGGAACATGTAAAGCTATCATTAAGAAATGAATTACAGTATTTAGAAACAAAAAGGTCCAAATACATTAGCGAATTAAGTTTAATTAAGCGAAAAATTCGCCAATTTAATCAAAGTTTTTCAAAGTTAAAGCAAAAATTGGACCTTTTGGAGACCAAAATAGAAGGTAGAGTGGTCCAATTGACCCAGCTCGATTCAAAAATAGCAAAAAAATCTATTCTTGACCATAATTTTGATTTTTTGTCTAACAGACGAATTCAAAACGTGACTATAATTGAATCTAATCCACCAGAAGGATGTCTTGACCTAAAAACCTGTTTCTCTGATTCGGGTGCCAAATTTTTCCTTTTAAATAAAGATAAAATTAAATTAAATCTAAAAATAATACAGCTATCATTTAGTATCAGTAGCAAAGCAGATGGTTCATGTTTTTCTCTAATTTTTTTGACCAAAGAAACCAATTATGACGAACTGAAATCATTTTTAATTAATTATTCAGATAAAACCAATTTTATTTTTATTAATGACTATTCAAATGGTGGGAACACTTTTACCAAAGAGGAACTAATCTCAAAATTCAATAATGCAATAATTGAGCAACAATTAAGGTGTTCATTTTTTGTCTTCTTTGGGACCACCAAAGATACAATGAGTTTAAATTTTGGTCTTTTAAGAACCAAACATTTGTCTGAATGCGACCTTACAGCCAAACGATATTTTTTATTTTTTCATAAATACAATCTAAATGATTCTAAATCAAAATTTTTTTTCGAAATTTATAAAAATTTTCAAAATTCTTTATTAAGTCAAACGACAGAAGCTGACCAGATATTAAAATCAGAATTTTTAATCTTAATTCCTGGTAAAAATAAGGTAGAAACAATAATAGACTTGGTCGAGGCTCTCAATTCAGCCACTGTTCCAGTTTTATTCGATTTAGAATTTGAATTACCCTTATCGAATTTTATAGCATGGGACGAAGTTGTTATTCGTCTATCATTCTATGATACCAACAAATTACCAATTATTCTCAACACGGTATCCAAACATGAGCTAATTCAAAGACGCATAAAAGCAAGAATGGTCTACAAAGCCTATTTTAAATCCAAAACAGACCAGATAAAAACCATTTTGGCAGCTTTGAGTGACAAAATTCGTCTACCAACTAAGCCAATTTTTGACTATAAACCATTGGAGTTCACAAAATTATCTTTTTCAAGAAGCAAGTTTGATTTTAAACAAAATTTTGACTCTGAATATTTAGGTGATGTTCACCAGCCTAGACAAGATAGTCTTTTTTATCAGACCAATCACTCGGAATTTTTGTACAAAAAGTGGAATTTAATTCACTATCCATTCAATATGTTTCCAAGTGATCCATTTTTTGTCAACTATCTGTCACAATTAAGTTCAAAAGGTGAGAGTGAAACTCAAGGTGGGGGCGATGGTAAATTTTTTCACTCACATTTGAGCGGTAATTATGACACAGTGGAACAATTTACCATGGTTGTTCTAACATTCAATAGGGAAAAACTGCTTGTCCAATATTTGGGAAAATATCTAAAAACGATTCCATATATAAATTCAATACTGGTAGTGTGGAATTCGGTAAATACCGAGCCAAAGTGGCTTCTGTGGCAGAATGTGTCAATTTTTATTCAAAATAAAAAATTAAGAATACTCAAAATGGAGCGCAATAGCTTAAATAATCGGTTCTTACCATTTGATTTGATAAGAACTGATGCAGTGCTGAGTCTTGATGATGATGTGTATTTAAGACCAGATGAAATTGTGTTCGCATTCAGGGTTTGGAGAGAAAACAGAGATAGAATTGTTGGTTTTCCAGCACGTTACCATACATTTAACACATCCAGCCATCAATTTATGTATAAGAGTTATTTGTCATGCGAGTATTCTTTGGTGTTGACTGGTGCTGCTTTTTATCATAAGTTTTACACTTATTATTATTCTTTTATAAATGATAGAGAGATAAGAAAAAAGGTGGATGAGCTGATGAATTGCGAAGACATAGCTTTTAACATGATGGTGGCCCATTTGACGCGCAAAGCGCCCATTAAAGTCACAACCAAATACAGTTTTTATTGCTCTGAATGCACACATTTAGACAACGATTTGCCAATTTCTTTGCAAGATGACCATTATCAAAAGAGAAGTGAATGCATTGACTATTTTATAAAACACTATGGATACAATCCATTATTATATTCTCAGTTTAGAGCCGACAGTGTTCTCTATAGAACAAAGCTGACCAAAAATGAACAAAGATGCTTTAGGCTTATTTAATCTTGACTCTAAGATTCAATTTTGATTACTTTTTTAAAGAAATTATTTTTAAATATTTAATTAGTGTAATAAGTTTTTATAAATGGGTCATTTATCATTCAGAATCAACCAAAAGTCGAATGGTTCAAGTTCAGTGCTGAAATATAGAAATAACAAGAATATTTGGCCGAGTTTAAAAGTCCAAATTAGAATTCTAATAAATGATCTGAATAATCACTTTGTACACAATATACAAACTAGACATTGGAAAGGTGAAAATTTGTATTGTAAGACCTTCTAAATATGGATACTAATTTGTGAAATTTTTTACTCACTGTCAGCAAAATAAAAAAATTTGTTTCATTTTTATATTTTGATAAATAAATTTAATTAAAAAGTTAATTTTTGTGTTTTTTCTCATATTGTTTATTTAAGAGAATAAAATTTAATCTACTTGGTCAAAAGATAAAAGAGTTTCACTGCAAAAAAAATTTTGGGAAGAATTGCATACACTTGCTTACCTTTTAGGATACACGAATAGAAACTTAAATCTATCTTTTAATTTTTCCTTCAAATAAGCCATTTTTCCTTGACTCATGGGAAAAGACCCTGCAATTTTTTATAGTTTGATTTTATATACTGTCTAAACGATAATTTTACAAGGCTTAAAATGGTATATAAATCATTTAATTCTGACTTTAAGTTATTGCCAAAAAAGTTCTAATCTTATCATCAAGAAATGAATTACAATATTTGGAAACAAAAAGGTCAAATAACATCAGCAATTTGATCAAAGTTTTTCAAAGTTAAAGCAAATGAGGCTTTTGATCCAAAATTGGAATCAAATTTTTACCAACTAAATAAAAGAATATGTTTTTATAAATTTGCTTTTTTTTATGAAATTTTATTAAAAAATCCTAAAATATAAAAAAATTCTTATAAAAAATAAACATTTGTATCTTAATCGAAAAGTTTTATTGAATGATGAAGAGATCTGGTTCTAAATCTTTTTTCTGTGTGCAAATTTGGTGATATTGGAACAGTGAGTGGAGCTGTACTTTGATGAAGGGTAAATTGCCTAAAATGTCTTATTGGATTCGCTTTGAATTCCATTTGTTCACGTAATTTGCGTATTTCTTCGCGTTCAAGACGATTTATCTCCTCTTGTCGAATTTCTTTTACTAGTTCTATCAGCTGTTTACTTGATTTCTGAAGGTCTGCATGAATCTGCGAGCGGCGATGCTTTGCTTTTTGGTCATTTCGTATCAAGCTGTATGGATTTTTTTCGAGATTTTTTTCAGTATTAACTTGAACCATTTCAAATTAAATTTACAAACTAATTTAATTATATTCAAATAATAAATTTAAATTCAAAAAACAACATCTTTTAAATTAGTCTTTTATTTTAAAAATTTTTAGTTTTTTAAGCTTTAATTGATTTCAAAAACGCAGTTATGCCACCGTAAGTTTCATCACCTGCTTTTGGAGCCCTGTCTTCAGGAAGAGTAAAACCGTAGAATGAATCAGTGCCACTTTGACCTGGTCTCAATTCCAAACAATAAGAGTACTTGATGCCAGCGGTGCCCTTAACAAAATTATATTTCCAATTGAAATTCTAGATAAAAATTTTTTTACATATGCCCAATCTTCTGAACCACCGGAAGCTATGTATAAAATTCTTGATGAACTTCCAGAGATCCAACCAGATCCATCTTTAAATAAAATAAATTTTTCTTAATTTTTTATTCAATAAAAAATGTCACCTCCCGAAGCTTTTATTCCTGCTATACCAATTTGAGCCTTGTTATTTAAATCTGTGTAATCTGCTGGCAAAACTGTTGAATAGCCGTATGGTCTTTAAAATTTAACAATTATTTTTGAAAATTTTTTAACAATTTAAATTACGTGAACCACCATTTTCCATAACTGTGAATGGTCAAAAAGGAGTCCCATTCGCCAGGATATTGACTTATGTAGTTCTCAATTGCTTTAGTTTCTAGCTCACTGTCAGCTGATGGACCAGCAAAAGTATCACTGCATGGATTAGTAGAGCTTCCGCCAGTTAGCCATTTAAAACCATAGTTACGGTTCAAATCGGTTCCAATGCAAGAGCTTCCACGGTTTGGATTTCTGTTTTTTCTCCACAATCGAGTCTAAAAACCTCATTAGATAAATACCAATTTTATTCTCTAAATTTTACTGTAGTGTGTGAATATTCGTAGCCATCTGGATTGACCAATGGAAGAATATGGAATTGAAAGTAGCCTAATAGTTCTCTAGCTAATGAATCTCCACTGTTGTAATCGGTGACCAATTTGTTTATTATCCAGACACAAGTTGAAGGGCTGACCCATTCACGTGCGTGAATACCACAGTCTATCCACACTTTGCGGCTACTAGTTGAAGTTTTGATTACAGCAACTTTTAAATTTCTGTTTTCATATGTTTTTCCAATTATTTGGGAAGATACCAAGCTTGGATAAGTAGAAGCAAGATTGTCAATGAAATTTTGAATTTCGGTGTATCTGGCATATCGACCTGCAATGTTTTTTGAGTTTCTTGTCAAAGCCATTGATCTCTCTTGCTCATCAATGTTTCTTTGCATATTTTCTTCCATTATTTGAGCTGGGATTTTGAAAATTTTGAACAATACGCTGTATTTGACATAAGCCTGAGGTGACAGCAAAACATTAACTGATTCTTCAATTGTCTTTATTCTGGTCCATACATCAAAATCTGGTTTTTCTTCCCATTCGCTGATCAAGTGAATTTGAAGCGGCGTTTTGGGCTTCAAGTTTACTAATTTATAATTATCATATCTTGTTTTTTCGGCCAAAGCCAATGTGCCGAACAATAGAACGACAATACATGATGCAAAATTAAAATTCATTTTAAAATTTTTCTTCTTATTAGAGTAACAAGATTTAAATAAAAATTTCGATTACCTACGTAATCAAAAGTTATAAAACAACTGATGTTTTCACAATTATTAGTTTTAAATTTGAAAATATTGTCTTTATGGAAATTTAAATACTGTTCTAAATTATATTATTAAGATAAGGTTGCTTATTAAAATTGATTACAGCATGACAACACGCTGGTATTTAGTCGGTGTTTTTCAGTATTAGCCGGCCAACTTTTTTGTCCATGGTATTCAAACCAGTCTTTCTGAAATAATAATTATTTAACAAAAAAAAGATTAAATTATTCATTGAAAATTTTTAAATTCTTTTATAATAAAATGGTTTAATGAAATGTGTTGTTTTTTTAAATTTTAATAGTTTTCATTACTTTTATTATTTTTGATTGTCGGTGCTTGTCCGGTTGTATTCTCTAACAGTGAAATTTTAAGCTTTTTAAAAAAAAATCTGGTATATTTTTGGTTTTAGTCGAATAACTTAATACACTAAATTTTAAGCACTTTAATATATATGAGATTCACGTTAATGAGAACATAAAAATTTTTAAAATTTATTATTTTCTTTACTATTTTATATATACTTTTTAATGAAAAATATATGGTTCTCTTTAGGTTATATTTTTTTTGAAATGACTTCACTCTAAGTAAAAGTAAAATTAAAGATAAAAAGCTAAGCTTTAATTTTATGTACAATATTTATCACTGGTGATTTGCGTTTTAATTTAAAAATTCAAAAAAAAAACACTTTTACAAATCTATTAATTAAATGAATAGTTTCCGTTAGAATTCTCTACATTACGAACTCTTCTAGTAAAAGAGCAAATTGATTTTTAAGAACAAAGCTAAAATTTTAGGGTTTTTTGACTATATCTTTTGAACAAAGTGTATTAAAAATAAGATCTATATATCATTTTGATCCTTGTTTAATTATCTATCTGATCATATATAATGCATATTAAAATAATATAAATAACTAGGACATTGAGACTATTTAGGTGGGGTCAAGCTAATGCGGTTTATTTCCATGACAGAAAAAGCAAATTAATAGAAACATAATGTTTTGTAATCATGAAAGCCTTATGTATGTATAAAATATGAAAATTTTTGAATGAACCAATCGCCAGATTTTATCCAAAACAAATCCGCGCTAACCCAATTTTTTAACACCCGTTAACTATCTTAATAAAATATTTGAACAGTATTTAACTTTACATAGAGACAATATTTTTTAATTACCGAAATAATATTCAGTTTTGTTAGTTTTGATGTTTATTTGAATTACATCAATTTTAATGAATAGTTTTTAATGTGGATTTTGTTAAACATTTTTTATCTAAACATAGATAAATATAAAATCAGGCTAATCAGTTTTACTCAATTTTATCTGAGACTTTTGAGATGATTTATTTTTTCAAATGATATTTTCAATCTTTCCCTTTTTTTTTTTCGATTACTTATCTTAATAAATAATTAATCAATTTTTATCTTTTCAATTAAAAATAAGTAATTGTTTCCAGAGTCCAAAAAGTTTTAGCAAAAAAACTTAAGATATCTCAAAAAACACTGCCAAATGCGTATATTAAACAGGTAATTAGAGATAATTTGTCATTGTTTTGTTTAAGATTGAATGCCAAATTCATTGGCCAATAAACTTTCACTTTTTCCATTTGAAATGCTTCCAAATAGGTTAGTTATATGTCAAAACCAGTGGATTTTGTCGACGAACTGAATTAGAAAAAAATAATGTTATAAAGATATATTTATTTATTTTATTTAATTCTTTAATGTTTCTAATAATGCAACAACTCCGGCAAAAGTTTCTTCACCTGCCATTGGTGCTCTGTCCTCTGGAAGAGTAAATCCATAATTTGAATCGACGCCAGTTTGTCCAGGTCTTAGTTCTAAACAGAAAGAATACTTAATTCCAGCATCTCCAACAGCCCAATCATCTGAACCACCAGAAGCTATATATAATATTTGAGCTGAACTTCCATATGTAAAAACAGTTCCGTTTACACCTTTTATTGCATCTGTGGCTATCTTAGCTTTGGCTTTCAAATCATCATACTCTGGAGGATCATCATAAGTGTATCCCCAAGAAGTGAACCACCACTGACCATAAGTGTGAATAGTCAAAAAAGTTTCCCAATCGCCCTTATACTTATTGATATAATTCTCAACAGCTTGTGTCTCTGATTCACTATCTGCTGACGGACCTGCATAAATGTCACTGCAAGGTTGATCAGATGAACCACCAGTCATCCATTGATAGCCATAATTTCTGTTCAAATCTACTCCGATACAATTTCCCCTTATTGGTCTTCTATTCTTTCTCCACAAACGGTACTTAAAGCAAAATTCATTTAATTTAAAGTTTAATAAATTAGAAATTAAATATTATTACAGTGGTATGAGAATATTCATAACCATCTGGATTGTGTATAGGCATAATATGGAACTCATAATAATTCAATAAATTAACAATTTCTGGATCAAAATCTTGATAACCTTTTACTAATTTGTTAATCATCCATACACAAGTTGATGGTGAAATCCATTCACGAGCATGAATGCCACAATCGATCCACACTTTACGCTGTGAGTTTGGAGTTTTTATGATAGCAACCTTGAGATTTCGATTTTCGTATGTGGTACCAGCTACATATGAAGAGACCAGATCTGGGTATTGCATTTCCAAATCGTCAATAAAGTTCATTATTTCGGAATATCTTGCAAATTTTCCCACAATACTCTTTTGGTTTTTGGTCAGAGCCATTGATCTTTGTTGTTCTTCGATTCTTGCTTGCATGTCTGGTTCAACAATGCTGTAAGAAATTTTAAATAACTTGAACAAAAGAGAGTATTTCAAATAGGCATTTGGGGACAGCAAAACATTGACCCTCTCATTTGTGCCTTTAATTCTGGTCCAAATATCGAATTCAGGGTTTTCTTCCCATTCACTAATAAGTTGAACATGAACTGGAGTCTCGGGCAACAAGCTTACCAAATGATAATTGGTGAACTTGAATTGTTCAGCTCTGGCAAACGAGGCCAAGAGAGCCAATGCTAGACATACATATGAATTTAGATGCATTATCAAAAAATTAGAGTCTTTTAAAAAACCGAAGAGTTTTTATTAATATTTTATTAGGCTTATGTTTATTTCCCACAAGAAATTCAAATAATGTTATTTTAATTTTTACAATATTAATCAAACTTTTCTTATCTGTAAATTAAGATAAAAGCGCAAAAAACAAATTATCTCATCTAATGCAATAAGAAAACATGACTTAATTGAAAAGTGGTTTAGCAATTCAAATTTTTATTAAATTGAGAAAAAAAAATTAAATTAGTTATTCTGAAATTTTTAAAAATTTAATTGACTAATTTTTAAACTAATTTATCAAAAAGCATAAAAGTAAATTAAATTGATAAGTTTATAAACTCATTATAACATTGATTCCATTCACATTTACACAGCAGTTTGTCAACTTTCATATAAGCTAAACTTATTTTTTAATTTTCGACTAATTTTTTAAATCAAATTAGAACAGATGATATTAAAAATCATGAAAATACGGAATATTTTTGTAAAAAAATAATTTAATTTCAATAAAAAGCTTTACTTTTTGTCAAAAAAAAGTATCACAACCGTTCAGACAATAAAAACCAGAGGAAAAAATTTTATAAAAATTCATCAAAATGGTTTTGTGAAATTCAGTACAAAATGGTAAAAAGAACAGAAAAAAATGTAAAAAAATTGAATAACTTTTTTTCTAAAGGTTAACCTAATTCTGTAAATGCAACATAGTGAAACATTCAAAGTTGCATCAAATATCTATGTCTGCTAATTTTGCAGAGTTCAGCAGAGATTAAATTTCAATATAATCGAGTGTAGTGCATTTCGCAGAGATTTTGCACATCATTTGCAAACTTTTACAGTTGATACAATTTTGAATGTTGCGCCATTCTGCATTCACAGAATTAATTTTAAACTTTTAGAAAAAAAGTTATTCAATTTTTTTACACTTTGTTCTGTTCTTTTGGACTGAACTTCACAAAACCATCAAAATGGCATTAGGAATGAAAAGCCTACCATTTGGCTAAAATCAAGATGGTTACATTAATAACTCTAAAAAAATATATTGATTTAATTATTGTCTAGTTCAAAAATAATAAAAATAAAATAATTTGGACTCGAGTTAAAATCTTGGTCATGTAAAAAGATTTGTAAGAGGTTAGAGGAAGATCGAATAGGTCTATTAAAATTTAACTAAATATACATAGTAACTGTTATTTTTTTATTTAGTATTTAATTGATTTGTTGTCTCATAATAAATATATAAATAATTAAAAGTTTTTGAAAAAGTATGCGAATTTTAGTTTTAATTTTGGAGAATTATATTTTAAAAAATGCAAAATTTTAAGCCAAAAAATTACATTTAAATCATCAGAAATTAATTCTAATCAGGAATGGGAAAAAAAAATAAAAGACAATGTGAAAGACCACATACGATGCATGATGCTGCCACCACTCTCTACTTTTTTCATCAGGGTGGATCGACAGGGTGGATTTTTGAGTTATGGTGACTATTTTTTAAATTACATATTTTTAATTTATAAAAATTAAAAGAAATTTTTTATTTGTACCTTTTTGGTGTACATGAGTCACTAATTTAATTAATTTAACAAATTAGAAATTTTATTTAAATTTTGTTTAAAATACTTTAAAAAATTTTTTTTAAATTTGAATGAAATGAAAACAATTAGAATATAATATTATAATGACTTTATTTGAACACTCTTAGAATTTAAATTAAATTCAGGCTTTTCTCTTCTAAAATGTTAAAAGGATAACTGTATTAAAATTTTTTAGAGCTGTTTTAATCTCTCCACGAACTGTATGAGCCACTGATAAATTTTAATACGAAAAAGCTTTTATGGTACTTTTTAAACTAGTAAAATTTTTCATTAAATGCTAAAAATTAGTTGTGTATTTAATTATAGATTTTCTTATTCTAAAAATATGATTGATTAAAAAAAGTAATTTTTGTCAAGTTAAATAATTAATTATGTCAAAGTTAATAGCATTAAAAGGGAATATTGTGTCACTACACACTCATGTATGACCAACACACATTCAATTCCTCATAAGCACACAACTTAAAAAATATACATCTAATGTGTGCTGTTAAGTTAACACTAGAACACATACAAATAAAATCTTCCATTTTAGATAATATTTACAGGAACGACATTTATTATTCATGCTTATAAATTATTTTTCATAATAATTAAACAATTTCAAGATAAACTCTATTAAATTCATTTATTTTTAGGAAATAATTTTTTGCTAGTTTTGACATAGCTGTAGTAAAGGTTGGTACAGAACTAAATTCGTCAAGATTAACGTAAACACGTAAACAATCTAAATACTTTAATCTAATGATAAGCTTTTTTCTATTTGTAAAACCGTGTTTTACTGACTGATTAAATGACAACAACACACATTTTATGTGTGTTTTTTAAGTTGTGTGCTCATAAGGAATTGAATGTGTATCGGTCACATTTGAATGCGTGGTGGTTACAGACACTCGTATTAATTATACTTTTAAAACTGTCATTCAAATCTGATGTCTCTGTTTCCTGTCCAATTGATGGTATGAATCAAATTTATGATCCATGAACAAACCACATATTCTTGAAACAATTTGCTCATTTTAAAAATAGAATTATGACAATTCAAAATAACGTGTAAACGATGCTTGAATCAAATGTCACTATCTGACTCTAATCTTGCATTGATATTTAAATTCCAAATAGATTCTGATATCTTTTATAGATAAAGTAAGATAAGAATGTGCCAATGTTCTTTAGAGCGATCTAAAACCATTAAATTTAAGCTTGTATATGTTCTATCCAAATTATAAATATGCACGATTTATAAATTTACTTATACAAATTATTAATTGACAAATTGGATATGCTATTTATAAATTTTTATGTTTATTTTTTATTCATAAATTGTAAATGAAATTTAT
The DNA here is from genome assembly GCA_016802295.1 of Brachionus rotundiformis. Lineage (NCBI taxonomy): Eukaryota > Metazoa > Rotifera > Eurotatoria > Ploima > Brachionidae > Brachionus > Brachionus rotundiformis. The sequence continues at coordinate 887,337 of JAESIW010000020.1, forward strand.
AAATTGCATAAAACAAATTTATAAAATTTAATAAAATAAAATTATAAATTTTAAAAAAATGAGTGACAACTTGAGTGAAGAGGGTCGCGCTGCCGATAAAGCAGTCTTTGAACAGTATTTAAATCAGCAATATAAGAAAGAGGATTCGACCTCATTAATTATCGATAAATCGAAATACAATTTGATTATTAGCTACTTAAACGAGACTATCGAAAAACCCGATCCAAGCAAAAAATTTTATCTCAAAAAACAAAAATTTAATATTCAGATTATCAAAAATCAACAGAGACTTCATCGTGAATTTAAAAAACGAAATAATACCAATTACTTACCATTAGCTGTCAACCTCGAATTAAACCCATTAGATCTGATGATTTTTTTTCGCGAATACAAATCGATTTAGTTGATATGCGTCATAGACCAGCTACACATAAAGCTGTAGTATACCAGTGGATTGCTCATGTAATGGATCATTTTTCAAATTTTCATATTTTATGGGCAGAACATAAGTGTGCTGAAGAAGTAGCCGAAGGTTTAGAGCACTATGTATCTTCCTTTTTTGGTTTACCCGGAATCTTACAAGCTGACAACGAAACCGAGTTTAAAAATGCTCTAGTTTCTGGTCTGATTGAATCTTGGGATGGAAATTGTAAAACTATCCATGGCAGACCTCGTCATCCACAAAGTCAAGGGCTAGTCCAACAAGGTAATGGTACTCTAGAGAGGATGTTAGCTGCAATGTTAATACAGTACAATACGAATGATTGGGTTGCTTTAAAACCAAAAATACAATTTATGCTGTTCGAGATAATCAAGAAAAAGCAGCCAAAAAAATGCAAGAAAAGCATAACAAGAAAAGAAATAAAAGAACACTTGAGTTTGCAGGAGGTGATAAGGTAAGTGTTCTAATTCCAAGAATAGACAGGGGTGGTAGTGATCTACCAAGATTACCTGGTATAATTCGTAGAGTAAGTAACGAAGGAGAATTTTATGAGATTTTTACCGAGCACCGAATATTAAAAGACTCTCTACGTTCTTGTGATTTGGAAATGTATTATGGGCTCTTAAGTTTTGAAATATCGGCAATTACAAATAAGATTTCATTAAGAGAAGCCTCTAAAAAAACTAATAAACGAGATAAGGATTTGACTGAAATAGAGATTTCGTGCCAGTGTAATGGTACTTGTTCCGGTGGTAAATGTAAATGTTTTAGTTCAGGTGTCAAATGTAATTCACATTGTCATATAAAATCAGTAAATAAATGTTGTAAAAATTAATTATTTTTGTTTTTGTAGATTTTTTTAATTAACTTTTTTATAAAAAAAAAATGAATAAAATAATCATTAAATTTCTTAAACATTCATATTAATTTTGTAAATTGTATACATAACACTATACAATTTGTAAAATTACAATTGAATTTATAAATTTACAGGTAATTCTAACAAAATTTATAAATAGCATATCCAATTTGTCAATTAATAATTTGCATAAGTAAATTTATAAATCGTGCATATTTATAATTTGGATAAAACAAATAAGTTTTCTATATGAACAATTGGAGACCATGCTTAGATATACTACCGTAAACCCTTGCAAATAAGTGCTCCCAAAATCGTGTCTTTGTTGAAGAATTTAAGCCTTTAAATTTTCTTCAAATTAAATATTTTTTAAAGATCTAAGTATACTTTACAAGAAAGTAATAAATATAGAACTAAGCCACTGTTGATTAGTTTTAAAAAAGGGTTCTTATGGGAGCTCCGTGGTCTTCTAATCTAGGCTCATTGGCCCGAATTGGTTCTTGTGTATAGTTCGGCGTTTGCCAAGACAATGCGATGAATATGCTCTAAGAATCAGCCATCGCCCATTATTCGCTTTTATAAACCTTAAGCTTCTTTTTTAACATTTAATTTTAGTTAAGTTAATTTATTTTGATTTGAAAACGTCACGTGACTAATTACATAAATTTATTTAAAAATTTAAATTAAAATTTTCATAAACTTAAAAATAAAACAAAATGTTATCCAGAAATGAAAGATTAATAGATCTCGTTTGGTCTCCATTTAAAGAAGACGAATTCATAGCATATGGAAGTGACTTGTGGATTTTTAAAGTTAAAAATTCTCATTTAAATGAAAAGTCAATTAAACTAAATGAGGAATTATATGCGGAACTAGTGGTCAACTATGCTGAAAATTCAAATCCCAAACAGGTTTCATGGTATTGTGGAAAAGATAACAAAAATTTATATGCTATTAGTCTTTCAAATCATAAAATTCAACTAATAAGGTTTAATAATTAAAAAATTAATGCTTAAATAGCTAAATATTTTTATTAAGTTATAATTCCGAAAAGTCTACCAAAAGCTTAGAGATTTTTAAGGAATTCTGTAAGATTTATATAAAAGGTCAATTTTTTTTATTGATAATATCTAATCAAGCGTTCAAACAGATTCGTCAATGTACTCATTTAGCTTGGAACCCGAACCAAAAAAATCTTGTAATGATATAACTGTTAATTTTAGATAATTGATAATTAATTTTTAATTTTAAGCTGGCAGGTGGCTTTGACAAAATCCGCAATGAACACTCAATATTAGTTTGGGACGTGCGCGGAAACTTGGCCATGCCAACAGCCCAGTTTGATTTCAACACTGAGTCGATCATCAATTGTGTTAGCTTTAATCATAACAAATTTTCATATTCTTCCATGATGATTGGTTCTAATACAATTTTGGCTGATAACAAGCAAACTTCCTTTAGAGCTTTGTACGAAACTGGTAATATGGATACATGCAACTCTTTAGCTTGGAATCCAAGCAACGAAAATCACTTGTTTGTCACGGTCAATGGAAAATTATTGAAAATGTTTGATATTAAATGTGAGTTAAACAAAAATTTAATTTTATTGAAGGTTGCCAATTTATTTAGCCTAAAATTTTAAAGAGCCTTTTAAAACTCAATCAATCTATATATTTTTAATTAAGAGAGATAAATTTTTTCTCAAATCCTAACTTGAATTTTATAACTTGATAATTTTTTTGCCTATATAAACTTCAATATTATCACGGTTTATAGATTGGCGCACTATAAGGATTCGATTATGTGATTTGAATATTAAAAAATCAAATTATTTGTAATTATAAGTCAAGTTATTTTAAAACAAATTATCTAAATTAGGGTTTTTTTATGTATAAAAATATCAAATGATATACAAATATTCTCAGAGATAAAATTTTCTTTATCCAAGACTCGAGACTTTTAATTGAAAATTAGTTTTTTAGCTGACTTATAAAGGATCTAAAAGATATTGATCAGTTACTCTATCAAAATATTTAAATCATGTTTGATAAATTTACCAAAAAAATAATGATTTATTATAATTATAATTAATTAAAAAGATATAAAATTGTTATGTAAATTTTTTAATATTTTCATTTAGCCTCTAAGGCTGTTTTGAGTGTTAATTCAAAATATGTACAAGGAATATCTGTTGATAATAATAATCAATACCAATTGGCTTCCTATTTGGACAACCATGCTGTAGTTTGGGACACCAGGATGTTCAATGCGCCAGTTCATAAAATAGACGAGTCTGAACAAATTGGAAAAATCCAATGGTGTCCAACTAAGTAAATTTAATTATTTATTGAATACTTTTTTAAAAATTTGATTAAGATCGGGTCAATTGGGTGTTTTGGTAAAAAGTAGAATGAATTTTTACAATATACAGCAGAGATCAAGTGAAGAAAATGACGATAAAGCTCCAGTTCAAATTATAGTTGATAAGATAACTCGCCAATTATCAAACGGAAGCGAAGTTTTATCAGATCAGCGAAAATTTAATCGAACCAATTCAATATCACCAAATCCTCAGCTTCAGCTTCAACATAATTCGCTTAGCAATTTTTGCTGGTTCAATTTCAATACAAATAAGTTGCTGATAGCCAGCAATCAGTCAATTTTAAACTTAAAAACTTTGAGATTATATGATAAGATAGTGTTAACATGGTCTCCCAATGGAGATTTTTATTGGTCATCTAAATTATCTAATATAAGTTATATAGAAAATTTAGAAAATGATTTTAATTATCTAAAAGAATTAAAAGAACGAACTAAATTGAATTATGGATTGAAGTATTACATCCTTAATGTGATTAATGGAAATGCCACAACTGTTCCACCAGTAAATAGCTTTGATACAAACGCCACCTCTGTAAATGGATACCAAGCAACTCCACTAGCATTAACATTGAACTCTCAGATAGGTCTTGGTTATCTGTTTAGATCTAATTTTGTCAATAATTATCAAATATGTGACCGAGACAACTCTTCATGCTCTAAACAATTAAAAGAACTTTGGAATTGGTTTGAAAGTAATTTATTGAATTTAATCAATTAATTTATTTTTTAGAGTGATTTTTATATTTGGATAAGATGTTAATGGTTTTTTTGAGAAAACTATGCCAATAAATCCAAAAAACACTTCTATTGAGATATCACATTTTTGTCGCAGCACTCTTGGTGAATTGTATTCAACGCGATATTGCGGATTAATGATTTTGTTAAATGGTAAAATTAAAGGTGGGAAGTACTTTTTAATTAAAGTATGATTTTAGATTTGGATCAGACAATTAAAAAAAATGAGCCTTATGATAAAGAAAAAAACAAAATTGAGCGCTTCAAGTAAAAAAAATATTTTTTAAATTTAGATAATTGAGTATTGAATTATTTGAAATTTGAATGTAATGCCAAAATTTAATTCTGTATTTCTGTAATTTAGCTAAAAAAGGCCAAATTTTGTCATATGGTTTTTTGTATATTTCTAGTGATTAAGATTAATAATTCAAGTATTTTTAAATTAAATATAACACATTACAAAGTATACTATGATAAATAATTCATTTAATTTTTTTTGATAACAAGACATTTTTATTAAGATGAGCAAAAATCAAGATAAAAATTATTAACATCTCACTTTTTAAGTTATTAATTAAAAAAAAGAATAAAATATGATTAACCATGAAAAAGCGAAAAATGACATTCTGGCAAAATTTTATGAGATTAATCGTTACTCGCAAACCAAAAAATTTTTAACACAAACCACTACAGAACACAATTTTGTGTCGAATTTAAAATAAATTAAATTATAATTTTCACATAATAACTGGTTAACACAAATTTATTGTGGTGTGAAAATATTGTGCTTATTTAGAAGTTTTTTTATTTGTGGAAAGCTCTTAGGTATTTTTGTGCTGAAAATTTTTTGATTGTGGGAAACAATTTTGTATTTGTAGGTTTCTTCAACTAGGTAGACCCAAGTTTTATTCATTTTTTTCAAAACATTAGTTTTAAGAATTTATCTTGACAAATAAATACCAAAAAATATTTATTCTTCAAATTTTATTTCTATGCACTATTAGTCTTTTTCTATCTACTAGCAAGCAATATGGTTCCTGATACCATTCAGAGCTATAAAAGCCAAATATCTCAATAACGCCCAACTAGGTCATCAAATTTTCATACTCTAAATAAATGAGCTATTAAGCGGAAAAGATGATAGCCAGATGGTTAAAATCTAGACTACTACTGGATGAGATAAAAGTTAGGGAATATTATTTCAGCACAATCAATTTCTGATTAGCACGATGAAAAAAACATTCAACACAATTCGATTTCATCTAAGCACAAAAAATTGTGCTTGAAATAATTCTTAAAAGAAGTTTTTTTAATAGACTAAATTTTATAAATAATAAAATAAATTTTTATTTTAATTTTTGTTTAATGATCCAAGCTTAAAGAAAAGTTATAATTAAAAATTAGTTTCTAGAAATCCATTTTCCGCATTTTTTGCTCTACCTCTTTTAGGTCAATTGACAGATTGGTCCTTTTTTTCAAACAGATCTTTTAATGCCAATAAATGTGCACAATATCCTAATTTAGTGAAAAACTTGCAAGAACCTTTCTTACTGTTAAGCTCAACTTTATAACAGTTCTTGAACAAATACAGTACTTTTCTGAAATAAGTTGACAGTTTTTTGAGCACTGCGCAAGCAGCTCTTGGTCATTACTAGCGCTTCTGTAGAGCATGTGCTCAAGCGCTGCTTAAGCAACCTAGCGTCGCTCTGGAGCATTTGCTTAAGCAGGCTGTCAACTTATTTCAGAAACGTACTGTAATTGATTTATCTTGGGTTAGGTAAGCAATTTGCTTATTATTTCTTAGATTCATTTCTAAATAAAAGCATCTTATTTAAATTAGATAAATTTTCCTCCATTATTTGAAACTAATTAAAAAGCATTTTTGTGTTAAACTTTTTTTTCAAAATAATATTCTGTGTTGAATGGCTATTTTTTGTGTTGAAAAGGTAGACCCTAAAAGTCATATATTTTAGTTCTTCATTCGTTTCGTATGAGCTTTAGCTTTATGAAACTATCCAAACATTGGCTCAAATCGTAAAGCCAAGTATACATTTGTTCTAATTGTTCACTATTGATATACTCTTTGTTCCAAAATTATATTAATTTTATACTTTATAAGGTTAATATTTTGAACCACACTAACTTTAACATTGATATTTTAATGAAAATAATTATTATATATTTTTTAAACAATAATAAATGGTTCTTGATTACTGAATTCAGGAATACGGTAAAGACAAAAATAAATTTCTGGACTATTATTATAACATATTATCACTTAATAAAGGAAAATATTTTAACTAAAATTGGTTGAATAAAAAATAAGATATATGTTTTTTTTTTTATAAAATTTTTATATTGAAATTAAACTAAATACAATTAATCAAATTTCTAAAAGAACTATAATTAAAATATTTTTTATCTTTTGATTTTATGATTTTCCTTCATAAAAATAAAATGCCTTTTTTTTCAAAAATATTAATTTTTCATTATTTTTAGAGCATTAGCTTATAATTTGTGTGGATGGGAAATGAAAGATGGATGCTTGAGCAATAACTTTTTTGCTTCCTTAAAACACAGCGGTAAATATGAACGAGCATGTTGCTTGGCTTTACTGACAGACAACTATGAACAAGGATTGGAAATTTTGGAATCAGCCATTCAAATTGGTAAAAAAATTAGATTAAGTTTTATAAATTTTTTTAATTGAAAAATATATTTTAGATCCGCAATTTGGTAGTTTGTGGATTGCTTTAAGATACTTTATTGATGACCAGAAACTAGAAGCATCTCGTGGTGACTCTGGTGACCAAACATCTTCTTGTTCATTAAACGAATCCTTATCCACTTCTAATTCATTTGTGTCCAACACCACTGCAAGCCAGACATCCAACAAAAAATCTCCTTTCTTTTCCATTGATTCTTCGGACAGTTCTGTCACAGCACGATCAAAGTGCGGCTTTTTGGCCGAATCCTTAAAAGAATGCTCAAAATTTGTCAAAAACTTTACCGATCCATATCTCAGAGCTATGTTTAATTTTATGATTAACCAAGAAAAAGCCAAAGATGACATTTTGGTAAAGTTTTGCACATTTTTTTCAAAACATTAGTTTTAAGAATTTATCTAGTTTGACAGAGAAATACTCTTCCAAGATCGAGTAGCTCTTTCAATCTATTTTAATTTTGATCCAAAAAACCTCATTAGATTACAAATATATTTTGATAAATTAGAAAATGAATGCATCGAATATTCTGACTTGCGTGGTATTTTGTTAACAGGTTTAAGTCCAAAATGTTTGGACCTATTTCAATCATTCATAGATAGTACTAATGATCTACAATCTGTTTGTCTAGCAGTCATTCATTCTCCTTATTTGGAAGTAATAGATTCAAGTTTGGTAAATTATTGGATCAGTTGTTATCGAGAACAATTAAACAGATTCAAAATGTGGGAAAAAAGGTATTTATTTACCAAGTTTTAAAAATTTTTTGTTTTAAACTAAATAAAACTAGAGCTGAATATGATTTATTAAAAATGAAGCTTAAAAAATATCAAACATTGACCATTTCACCGGATTATGGCCGAATAAATCAAGCTGAATCTGAGCCAAATATTCCTTCATCATCCTCTTCGACTTCTTCACTGAATTCGATTACCAAAACTGGACACACCGGACAGCTTAGAAGCAATTCTCATTCATATCACCAAATACATAATGCCAATAGCCGAGTTCAATCAAATCAAGTTAATTTTTCATTAAGTTCAATAAACCTTAGACCAAATGCAGCAAGAATGGCCACATCCCAGAGCATGAACTTTCAAGTAAGTTTGAGCGCAAATCCGAGCGTGTCTCTAAACTGCAATTCATGTGGTAAAAATATAATGAAAAATACATTCAAAATTGGATCAAACAATGCTTCGAATAATTTCAATTCCTTGCCAAACACATCTTTAAATGTTTGCTTAAATTGCTATAAACTTTTGCCACAGTGTGTTGTCTGTTTGCGTTTAATGAAGGTGAATTTGACTCCTAGTCCTTTGATATCGCAGTCACAGTCATCAATTAACCGAGTTCAGACAACTCCTAAAATGTTCCATTCAAACAACCATTCAAAAAAAATGTCAATTCAATACAAGTCACCCAGCCAACTGGATATGTCTGGATTAAATGGTAAACAATTCTTTTTGGACGAACACAAAGAACATGAGAGTCTAAACCTTCAGGAAAACAAGAAAGATCGCAACGCTCACATGAATAAAGTAGATATTTTATTTACCAATAATTTCTATGTGCTAAAGAGTACAAAATTTGGCAATTGGTTTTCTTGGTGCATGTCATGCCATCATGGTGGACACATTAAACATCTTATCAATTGGTTCAGATACAACAAAAAATGTCCTTATTTACATTGCAATTGTCAATGCACAAGTTTAGATCAAATTTTTGATTGAGCCAATTTTCCCAATTTTAGTATACTTTGGTTGTGTATGATTTTTACGTTCATTAAAATTATTCAAATAAAATATTTTATTTTTTTTTTACAAAATATTAATTTATTAATTTAGTTTTACGAATAAAAATAATTTTAAAATAAATGTCCTTCTTGAAATAATAAAATTAAAATATGATCTATTAAACAATTAGTAACCCATTCTGTAATTAAATTTGTAGATTTTGTCCAGTTATAATATTTTTTGTTTATAGAACTTTATTACAAAAACATACGATTTAATGCAAAAAAATTCGATATTCAATAAAAATAATTGACATAAATTTTCTAAGATTTAAAATTAAATTAAAAAAATATTTTACTTTAATCCCTCATTTAAATAAAAGTCTAAAAAAATGAAAAAATATTTTTAAAAAAAACTTAGATGACTCTAGTAGACATTTTGTTTTGATCTTTGGTTTGCAGCTGCTGTTGCTGCTGTCCGTAATTAAGGGCTCGTCTGAAGAGTAAAACATGAGGCTCTAATAAAAATAGGATTAATTTAGTTGTATTACTAATTTATATCAAATTACCTGGTTCATGGATGAGATAATGTTGCCAACCTCTTGATTGTTGAACACCAATCGACCTCCATTCAGTCTCGCTCATCAAATGATCTTTAGGCACTATTTTTGCCAATTCTTTAGGCAGCAAAACGTGGCGGTATTCATGGGTGTCATCAAAATACTTGTCTGAGTAATAGATATCGCCAGCATGCTTTTGAATCAGAGAAGCTATGTTATTTTCTTAAAAGTCAATTTTAATTTTTCATTATTATATTAGAAAAAATTATTTACCCATTTTAAATTTTATTAAAATGAATCTAAAGAGATGATTTTTTTGAGCCAATTTTTTTTGAAACAATTCAAATCTTATTGCTTTTAAATTAAAATTTGAGCAACGAGTAAAGCTTTGGATTTGTCCGAATATAATATAAAAATTAATTTTAATTAATTTTAAAAAATGTCCTGATTCTTATTAGGGAAATAAACAAATTTCCTAATACAAATCTGCTTATAAATTAAAGACTTTTATCTTTGAGCCTATAAATGCAGAAGTAAATTATTAAGATTAAATTTTGGCATTTATTTTTTCGCTAATATATTTTTGAAAAATAGATTTTTAAAATTTTTTTTCAAAAAAAAAATACAATTTTTTTCGACCACCTCTTGAGCGCTTAGTTTTAGAAAAAAATAAAAAGAAACAAATAAAAATCGAATAAAAATTTAATTTCTAACTTTTTTTGGGCGTTCTCTTGGACGCTTGGATGGTTCGGCTTGATTTGTTAAATCATTTAATGCTGGTTGACTATAATTTGTTTCACTATTTGCTGTACCAGCGGTTGCTTGTGCTGATGTTGTTGGTCTATTAAACAATTCCGGATTTAAAGGACCAGCTGAGTTTCTTTCAAGAGCAGAATAAGCTTTTTTACGTATACCCCTTTTTGCGGACAATTCGTAACTGATGCCGATTACATGTTCGCAGATGTAGTGTTTTTTCCAATATTGACAAGAACATTTGCTCAATTCCCATACTAGTTCATTAATTTCTATGATCTTGTATGAATTGTTCCATAACACATATTCTTGAAATGTAGACCAATGACCAGTTGAGTTCTAATAGTTTCTACAAAATCATTATTAAAAAGTTGCTACATCAAAAAATAGATTAGCTATTATCTGAAATAATTTAACTGCTGAAAAAAAATTTTTTTTTTATTTCAATTAGCTATTTTGAAAAGTAAATTAGCTACTAGAAAAAATGTATGCGTTAAATTTTTTTTTAGATTCAAAAAAATACAGTATAGAAACAATGATAAGAAAATTTTTTTATGATATAAGAACAACATATAAAGCTATAGAAAATTATTTATTTTTTTCCTGCTCTTACTGTCAACAAGAAAAATTTTTAATCCAGTTTATTTTAGGCGATTCTCCAGTCCTTAAATTTTCCTAATCTTTCGTATTTTTAATAAATTTTTTCGTTTTGAACATTTCTTGTCCAAGAAACTGTAGAATCATAATTATGACCAAATTGACCTGTCCATACCTAAAAGATTCGCCAAATTTAAAATGCCGAAATCTTGGTAATATTATATATTTCTTGAATTATGAGAATTTTGATGAAAGGTCCGATGTTTTTAAATTATCTTTTCTTCATAGTAGTCCTTTTAGTTATGTTTTATATATGAATGTTTAAGTGTTCATTTTTGATAATTTAATTAGCTTTTTTATAATTTTTTTAATATAGTTAAGTAATAGGTCACACGAGCAAAAAACAAATGCGTAAAAAAATATTTTATTTCCGTAAAAAAATGATTAAATGGATTGAGATAAAAGTATCTATTAAAAATTACATAAATTTAAATAAAATTATTCAATGGACGGCAATTCGTCTCTTAAATGCTTAACATTCTCTATATAATAATTGTTTTCAACTAATAGATCTTCTATTATGATCTGTAATTGCTCGTAAGTGAGACCATTTTGGTTGGCAACTGTCTCATAATCAGCTTCTATGCTACTTTCTTGATTAATAAAATCTATATTCCTATTCGACTCGGACGAATTGAAAGTATTTATACTAAATGGCTTAAGTCCTATCATTTCAATGTCTATTAATTCTGGGCTATTTTTGATAAGCTTCATTAGCTCGGTTTTAATATGAGGTGAACTTTTTTTACTACTGAACAAGTTTCTTTTGAATCTGTCAACCAATTTTCGCTTGAAATTTTTCCTCCCACTTGGTGGAAGCTAAAATTTTAAAAATTTAGAACTAAAATTTATTTAAATAGATAAATAAAGTTCCAATTACTTGAGATATAAACAATATTTTGTGTATTTGATCCAATATTTGCACAATAGGGTCTTCAATAGGTCTAAGCTTTTTGGTGATCGAAGGCACACCAGAAGAACTGGCCGAATTCGGTCTCGATTTTTTAATTTGATTAGGTCTTTTTTCCAAATTAGATGAACTGGATGACCGAGTGACTACTTTAACATTGGTACCCTCTGGTCGAATATTAGTTTTTGACGAAGAGGGTGACGATGAGAACGAGGTTATTGACGACTTTCGTTCATTCTCTTTTTGCTTTAAGTTTTTCATTATTAGCTTAGATTTTGGATGTCTAATTGGAGGTAGTTTGGCGTTTGGTGAAAATGCTGGCAACGACAATTGTGTTTGAAATGCGAAATTTGATGGTTCACTTTTTAAATTTGCCTGGCTTGATGCTTGACTTGAAGCAGCTGAATTGGCCATTGCGTCATTTAGGTCAATTTTGGAATCATTTCTTTGCAAATAAATCAAGTCTTGTTTATTGGATAGCATTTTTTGGGTCTTTGATTTTTCTTTTTCCAATTTTTTTTCCAAATTTGAGCACCGAGCTCGTACCAAGTCGGTGTATGCCAAAATTTTATCAGCAATCAAAGCAGCTATTCCAATAATATCCGGCCTCTTGGCCGAGTCAATGATCAGACAATTTTCAACCACCGAGGCAACTTGAGGCGAATAGGAATTTCGCTTCAAACGCTCGTGGTCATAATCGGCCTGGGTAATTTTAGTTGCCAGTGCCAGCATGTTAGATGTGAAAAATGGTGGCTCTAAGCAGCACATTTCATACAATAAACAACCAATTGCCCAAATATCAGCCTTTTCATTGTATGGCTCATTTTTAATAATTTCTGGACAAAAGTAAAGCATGGTTCCGACAACAGAGCGCATTTTGATGCAATCCTCTTCTTTTAGCTTGGCTAAGCCAAAGTCGGTAATGGTAATTTTGTCATTTTCACCAAGCATTATGTTATTTGAAGTTAAGTCTCTATGAATGATACACTTTTCTTTGTGCAAATACTTCAGGGCAAGAACTATTTGGATGAAGTAAATCCAAATTTTATCCTCTGACCAAAGATCGTTTCTGAGCTTCAAAGACCTTAAATGCTGGCTCAAAGGACTTCCGTCAATCAGCTCCATTACAATGTACAAATTGTCATTTTCTTTAAAAGTCTTCAAATAGCGCACTATATTAGGGTGCTTGAGATTGTTCCTTATTATGGTAACTTCGTTAACTATTTGACCCAATGACTTATCTTTTACAGAGGTTAAATTGTAGACATTTATTTCCTTCATAGCTAAAAAAGTGTTTGTATTTTTTTTCTTGACTTTGTGGACGCGACCAAACGCGCCCGAGCCAATTATTTCATAAACTTCATAATCATTTATGAAGTTCTTGGGCGTCTGGCTCTGATTGCAAAATTGAATTTGACTTTTCAAAACATCGAAGTCCTCTTTCTAATTAAAACTTGTTTTTCTTATATTTTCAAAATAAAGTTTAATTACCGAAAGCTTGTAGAAAGCGTCCACTAAACATTGGTAAAATTTAAGATCTTTTTTAAAGTTGCCTATGTCCATAAACTGCTCGAACATTGTGAATGGTATGATCTTTTTGATCAGAGATCTGTGCCTTTCAGCACTGAATAAAATGCGCAAAGTGCGCCACACGTTGCAGTTCAGCTTTTCCAGATCTAGCTTGAGCTTATCCGAAACGTCACTACGCGACGTAAGAACCAATTTACTTGAGACTAAATATACACCATTTAAGTTGACAATTTCGTATGAATTTGTTTCATTAAAGGCCAATTCAGCTATCAAAGCACAACAGGCTGACTGGATCTGTATTTTGGTTCTAAAGCGCTTTTCCGAGTTCTTTAAGGTAAAATTAAAATTATTTTTACCAATAATTTGGTCAACAAAATTAAATTTTTAAACTAAATAAAAAATTACCTCATTCTCATTAATTTGTTGATTGTTCAATTCTATTTCATTAGATGTGCTTTCTTCGTTTTGATTTAGATCCATGCTTTAATAAGTTTAATGAGATTTAAAACATATTAATTAATTAATTAATAAAGCTTACCATAAAATTGATAAAATCAGAGGTATCCCTCCGATAAGACGAATCTCTTGTTTATTGTCTCCGAATGAGCATAACTGTACCAAACACCAAATACTGTTCCATATCAATTCAAGATTGTTGTGATCATGTAAAAGACTAAACAGTGTCTGAACACCGTCCATATATGTGGTATCCGATTTTATTTTTTCTTCTATTAGAAGAAGACAGAGCAGTTTTGATGCCAATTGCTTTGACTCCAGATCATAATCGTTCAAGATATGAAGAAGTTCATCAGATAGCTCTAGGTCTTGGGCTAATTTTGTTCGATTTTCATATCTTAAAATTTTTTATTCAATAGATCAAAAAATAAATAGATGAAAAAAGACTTTAGTCATGAAATACAATTTCTAAAAAAAATTTTTCCTACTTTTTTCAATTTTATCATGTGATTACTTTTATCTCTATTTTTTCTAAAAGAGAGACGGCATAAAACTTGCTAAATGCTTATAAGTACAAGCAAGTATTCAGGTGGACTAGGAGGATTTTTAGGAATCTTCATAATAAAATAGGAAACTTTTAATAACTCTGTAAATAAAAGTATCTATTATTATTATAAAATTTTAAAATAAAATAATATATTAATAAATATACATATATAAAGATAATATTAACTAGTTAATAAATTTCTTTCAAAATATTTTATTTAAAAAATTTGTTGATTTTTTTTACCAATACACTTTTTACCTTAATTCAATATATTTTTTTAAATTTAAAAAGTAAAATTATTTTAAATTGTAGTATTAAAGTATTGTAATTAAATAATCAAAATTAAATTTTGAGACAGCATATGTGAATAATAAGTTAGCGCTGAAAAAAATCCTGCCAATTTATTAATTTATTAAAGCTTATCCACTTAAATTATATCCAATTAATTTAAAAATGTTAAAAAATTAAAACTTTGGTAACTTTGATGAACATAAAATTTCAGGTAAATCTACGTTACATTCAAGCCATTCTTGTAGATAATTTAGAGACGAAAAATTAATAAAAAAGTTCTGAAAAGTGAGTTAGAAGTATTTTTTATTTGTTTCTTAATTAATAAATAATAAATGGACGATAAAAGATACTCACTCGATATTGGCAATGTAGAACAGAATATTGAGTGAAGAATGAACTAGACACAGCTCGTTGGATATCTCGATCAATTGAAGTAGACTTACATGAATTTGTCTATCAAATATTAAGCCAACTAAGCCTTTAGTTTGAGATAAATTTGAGGACAAATTAGAGCTGCCAGACCGGCTTAATGGCCCACTACCATGCCGATTTGACTCTATCGAGCTCAGATAAGTTTCATTTAAAATCAACTTGGTCAAAATATCTAAATTATTTAACATTTTAATTATTAATTTAACTATTTGGTTTATTAAGTACTCAAAAGCAAGTCAATTATGTGAGAATGAATCAAAATTTGACTATGAACTGTATTGTATGTATTGATGTATTTTTTTAAAAGCTTTAATTAAATTTAAATTAAAAAAAATTTTTATATCAAATAAAAATTTAAAAAAACCTTCAAAAGAGCATCGAAAGAGTTTTCGATTGATAGGAATATTTTCTGATAATTAAAATCGCGCAAAAGTATTCTTAATATATACAAAACATAATACAAATTTCGTATTGAACTGCAATTTTTTAACCATATTCTAAAATTTTGACAGTTTTAAATTTATCTCTTTCAAATTAAAAATAATAAAAGGCGTTACTTGGAATTTATTCGCTTTGTTACCAATAGATCAAGTATTTTTTTAAAAAGAACATGATTTGGTTTATTACTAAAATCGTAGTCTTTCTGGAATATATTTTTAAATTTTTCCAAAATTTTCACTTCATCATTGAATTCGTCAGTGTCAAGAGCAAGTTCGACTATTTGAGCAATTGTTTTTTTGTTGGTACTTTTGGTAGGATTTTTTTTTTTCAACTTATAACCATATTCAACATCGTCATCATCATCATGTCCTTCATTGTCACTTAGATCATCTTGGCTTTCTGCTTTTTCCAAATCTATTTCCTCATCGATTACGACAATGTCTTCATCATCGTTTTCGTAATAATCTTTATGCAAATTTGTGTAGCTAACATTTGGTTTAGCCGATGTGGATGGAATAGAAATGGGCGACAGTGTCGATTGAACACTGTCTGTTGCTCGTTGAGTACTTGTATCAGTCTCGAAATTTTCGCTCAATAAATAAATCAATTGGTTCAATATTTTTACATCTCTATGTTAAAAAACTTATATAATAAAGTCTTGACCAGTAAAATGTGCAAAAATATTTCTTTTCTTGCATGCCAAACTGCTTTCTATTATGGTAATTTTGAAGAAATAATATGATGGTTTTTTAAAAATTTAATTTTCTGCTATAAAATCCATTTGATATTATAATAGTGTGACATTGACTAAAATCACTGGTAAATGTGGTACTTAATTTTTATCCAAGAACTTCATCCTCATATCAAAAAGAAAAAATTAAACTGTGAAAAAAGTACTTAAGATGGTAACTTGGTAAGATGGTAGCATAGTTAGAATGAATAAATCGGACTTTTTTTTATAAAGAATAATTAAGTTTCTATGTATGTAATTGTATTTAAAGAGCAAGTCAAAATTGACAAAATTAAATTAGAGAAAAAGATCAAAAAATTCTTAATTTCTAATAAAGAGATGACGTTTTTTAGTCCATTATTTTAAAAATTGGCAAATTTAAAATAAAGATTTGAAAAGAGCCATTTTTTTTATAAAAAATGTATCAGTTTTTTTTTAATATTAAAAAATAAAAAAGTTTTCAAATTATATATCTTTTTAAATGAAAAAAAATCTTTGACTTAATCAAATAAATAAACTTTTTTATGTTAATCCTAGATTTTTAAACTACTTAGTCCAATATTTAACAAAAAATTAATTGCATAAAAAGAAAGATAAAAAAGATTATTTGTTCTAGTAACGATAGTGCAACTTAAGAAAGTACCAAGCAAAGCTCTACTAAGAATAGCTAAATTTTTTTGCCAAAGAAATACTGCCAGAGTGCTTGAACTGGTTTAGGTCTGCAAGAAAAAATTGTTTTACCAAACAATAGATTTTTGTGTAATCAATTTTGAAAAATAAACTTACGGATTTTCAAGCTGAGTCTCTTTATCGTCTGTATTTGTCATACATCAAAATTAAATGAATATTATCTTAAATGTATCTATTGTTTAAGATAAATAAAATAGAAATAATAAAATATTCTTATCAAACCATTTTTAAGTGGTCGATAACTTTAATTAATTAAATTCTTGCTTAAAATTTATTTAAAAATTTATTATATATATATATATATTTATATATCTATATACATTAAAACAAATTTAAAAGTGCACAGTAAATTAATTTTCTTTATAAGAAAAATATTTTATTTATTTCGATTTTAATTTTTTAGCAAAAAAACGGTTTACAACTCATTTTACATCCAAAATGTGAAAAGAGTAACTAACTCAATGGTTTAATTTTCTTCATTTTTTTATACTCGCCGGTGTCGTAATTCATTTGAAAATATGTTTCACCGATTACTTGATGTTGTTCACCATTTATGGTGGTCACAGTCTCTTGTATTTCATTTAATTTTATGAGCAAAACAGGACCCTGATCTGGCCTTGGGTTTTCTGAAAAAAATTTTTAAAATTTTGAATAAATGCTTGGAAAATGAATGGGAAAATGTTTATTATCAGTCTAAATTAAATTTTAAAACAAGATATTTAATTTAGACAGAGAGGAAACGTGAAAGACTAACCAATTTAATTTTTTTCTTAATTATTCTCTTTAACTTGGAAAATCTAAAATTGCCTATATTAAATAAAATTTTATTTATCAATTAATAATAATAATAGAAAGCTACTGCAAGCAAGCTTGCGGAGATGACTTACTCGAAGTCGTCTATGGTAGCTAATCGCGCAAAAATCGAAAGATAAATTAAGGAACTACAATGAAAGTAACTCAGACGAAACTGAGGTACAATTTATATATACTTTACAGATATTACATATGATTATACAGAACATTACAGGTTAATAAAGAGATAAATAGAAAATAATAATATTTAATAATCAATTTTGTTTCAACTAGGGATAAATTTAGATAAATTATTTACTTTTCTTGAAGGATTAGTCGAATAAAATTTATCAAACGGGTCCAATTTTGATAACCTGCTAAATTATTTTAACTAAAACAAAAAATATAATTCAAAGATTATATTGTAATTTTTTCCATGGTTGTTAAATTATGTTTTAAAAAAGAATATTTTCTAATTAAACGAAAAATAAATAATTTGATTTATCTTTTAAAACTATTAATTTTTAATTAAAGCCGTAATTTAAAATTATTTAATGATTATAATTTTGTAAAAAGAAAATTTAAATAATTTTGATATACTCTATGATAATTGTGCTTCTTTTTTTTTAAATAATTGCCTCATTTAACTTAAGTCCCTCTTTTGGAAAATTATGAAATTAGAATTGGGACAAAGCTTCAAAATGGCATAATATTTTTATCTAATTTTTTCAATTTAGTAAGAATGAGATTTAAGCTTATCTGGAAAAAAATACCACCAAGCTTTAATTCTTGGTAAATATTTAGATATCATATTAATTAAAATTGTACCTCTTGAACCAGCTATGAAGCTGAGTATGAGTGCTTTTTCAGGTCGAGTCAGCTTATTCGAATTGGCAAACAATTCCTGCGCTTGAAGCATTTGTTCTCTCTAAGTAAAAACAAAATAAATGCATTCTTGAAAAAATATTAAATTTAATTTAATTTACTGTTAAAGTTAGAGAAAGTTGTTTTCTATTTTCTGTGGATTCTTGACTAGGCTGTTGTGGTTTTGGCACAGGTGGTGCGGGTGATAAATTTTGCTGAGGCAGAATCAAATTGGGATCAATCATTTTTGTTGGAGTTAGGTTGATATTTTGATTTTGATATGGAAATGGAATGGGAACAGAATTCTGAGCATTCGAGTTGTTAGATGAGCTATAATTGAATAGGTCATTAAAAGTAGCCATTTGTGGTGTTGGAATCAGAGCTGGCTGAGTGCTGAATGTGGGTAGAGGAGGCGCTGAGTCCGTCTTAGGCTTTTCTTCTTCTTTTTCACATTTTTCAGCTTTTGGTTCAGCATCTTCAGCTTTGGTCTCTAGCTTGGTCTGTTCTTTGGCTTTTAATTTAGCTTCTTTCTCTTCTTGCTTCACTTTTTTCATGGCTTCTTTTTCCTGTTCTTTTCTTTTTCGCTTTGCTTCGCGTGGGTTAAAGATAATCTGTTCGTCCGAGTCCAGCAATTTAATGCCAACATCCCGTTTAACAATTGATGATTTTCCAGTTATTGTGGTGGCATTCGTGGCCAAGGATCGCTTAAAAAATGACGATGCTCCCGATGGCTGAGTTGAGTATTCTGCACCCATGCTCATAGAATCCAATTTTTTTGAACTAGTTCCACGACTCATGAAAGACAGCTTGTTGGAAAGATTGGTATTTTCGGAACTGTCTACCATTGATTTGTGAGGTTTTGTTTTTTGATATTTGCTTGCTCGTTCTTTAAGATCCTCAATCTGGGAGCTTAGCTTGTTTGACTTGGTGAGAGTGAAATGGTGAACTGGTTTGAACTTCTTGGGCTCTTGGACTATTGAATCAATTGATCCGATCAGTGTGGTCAAGTTGGGAACTTGCGTTTGCGGTTCTCTCGGGCTTGAATCGGGCTCATCTTCTAAAAGAATATTCAAATTGGACAAAACTGAGAGCCTGGCGTCTTTGCTTAAATATTCACATTCAATTGGCATTAGATATTTGGCTCTTTCGGTTCCATCTTCTGAATTCATGCATTTTTCAACTAAAAAAAATTAGCTACTTTCAAGTAGATAATATATATTCCTACATGACTTGATTAGCTCGACATAGGACTCTTTGAACGACTCAAGGCTATCATAATCGGACTCAGTGTCCAAGCACTGAGTCTCCCAGAATGATTTTATAAACTGAGCTATGGACAAGACCCATTGATCTAAGCAATTATCGATAATAGAATCAATTATTTCTTGAACAATAGGACGAAACTTAAAACAATTAAAGCTATTTTCAAATTATTAAGATAGATATTTAATTACTTCTTCGATGTTACGCTTGGGAACGTAGAGAAGTGTGAGAAAAAATTTTATTTTAACCAAGGGTTCAAGAGTGGGAAAGCATTCTTTGATGGAAATAAGTTTTTCATAGGTATATTGGGAAGCGACAGTCGAGCTAAATGACCATAGATGAGTGCTAGATGCCAGTTTGTTGTGTAGCCATACTGCGGCAGATGAGTCTTCTTTTATAGATGTTTGCGGCACTTGGATTTTTAAAAATAAAATAGAACAAATTTTTAAAAGAAAATTAAAGAAAATGAATTAAAATTTATTATTAAAATTTTCAGGCATTTATGAAATGGTTTAAAAACAGGATTTGGGTAAAAATATTAAGTCAAACTTTTTAATTTGATTTTATTTTAATAATTTATTTGTCGGCATATAGTGAATTTATTTTAAAAAAAAATATTAATTTTTTGAATTATTTTAATTCGAGTATTTGTGAACATAAACTAAAAAGAAACATAATTTTATTGAATTTTTTGCATCTTTAATCAGACGGTGTCATTTGAGGTATTATACTATCTCATGTCCAAAATACATGTTAACTTTCTTTTGAGACACTTTATTCAAATTGGAAAAATAAAAATTATTTTAAAATTTATTGTTCTTTTATTTTATTTTATTTTTAATTAATTTTAAACTCATTTATCTTGCTAGTAGCAAATTTGAACTTTGATTTTTCAATTAAAAAAAAAGAGAAAAAAAACAAATGAATAAGATTTTACCACATTTCTCGGCAACTAATGCCAGTGTGTAACTACTCAGTTTTCTTGAGCAGGGAAAATTTCTAACTGAACTCTAATGCTGTTTCTTTATAATGCCTCGGTTGAACATTTTATTATTGATCTACTTACCAGATCTCTGACCAGATTTATCTTTCTTAATGCATTCACTTAGTTTTACATTTCAATCTAATCCCCTCGCACTTTTCTTGATGTCATCTAGTTCTTTAGTGAAAACCAAATGAAACCATTCCACAATACATTTTCATACTCTTATTACATGCTTTCATCTCATACCAAGCTCCATGACTTATTTTTATCGCCCTACTTAGCTCGCAGTTCATCCATTTTTTCGTTGGAGCACATATTCTCTTTCTCTTAGGTACATGTTTCTCACACTGAAGTCAAATAAAAAAACATAAATGAAGTCAAATACAAAATTGAAAAAATGAAAAAATAAGCATTATGTAAGTTTTTAAGCAGACTTGGAACATTTTTGTATTTTAATACTACTCACAGACAATAAGTTATCTGAAGAGGTGACTTTTTTACCTCTTTTATTTTTTAATTTTGTTCTAAATAGTTATTTCCACAATCTCACGCTTTTCTTTTCTTTTCCATTTTAAACAAGAAATTAAACTTAGATCAAGTGGTAGATTAAATAAATATATTAATTAAGCCTCATTTTGCCAAATGTTGAAACTATAAATTCTATTATTTGGTTCTCATTTTTTTATTTATCTATTAAATATATAGAAGAATAATTTCAATAAACAAAAATTAATTAAATTCTATTACTAAGTTAGATTTTAAGTAATTGAAATTTCCAAAACCTTTTCTGATATTTTAATTAATACTTTATGACAATACACCCACAATCGTGTGTCGCATGACTCTGAATTTCTGACATCATTTAGTATCCATGTTTCGGAGATGGTAAATTTAAATCTATTGATTCGGCTAATTGAAGTTTGAAATGGATTTAATAATTCCCTTTCCTTTTCATTTCCAAAATAGTCTTACAGTACATTTCTAAACAAAGTTAACAGGCTTCTTAAGCAGTTTTAAAGCTGCTCTTAAACATTGCTTAAACTGTTATAAACATTACCCAATCATTTTTTATTAAAAAGCTTAAGCTAACTTAAACATGACTTAAACCGTTCATAAACACTGCTGTTAAGCCATGTTTCGAAACATTGTTAACTTTGTTTAGAAATGTACTGTATTTGATAACTGGTCCAAATGCTTGTTCTGATAGATACGCATATAGAAAAAATATACAAATTGTACATATTTGGAACTCTTGAATCGTTGATCAAACCAATTAACCTTGAGATTTATATAAGCTTTTCTGTATTGTTAGTGCCAGTTCAACTTGAATTGATCTCTAATAAAATCATCAATTTTAAATTTTGGACTATTTAAAAAATTATTGCAAAGGTTTTCATCTGGATAAAATGATTTGTTTAAAAGATAACTTTTTTTTCTGCATTTTATTCATTATTTTAAATTGAGGAAGTATTTTTTAATTGTATAAGTGGTTTAGTCAATTTAAATATTTTGGTAATTTTAAAATATAACGAAAACAAACATTAAAATTTTTTCTAAACTAAAAATAATAATATCAGTTTTTATTCAGTTATTGAAATTTTTTTTTGAAATCTTGTAACACCCAATGTACTTCGGTCCTGGATCTCACTCTCTCGCTCTCTTTATAAATATATTGTTATTTTTAGATTAGAAGAATCCTCTCTTTTGTTCATTAGGTGCCTCAAGGTGAAATTAAAGAGAGTAGAAAAGAAATATATAAAACAAAAGAAAATAAAAAAAGGTTGTTATCTATTTGTCTCTTAGGATCAATATTTGACTATTGATTCATAACTCTTCAATTGATTACTTAGAAATAAAGCTGAATTACACAAAAAGTAGTATCGAGAAAGGTTTTGAGAATCAATATACACAATATACGATATGAAGAGACTGGTACTGTGTCTGATCGAAGCCGTTCTGGTAGACCTCGAAAGCTGACTTTTAGGGATGAAAATTACATTTTTAGAGAGATTAGAAAAACCCCACATCTAGCTATCAAAAACTCGCCACTGATTCAATTCTAATACTCAAGGGGTTAGGATAAGTAAATATACTGTAATGAGATTTCTCAAAAAAAAAGTTTCACAAATTAAAAAAATATTAATTGTTTATTTAATTATTTAAAAATTAAAACATTGATATATTTTAATTAAATTTTTTGAGTTTTTTTACAAAATATGAGAAAATTAGATTAATGTTATTAAAAATTGAATGCTTAAATGTTGTACATTTCAACATTGATCTCTTGATCCCAAAGCAATTTATAAGCCGTGAATAGAAAAATCCAAAAGTTTTTTCACCATTTACTGATTTAGATGTTAGTTGTATCAGACTCACTGTTCCTTAACCTATATTTTAAATTTCTTGAGTCATTTTTCTTTAAATTCTGCCTTAGATTATCAGGAGAGTTATGAAAGTATAGTGTTTTATAAGCAAAAGATAGCATTCTATCTAGTATTCTATGTTGGAATGCATATAGGCCATACTTTTCTAAGAAGTTATTAATATCGTTAAAGTTATTTACTTCAAATTTGAACCTAAACAATTTAAATATTGCCAAATAATAACTCTTATCCAATTTAATTATTGCCTCTTTTGAGAAATAGCACAAGAGAGTCGAGCAATAGTCAAAATAAGGCAATATAAACGTCTTAAAAAACTGTATTTTTACAGATGTTGATAGATAGAATAGTCTCTTAATGGTGAATAATTTTTTATTCACAACTAATGAGATACTACATGCAAAATTAGAAAAATTAAGATTTTGATCTATTTTGTAACCTAAGAGTTATTTCATTGACAACTTTTATTTCATTTCCATAAAGATTAATCATTTTGGGAATAATAGTCTTTCTATTCTATTTGAAAAGATCATACAATAGGTTTTTTACCAATTTATATCAACCTTATTAAAATAACACCAATCACTAAGATTGTGGATGGTAACCGAAAAATTTTTTAAAACACTTTCTATGTCCTTATCAGAGTGACTAATCGTAGTGTCATCAGCAAAAATAGTTATTTTTATACCTATTTTAAATAAAAAACAAAGATACAAAAAACTTTAATTTAACATCCAAATAATTAATGAAAATATTCATTTAACAATAATTTATTTAGTTTATTCATTTTAATTCACGATCGATTGGGACATTCGTCTTTATTCTCAATTTTTTTTAATCAATTTTAATAATTTGAATGAATTATAAAATACGTGGTTGAAGTTTTTGTTCAAATTTAAGAATAAAAACAATGTATACACATTAGAAAAATTGTATACCATTTCAGCAAATTGAAGAAAATTTGAACATATCCGACTGCTCATAACACATATATTTTTTTTGTTATTCATTTGAAATTTTACTTTAATATAATAAATAGACAAACTTAAATGAAAAAGTTTTACCAAAATAATTATAAAAAGATTGACCGTAATTAGAATGTTAATTTTTTTTTGTCGCTTTTCAGTAGATCTTACTTTATTTTCTTTATTTTCATCTTGATTTTCTGCCATTTGATTTAATAAACGTGATTTTTC
The DNA here is from genome assembly GCA_016802295.1 of Brachionus rotundiformis. Classification (NCBI taxonomy): domain Eukaryota; kingdom Metazoa; phylum Rotifera; class Eurotatoria; order Ploima; family Brachionidae; genus Brachionus; species Brachionus rotundiformis. Next base: position 911,688 of record JAESIW010000020.1, read on the forward strand.
TTTTATATTTTTTTTTAAAAAATACAAAAGCATTATATCAATTAAAATTGTCACTAGAATAAAAAAAATATCATTAAGAAGAAAATTAATCATGAAAAATATGTAAAAAATGAGTGCCAAAGTTCCATTAAATTTAAACTTAATGATATTAACAGCATTTCTTTTAAATAAAAATTGAAAGGTATTTGAATTCGGAAATTCTTTATAGCTCTCTTCTTCGAGGACAAAAAAGTCTTGATTTATGTCAATCGATACCAACTTATCAATCGATATAAATATACCAAATAAAAATAGAATAAAAACTAGATTTTTAATAGGTAGTTTTTCTATTCTTTTCTTTTTATTGATTAAGTTTTCTAGTCTGAAAAGGGAAATAAAAATTATGGAAAGATTGGACACGAATTTCAGCACATTTATCAAGAATCGACCAAAAATGAGCTCAAAAATTTGGACATAATAATTTCGAATAATTTTTGAACAAAAAATTCCATTCACATAAACACATTTGTTCATTAAATGTAGAATATTAAGAAGATATATTAGAAAATTAACCATTGAATACAATAAAATTATTTGATTAAGAAAATGAGATTTTTTAAATTCTTTTGACTTCAACAAACTTATTGAAACTAATAAACTGGCTGAATTTGTAATAATACCAAGGACTGAAAATAGAGAATTTAAAATAATATACGCAAAATTAAGATATTCTGATAGATAAAGCAAGTCATTGTTTTTGAAAATTTTCCTCATTGATTTTATTTGATTAAATTTACATTGATCAAATTTTCTTTGAAAGTCACATTTTTCATAAAAATCTTTCTCTACATATTTACAAACAGTAATAAAGCTGTTTATATGGCTAGCTAAATTTGGAGCTTTATCCAAAATTATTTCCAACAGTGTCATATTATCCTTAAAATTACCATAGATCCACATAAGAGTACATGAGCAATTGTGGACAACATCTGATATGTAAATTAACTTTTTTCTTTTGGCAAAAAAATTTTCGAATAAACAAATATCTTGGTTATCGAATTCGAAGTGCTCTTCATAGTCAATTATTAAATTTATATGAACATTTGGTGGGATATTTGAGAACCATTTGACACCTTTAGAAATAAAGAATCGAAAGTTATCTATTTTAAGTTTTATAAGATTTAGACTAGTCAAATTTTTAAAAGCGTCTTCGCTAATTGAGTCAACAGAACCAGATATCTGAATTACTTTAAGATTGGCTAGCATATTTGGATTCAATAAAGAGATACCAATCTTAGATTTAAAACAATCTATTTCCATGTAATCAATTTGATTTGATATTGTTTCATTAACTTGACTAAATCCAAGCATATTTTTTTTCAAAAAGGAATCACTAATTCCATTAAATACCAACTTATCCAATATTACATTTCTAAATGTTTGTGCACAAGTTATTAAATTGTATCTGGTTGAAAATGTGAAATAAAGTTGTGAAATATTCGTGAAATAATTAGAATTAAATTTTCCTATACTCGAACAATTTTCTAGTTTGGAACCTTTTGAATAAATTTTGAAATTAGAATAGAAGATAAATAATCTAACTTGGTCATAAAAGTTCATTATATTGCTAAAACTTTGGTCTGTTTGACCAAAACCTTTTAAATTATAAAAATAAATATAAATAGGCATTTTTCCATTCTTTAGCTTATGTGGTTCATTGAATTTAAATTCTAATGAAGAGTCCAAAACAAGCTTTTTCCTTGGAACAAAATAAAAACTAAACGAAATACTTGAGCTATCAAAACATTGAAATTTAATTTGATCAAATGACCAGAAATTTTCAATTCTTATCTTTAAATTAAGAGGTTTATGGCTTGAAATCGGAAACAGTTTGGCAACTTGCTTAAAATAGTGGTTCTTGATGTAGAGACATTTGTCATAGGATATTGGTGACGAAAGACTTATGTTGATCAATGTTGAACAATTGTGTTGACCAATTTTTAGTATTAAAATAAAAAACAATATTTTAAAATAAAACATCTGAATTAAAATAATAAAAATGATAAATATTTTTTCAATTTAATAAGAAAAAATTTTAATGTTTTATTTTTGGGCAAAATGTTATTTATTGTACATTTTTATATTTTTACATTTTTACATTTTTGAGAAAAAAAAAATCTCAAAATCAAAAAATCTGAAAAATTTTCATTCAAGAAAAGAAATAATAAATTCGCAATTACTTTAAAAGGAGTTTTAGAAAAATTTAATTGTAAAAACCAAGGATAATTTTTTGAAAATCCCTTTTAATTAATTGCGAATTTATTATTACTTTTCTTGAATGAAAATTTTTCAGATTTTTTGATTTTGAGATTTTTTTTTTTCTAAAAAAAATGTACAATAAATAACATTTTGCCTATTTTTGTTAGATTTTAAAATTACCAAAATAATTTTATTTAAATTGACTAAACCATTTAAACAGATAATAATTTAAGAATAATTGCTTTATTAGTAGAAAAAAAGACATCAATTTAAACTAATGACTAAAAACACATTATCTTTTAAATAAAGGGTAATATCTGTCCAAATCAGTTAAATTCACTTATTATTTTAAATTGGAAAATTTTTAAAAATATATTTTATCGATTTGTTATGACTTTAAAGCTATTGGAAAGACTTCCATTTGGATATATTTCTATTAAAACTCTAGCAATCAAATGTCATTTTATTTGACATTTATTGATCAGTAGAGTCTAAATATTAGATTTTTCGTCTGTTGTCATTTCTAATGATACAATTCTATTTGAACTGAATTGACTGGTCAAGAAACTTTTTAAAAATAATTATCGTTGTCGTAGCTTTACACAGAAGAATGACTAAATTCAGCTTGGTCATAAAAGCACATTCAGCGGGTTTATTAAATCTAATTTATCAAACTAATAAATAAAGAAATTTAAATAATAATAATAATAATAATAATATAAGTTACAACAAGCTAGCAAGCTAGACTTGCAAAGATGGGAAACAGTAGGATCTCATTCATGGTAACTGTGGTATTTATGTTGTTGAGACACCACATCTTCCTTCTAGTATTGATTCTTGGCTTTGAGCCGCTCTGACCTTCTTAGTTCCGTCATGTGGCCACTTTGATTGGCTTGGATCAAATTTCTGCCCTTTTTTCGGGGTCTCCCCACTTTGCGGTTTGTTTGTGCTTGATTAAGCTGGAACTGTTGCTGAGTAATAAGTTCAGGTTGTGGAGGCGATTGGTCATGTTCGTGCAGAGCCAGTTCGAGCACTCGTCTTTGCAGTGACTCTGGCACGATTATTTTGTAACATTCTAAGTAACAATCCTGTGCTGGTTTGGCAGATTTCATTGCAAAATTCGCTCTATTCTAGCTGGTGGTCGGCTTGCTGCATTGTTAAAAATTAGTTGGACTACTCTATTGTCGGTTATAAATGTGAATTTTGAACCTATTAGATAGAGCCTAGAACTGGTAGACCGATTCAATGAGATCGTTTTTAAACCGGTTTTTTTCAAGACCGTTCTTAAATTAAAACCGTTTGAAAAACAGATTCGACAAACAAAATCAGTTTAAAAACCGGTCTAAAAAAACGGTTATAAATTGGATCTGGTATTAAAACAGGTCTTAAACCGGTTTTGAAGATAATTCTTAAAATTAATAAGTTTTGATTTATTGACCGTGAAATATCAAAAATAAAATATTTTTAAATTATAAATAAATTAATTTTTTATATTTGTTTATTTTATTATTAGGTAATAAAAAAAAGAAAATTATAAATTATTTGTCCAGGAGCTAAAACATATCAGATTTCTATTTAAAGAATTTAATGAAGTTCTATTCTTGGTTATTGTCTGACAAGCCGAAGAAAATGTTTTTTTAGAAGGAACACTTGACAGCATTATACATAAATAGTCATTAGCTATTATTTTCTGATATTTTAAGTAACTAATGTTCGCGCGATGCAAAATTTCCACACTATCTCCAGATACAGATTTCGACCTCATTTTTAAATTCTACGTATATGAAAACCTAGCCAAAATTTTAGGGAGGTTCAAAAATTTTTTTTTCGGCTAGGGGGGGGTCTGAATCTTTACAGCCTTATATAAAGTATATCTTATTTAAGCGTTTTTATCTCAGAATTTAATCAAACGAATCTACTCGATCGACACATTTTCGGATTATCTTGAAAAAAAAAATTGAAAAATAATTTCGGAAAAAAATCGGAAAAATTTTGACATTTTTAAACTTTTTCGGATCTTCTTTTTTGTAAACCCCTTAGCCTATATATTTTCAAAAAAACTCTGAAACTAGAAAAAATTCTGAACAAAATGATTGTTTTAGTTTTTTTATTTATTTAATTTAAAATTTTTTATTATCGCTCAAAAAGAGTCCATTTTTTGAAAAAAAATTTTTTTTTTTTAATTCTTCAAATTTAAGAAATTTAATGTTAATTTTTGACATCGCTTTACATAGTTATAAAATTTTGAATTCATTTTGAAATATTTAGTAATTTTTTCAGACTCTTGATAGCTTAAAAATGCCATTAAAGCCAAAGTAGAACCTCAAATTTTGGAAGTTGTGTCTAAAAAAGGTGGTTGTTGAAGAACCAGATGAAACATCGTCTGAAACAGTAACTCCTACAAATTTTGATTCCATTGGTGATGAAACTTGTGAAGATACTAGTTTTGAAATTGATGAGATTGCTTATGATGATTTGAAAATTATTTCAAATATTATAGATTTTATTCTTTCGGGAAATTGTTCAAAACGTTCAATTAGCATCCTTATCCTTGCCATACTTAAGTTTATGAAAATAATTAAATTTTTTCTTTTTTACTGTTAATTTTGATTATTTAAGACAATTTAATGTCATTTTTCGCGATTCTGAATTGTTTTTAGCTAGGATAAAATGTTTAACAGCTAAGCAAACCAACGAGTAGCTATTCAAATTTAAAACTATTGACATTAAAGAATTTCTTGATGATGGCCGTCGAGGTATTTATTTTCTTTTCTTAAAATTAGATTAAGTTTTTTTAATATTAAAATTAGGTAAACATATATCCTTCTTATACGATTTCTATCCTGAATTGGAAACAGAAGCAAAAATTTATGTTGAATCCGAGACAATAAAAAAGAATGTATTTTCAAAGTTTTAGCTCTTTCAAACTTTATGAATGAAAAATACTCGGAAATTAGTGGTCAAAGATCAATCGAAAATGAACATGTTCGCTAAGAAGTGATTTAAAGAAATTGGGATATAAATAAAGACGAAATACAAAAAAACTCTATCTATAAGCAAAGGGTAAATAATTTAAATTATTAGGCTAGTTATACTTTAAATTAATTAAAAAATTTCTGACAGAAATGGAAGAAGTTTGATGTATTCAGATTTTTTAGTAGACCATCCAAGCTCACCCTTTTTTAAGTCTTCAGATCATGAATGGTCTCAAGCTAAAATGATTTCAATCACCCTGTTAAACATGATATTGAAGTTTTGGTAGATAATGCAACAACACATACCACCCTAACTTTAAAATTAGAGGATTTCAGGTTTTAAATACAATAAATTTTAAATACAAAATCTAAAACAAATTTTTAAATACTTAATTAAATAGAGTTTAAGGTTAAAGCCAGGGATTACTGTCCATGTGAACAATTGACTTGGTATGATGTAGATAATACTGAAAAGACACTAGATCTTTATTTTGAAGATGGTGAAAATAAAGATTGAGGGCAAGGACATTTACAAACGCAAGTTTAAGTTGTTGGTATACGAATGCCACATCCTTGAACAACAAGCTACATGAACTCACAGCGATTACTTATATATATAATTATGACGTTTTATTCATTACAGAAACCTGGTTCGATGAGTCTTCAGTAGTTCACATTGAGAGCTATGTATGCTACCGTCAAGACAGACAAATTAGCAAAAGTGGTGGAGGGGTATGTATTTATCTAAAAAATGGCAAAATGGCTACTGAAATTCACATAGACAGACTCTATAATCAAGCTTCTATTAAGCAATTCGGTGCAGTGGCGTAGCCAAGATTTCTAAAATACATGAGTAGGGGGAGGGGGTCCCGAGGGAGTCAAATAAAAAAATTTAAAATTTTTTTATAAAAATTTTTTATTTACAAATCGGATAGAAAATTTAGAAAGAGATAATACAAAACAAAAATGTATATTTTAAAAAAATTTAAGTCTTCTATTTTTTTGCCTAGCAAAAATATCAATTATTTTGTCGACATCTAGATTTTTAAGCTCTAATGACTCAATATTTATCAAACTTAATTCGTTGAGTCGATCTTGTCCAATGCGATTTCGTAAACAGTTCTTGATCCTCTTCAAGACTGAAAAAGATCTTTCAGACTCCGAGTTAGCAATCGGAAATGTTAAATATATTCTAAATAAATCGAATATAGTTGGAAAAATTTTTGACACATTTGGACTCAAAAACAAATTTTTCAACTCCACAAGTCTATTTTCTGGATCGATTTTTTTGATATCAAAACCAACTTGTTTTTTGAAAGAATACCAAAGATCTAGTTCCTGGGTTAGATTTTCTAAATTGAAAAAATTACTGTAAATACTCAATAGATCTTTAAAATTGTTGTTTTGTCTTTCTGTTTCAGTAAAGAACAAATAGATGATTTCGATCCGGCCAATGTTTTCAATTTCAAATCTTGAGCTTATTGTTTCAATCAAAATATTTATTGTTTTTGTATAGATTTCGAAAATTGTATCTTTTGCGCTCAATTCAGTGGGCTCTTTATAGCATTCAGTCCTGTATCGCCTTGTTTTTGATATTATAAATAAAAATTATATTAAATAAAAATTATAAAAGATAAATTATTTTCCTACTTAGGTAGTCTTGTAATGCGTGGACTTTTGGGTGGCTCTAGCACCAAATCATTTGATTTTTCCATTATCAGCTCATATTTCTCATCAAAAAACTCTCTTGGTTTTAAACATTTTAACTGAGCGATTGTAGCCTCAGCTAGTAATCTTACATTTGCATAGTCATAACAAACTGTTTGAAGTTGAACTGAAAGTATGTTTGTTTTAATAAAAATATCTGTCAAAACTTCGAGTAAAAAATAGACTTCAAATTTTTTAATCGATTTAAGCAAGCTTATAGCATTCGATTGTTTATCAATATTGTCTATTTCCTTAAAAATAAACTTTTAATTTAACTATAAAGGGTAAAAGAATATTTTTGACAACATTTGTCATATAAAAGACCTAATTCGTTTGATTAAAATCCTAAAATTTGAGTGTTTTAATTTTTCTACTTTAATCAATAGAAGTGGGGTCCGAGCTTATGTACCTTAGTTTGACAGTCTTAAGATAAAGTCTAAAAATACATGTTAAACATTAGAAAATTCAAATTTTTAATACTGAACCTAAAAAAATCATTATTTTTTTAAAATAGTATTTTTTGTCAATTAAATTTATATCTCCAAAAATAATAAACTTTATGAAAAATAATTAGATTTTTGTATGTAACAAATATTTTGCTAAAATTAACATCAAAAAAATATTTGAAAATTTGAAATGTTTGTCAAAATGAAGATAATAGGAGATAAAAAACTAAATAACTTCCAAAATTTTCAAGATAGTCTCATAATTTTTCAATGCACTTTTAAGTGCTGCTGATCGAGATGTCCATCTAGTATCACAAAGCAACTTTAAACGTAAATTTCTTTTATTTGAGTCTACTCTGAGCGATTCAAATATGTAATTTCTTTTTGAAGAACCTTCATTTAAAACGTAGAAGAAGTTGACCTGACCCAACAAATTTCGAATTTCTTGAATTTGATTGCATGAGTCTTGTAAAGCAAGATTCAATCGGTGGGCATAGCAATGAACATAGAGCGCATAGGGAACTTGATTCTTGATTCGACTAGCTAGTCCATGATAAATTCCCTCTCTCAAATTTATCTCCTAAATAGTTTATCATTACATCACGTTGAATGTCTTTGGAACATCTAGGAAATTGTGTTAGGCCACCATTTTGTCTTTGATAAAAATTAAGACCGGTAGAAGTTTCAAGACACTTTAAAGTATTTATTGCGGAATATATATGGGGATGAGTGTAATCTATATATTTGTTTATTTTAAGATTATAACCTTCAACATGGCTATTCGTTCTAGGGCCGTCAGTATAATAATGATTCCATAAATCTGTGGTAAAATTAAGTTTAGACTCATACCAAGTATCTTTAAAATAAACAAAAAATTCATGTAATTTTGGATTACTTGAAGGTTTTAATTTTTGAATTAGATGACAACCACTTTCTAAATAGTCTGGCTTTAAGAATGCTAAAGATTTAAACAAATTTAACCAGTCGTAGATTGCTTTGTTCTTATTATACTCTTCAGTAAGGCCTATTTTTTGAATATTTTTCCATAATGCCTGAGTAAAGTGAAAATGACTCCCTTTTCTTATTACTCCATTAAAACAATTTTTAATAGCATTAAAAGCTGTTGATTCAAAGTCACTTATCAGCAGATTAGGTTGCAATTGAAAATTTAATTTTTTTGAATATTCGATTAAATTTTTGAACATTGTATCATAAGTTTTTTCTTGTTTGTTCGTCAAAAATATTCATGCGCAAGCATGCATCTCCTCCAAGTACCAGCCGTGACTATTTCGTGGTCTTCGTGTTGTCTATTGACTCTTAATACTTCATTTTCATCGGATGTAAGAATCGATTTGCAACTATAATTCTCGTCGTGATAATATTTACATCGCCATTTCGTTACACCAGAAATTGGGTCTTTTGGTTTTAGTTTGTAATATAATTGATTACGGTAAAATAGAGCTTTACCTTTTCGAGAAGTCGGAACAAGTTTGAAACTCATTTTGACAACTATTTTTTAATTTATATTGTTTTTAAAATTTCCGTTTAAATGCAAGTTCTAAGTCTATTTCATGTTAATTTTTAAAAAATTTCAATCAATTTTAAAACAAATTAATACAATATCTTGTAATAAATTATTACAATTAACAGGTTTTCAGCATTTTTAACAACATGATATTAATTCCGACTCCATCTTTTTTCACTTCAGTAAATCAATAAAATTAAAATGTTGAAAACTCGTTAGGTGTGAATAAAATGTTGAAATACCGTGAGCCCCTGACAAATGAGGTAATCGAATCGAAAACAATTGACTTATTTAAAAACAAACTAGATGACATATTGAGTGACTAATATTGGTTACAGCCTGATTAATCCAGACTTCACGCATAAGCGTAGCAATTATCATTATTATATTATTATTATTATTATTATTATTTTATTATTATAAGATAAGTCTTTATGATGGAAAGATTGTTTCAAAGATGCCAAGCAGATTATTTTTCTATCTCTTGAATTGTCTGAATTTGAGTGAGCCGAGTCCAACTTGGCTTGCAACAAAGATAAGCTCAGTTTTCATTTCTTGTTGAAAAAAGCCATGTTTTTTTCTGATATGGATTGCTTGCTAGTATTCTATTATGGATACTCCATATTCAATATAATATCTAGGACTTGAAAGAATAGTTAAGTAATCAACTCACCGACTAGGGACAATTTTAATTGTTTGAATTTTACCAACATAATTTTCTTCAAAATAAAGTTCATAAATCTTTATATTAATTTCGTTTTTCAAATTTAATTTTGACTTAATTAAATAAAAATTTCAAGGAAATCATCTGGTGGAATAAAGCAAAGTCTAATAATAAACTTTATAAATTTTCGGTAATGTCCTTTTTCATATTATACGCTGCTTTGAGATCCAATTTTTGAATTTTGCACCATACAGATTGGTTAAGATGAAAAAAACAACAATAAACAAGACTAGTAGGAAAAACTTTTTTTACAGCGTTAAATGTTAACTATTGAATGGGTATAATCGAATAGAATAAACTCGATGGAAAAAAAAATGTTGGAGTGGATTGATGAAATTGACGGAATAGATTGAAATTCTTGAAATGGAAAAAATGGTATATGGAACAGACTTAATAAAATTGATGGATAAAAGGTTGAAAAAATCTAATTAAATTTTTTAAAATTTAATAAACAGAATCGAAGGAATCGATCAAATAAATTGAATGTATTGAATGTGTAAACCTTCGGATATGGTTAAATAAATGGGATAGATTCAAATTGTTTTGTAGAATTATTTTGGTAATTTAGTGCTGATTTAATTTGATCATAAACTTCAACTTGTCCAATCTTTTAATAATTATTTTCGTAAAATTGTTGCATTTGAGTATGTCTATTTATTATATTAAGATAAAGTTTCAAACGAATAAAGAGAAAAATGTATGTGTTTATCGAACAGTAGATTATGTACCAATTTTTATCCAGTTTGATGAAATGGTATACAATTTTTCTAATGTTTTTGAATTTATGCCGTAATTTTTTAATTAGTCTTTTTTTAAGAATTATAAAGATCAGAAATTCGTTGAAGATGGACATAATTTTTAAGAATAAATTGTAAATTCAATTTATCGAAAATTTTATCAAAAATATTAATTCGAAATAAAATTAATTACAACTATTTTATTTTGAAAAAGCTAATTATTAATTAAATGAAGATGGATTGCATTATTTTATAGTTCCTTAGGAATCCTCAAAATCTTAGTCGTTTTAATTGATTGACTTGTCACTCGTTTAATTTCTTTTTAAATATGTTTAAAAATATTTAAAAAGTAATTCATTTTCATTTATATGGCTTTGTTTTGGTGATATATAGTTAGTTTACCAGACTTATTCAATCAAAGTAGGATGCGCTACCCTGGAGCCTACCGTTAAATTTTCAAAAATATTAATTTTTTAAAACTGATTTATTTATTTAACATTGATTTTATAAGAAAAACAATATATTAATTTTTTAAATAATTTTAAATAATTAAAATTTTAAACTTTATCCAGATTATTTTGATTGATGCTTTCTGGCAATACAGGCAGTGGAAAATCAATATCATTATTTGTTGCTGAATTTTGAATTTCTGATATCATCAAATCTTCATATTTCGGAGGTGGTAAATTTAAATCTATTGGCTCTGTTAATTGAAATTCATTGGTGTTACTTTGATTATTTTGATGAACTTGGTCTGTATTTATCTCATTATTCTGATTAGAAGAATTTTGATTATTTTTATTTCTTGATTGTATTATTTTTTTATTTCCTTTAATATTTAAGTCAATTGAAATTATGGTAATATTAATTTTTAAATTATACCGAATGGAGACTTTAACTTTGGACAAGATGGACATTTAAAACATGAAAAGGATATTTTAGAGCAATTAAAACTTTTCTTTTTTTTCAAAACGAGAATAAAACTTATAATTCCAAAGATAACCACTATAATTGGAAAACTAAAAAAAAGTGAAATTCTTTAATCATAATATTATTAAGTTGTCTCGATTTTAAAATAACTTTTAAAAATATTTTTTAAATTTTAAATGAATTTAAAACTTACATAAGAAACCATAAATTATCATTAGTGTTTTTACATGCTTCTTGTTTAGTTTTTGCTTGAGATTTGCATTCAGTTGAACACCTCAATAAAATTAAATTTTTTATTAATTTAACAAATTTTAATTACTTTGTATAAAGAGCTGGGGTTAAAGATGGATAATTTGGATAATAGTAACATTTGACACATTGAACAATCTCAAAATTTTTAAATTATTAGGAAGTTTGGAATGTTTTTAAATTCTAAATTTTTTACTTGAAAATTTATTGTTATCAATAGTTCTAATATTGCCAATTTAATTAAAAACATTCTTAAAATTTACCGAAAAATGCAATATTAATGAATTTATATTATGTTTTGTTGGCAGCACAAAACAAATGATTTTTGTTATTTTAAAATAATATGTTACTTTAATTATATACATCGAAAGTCTTTGCCAACCACTCTTAGCAATAAGGTAAATTTAGCTCCATCATAATTTACTAATGTCGAATATTTGACATTATTTTAATCAGAAATTAAAATTAATTATTGAATATTAGAATAGAATAATGTTATTTTAGTTTTTTTAACTGCGATTAAATATTTCTGAAAAAATGAAATATAATTTCGAAACTTATTTTATTTTAATATTAGTTTTTGAGATTATGTATAATTCTATTAACACTAGAAGCACCAAAATGAGTCATTTTGACTCGTTTTATCAAAATGTAATGGTTACAAATTTATTATTTGGATAAATCTATTCAAAACTTAATTTTAATTGAGGAAAAATACAAAATTAGCTAAAAAAAAAGTATCTAGCAAAAAATTCATGTAAAATACACAAACTATAATTTTTTTTTTTTTAAATCTACTCATCTTCGTTCAAATATTAGGGTTTGAGTCAGTTTTTTAAAGATTTGTAAACTTTTTATCAATATTTTATGACTGATCCATTCATTTTCTAGCTAAATTCATATTTTTTTATTGAAAAACTTGATAAAATTTATTAATTAGATTGGAAAAACGAGTCATTTTGACTCGTTTTTGTGCTTCTAGTAGTATATACTTGATTTTGCACAAAGACAAATATTTTTTATATGAATTTAGTTAATTTAGAAATTTATTTTAATTTTTATGCTGGAAATAAAAAATTACGCTAAAATAAGTAAAGTTAGCTTAGATTTTAGGGGCCAAAAATCGAAAAAGAGTCAATTTGACTCGTTGGTTGCTTCTAGTGTTAATTAAATTTTTTAAATATGATAAAAAGATTTTTCATTTAAGCCATCCTTTCAAAACCACTAGTCAAATCTATCGATTGCTGATTACCATGTAATTGGCAATCGATTATCTTGCTTGTTGTCTAAACCTCCTTTACCAAAATCAAAAAATGAAAATGTCAAAAATTATTAGGACTTTTATTCAAGACTTATAAATTGCTATTAAATTAGTTAGTTATGATAAAGATTTAAAATTAAAAACTTCAATTTTTACTATTAAATTTTTATTATTTATTAATGATTGAAAAATTCAAGGGAAGTTCATCTTTTTTAAAAATTTTAAAAACTAAATGATTAATAAGTAAGACTTTTTTCATAAATCAGATAAATCATAATCATTTTGAATCTGATTTGTATTTGAAAATTCTACTTAAAAAATATTATATTTTTCTTCTAGATCTAGGTCTTAATTTGAAGAGACTGGCAAACGGGGAGCAGACAAATTTAGTTTTCATTTCTGAAAAGAATAATACAAACTTAACAAAAAAATTATTTTTTATTCAAATTTTTTTTTAACTTAACATTTTTGGAAAGTGTGTTTAAAAATTTTAAATTAAAAGACAAAAAAAAGTAGCTAATAATTTAAAATTATAGCCAAGTATATTTAAACAAAATAGATTCTAAAATTTGAATGAAAATCAGATATCAGCACTTCAAAAAAAACAATGAAGCCTAAATTTTTAATTTTAATCAAATTTATTTTGATTATTAGCTCTGTCAGATCAAATCTTTATCGCCTTAATGTGCCTAAAGCTTTGCTTCCATTCTATAGTACCAAAATAACCAATTTTACTCTGGAAGCTAAGAGTGAAACTGATCCTGACAGTGATGATTTATGCTTTGAGTGGTCATCATCACGGCCTGATCTCGTATCTATTACGCCTTTATTGGATGGCCGAAATGTGAAATTCAATGGCTACGAGTGCTCAAATCGCGCCATGATCTCAGCACTGTCCAAATATCCCCAACGCATGACTTCGATAATTTTTGCCAAAGAGATAAAAACCAACAAATTAATCCGATGTGATGTAATAGTTGACAAAATACATTCGATAAGAATAAGGCACACTACAGTGCGCTTATTTTTGGAAGACTCGCCTGAGAGTTTGTCTGTCGAAGCCTTGGACTCCGAGCTGAACACATTTACATCCATTGATGGTCTGCCATTTGAATGGAAAGTTTTTAATGATGAAAATACCCATGACGACTCCCGAAATGTGCTCCGGATCAGCAAATTTATTGATTCCGAATATGAAACTACCAATTCTATTAGACAGCTTGAGTCATTAGGTTTTCATGGATATAAAGTTTTGATCGAAGGCCTAAAAACTGGTTCAGCAAATGTTCAAGCGAAGCTGATGGACCCATTTTACAAAGAAGGCTTGGTAACTTCTCCAGTGCGACTTGTGGTAGTTGCCAATATTCTAATTGAACCTTCATATCCTGTTTATCTATTAAAAGGAACTAGTATTCACTATAGTGCTTACTTAATTAAGCAAACTTCTGTTGAAAAAATAGTCTTCCCTAGTCAACAATACTATTTTGATTCTGTAAATAGTACAATTGCAAAATTTAACCAAAAAGGCTATGAACTAATGGCTAATGAACTTGGAAATACAGAAGTTATTTTATTTGACCGAAACATGGATGAAAAATTATTGATAGATAAAAATATTGACTTGAAACCACCTTCAGCTGTGGTAAATGTAGTTGAAGCAAAGTATTTAAGATTTTCTATAAAAAAATGGTCCTCTTGGATACTTGAAAGTGGACGCGAGTATGAAATAGAAATCTTACTTTATTCCAAAGATGACAATTTAATTTACATGTCTCATAATTTGAGAATAGAATCGGAATTTCCAAAATTTTCTGTCCACGATAAAAGTCAAAATGGTAGTTATGTAGTTGCTAAGGCTTTAGTAAAAGGCATTAGTGTGATTAAGGGCTCAATGAGAGATGATAATGTCAGAGGCGAGCAGAAAGTTGAAATATTTGATCCTATTGAAATAAAGCCAGAACTTCTAGTTTTTGCTTTTTCGCCTAGGCAAGTGTTTTATGAACACACATTAAAGGTGACTGGTGGAACTGGATCTTATTTTTACCAAACAAAAGATAACTCAATTGCAAAAGTGGATTCAAATGGATTGCTGAGGGTAAATTCTAACATTCTTGGTGAATCAAATATTTTGGTATATGACCAGAGAAATTATGATATCAAAGCATCAAGTAAAGTAATAGTTGTTGAACCTGTGAGTCTTATTCTAGAGCCATGTCCAGTTGAAACCTTGGTAAAATCGAGACTAGAGGTCAACGTTAAAATGAATAGTTTGATGCAAGATGGATCCATTATTCCAATTCTAGACTGTTCAAAGATTAACTTTAATATAACAATTAAAGATGAAACGGTGTTTAATTATGTCCAAGTGACACATGTGGATGAAGTAAGCGAAAATTGTGCCAGAATAATTTTAGATGCGAAAAAAATTGGAAAAACATCCATCCAAGTTGCATTTGGAAACCTTAAGAGCCAAGAACTAAGAATATTTTCTCTATCTCAATTATCAAGTGCCAAAAACGAATTACTTTTGGCAAAATTCTCGTCATATTTATTTAGTTTGTCTGATGGACCATTTTTAAATTCAGATTTACATGGCTATTCATCTGAGTTTAAGGCCAGTGTTTCAAATTTAGTTAAAATTGAGCATTTGGAATACGATTCAATTGGAGCCAAGTATACCTATATAATAACTTGCCAGAAAACAGATGATCTTGAAAATGAAATTGAATTCACAGTTTGGAACAAACCAAATGATCAAAACAAATGTCCCATCAGATTTAATTATAAATTAATAGTCAGGTGCAAGACTCCAGAAATGGTTGACTTGTCTCAATTGTTTGTAAACAATGCTGAATCAGAGCAAAAGATTTACTCAGGTTTAAAATGGAATTGTCCTATTAAAATGAGCTCAAAATTCGCAGTTGCCAATTTAAACCGCAATTTAAACATTCAACTTTTGGTCAAAGATTCAAATGGCCGTCAATTTGATAACTTTACCAGTTTAAAATCTATTTGGAACTTGGATTCAAAATTTATCTTTGAGAAAGAGAAAATAAATTTTATAAATTTGAAACCAAAAGATCAAAAAACTTTGGTAAAAGAGACAAACTTTGATTCCTATTGCTATACACTTTTCTACCAAAGTTTTGGGACCAAAGAAAAAGCTGGAGAGACTACAATTCAACTCAAGTTGTTCACAGATAATAGAAATTATATAGAAAATACACTTAATATTCGTTTTGTGAATGATGTACGAATCGAACCAACAAATTTAGTTCTGTTTAATCATCCATCTAACATTCAGCAACTAAAACTGCTAGATGGCTCTGGCTACTTTCATGCTGAGGTCGAGCCAAAGGAAAAAAGCTTCCTCAAAATAAATCACATCTCGGACTCAAGTATACAAGTGAGCCCGATGACCAAAAATGGCATGTGTTTGATAAACATGTTTGACTTTTGTATGCCACCAGAAAATTTTGATCCTTCTCGAGATGAGTTTAGTTGGAAGCCGAGTGCCCAATCAAGCATTAAGATAGCTGGTATAAACTCAATTCTGGTAAATTATGAAGATGAAAAAGTACAAGAAGGTCAGCAGATAAAAATTTTTGTCCAAATTGTAGACGCAAGTGGAAATTTTATCCAAACAAGCTATTTTAAATTGATGAATCTAGAACCAATTGTAGAAGGAGATCTGTCTTTGTATAAAATTGAGGCTTTTTTTGAAAAAAATGAGTCCGAAAATAAAGGTCTCTACATTTTGACTGGATTAAAGCCAGGTTTTCTGAATATCAGATTCGAGGCAATATCAGAAAATAATGTTATAAAAAGTACAGAAAAAACAATTGAAATATTTGCACCAATAAGTGTTGAGCCAAAATTGGTTGAATTAATTCTAGGTGCAGAATATCAGATAAAATATACCGGTGGTCCTGTTTTAGCTCGTGATATGGACATTAAATTTGAAATATTGGATGATAATCAATTTATAGAAATAAACAATAATGGCTTGGTAAAAGCGATGGCTCTAGGTACAAGCCATGTTAGAGTTAAATTTACCAATTCGATAAAACATTATACTCAAGATTCTATTGAATTTAGAATAGTCGAACTAAAATATGTAAAAATTATGGCACCTTTAACTTCTATAAAAGCAGGAAATAAATTTCCTGTGCACATTTTGGCCAACAATTTGAACCCTTTTCATTTTGCCAGCTCAAAAAAAATTCAGTACAAGTGGTCAGTGAATGATGCTACATTGGCCGAGATAGTTACAAATTATGGCTTCAGTGTACACATTAGAACCAAAGAATCCGGTTTACTAAAGCTTTCTGTTACAGCCACGTACATGAATGAAAGATTTGTTGATTCAATTGAAGTAAATGTATTTCCTGCAGCGATATTTACCAATTTTGAATCCAAAATCCCACCGAATAACACAATTTTAGCTAGTCAAAAAACTATGCTCCAAATGAAAACCAATTATGATCCGATTTATAGTCTCAACTTTGGAATAAAAGAAAATGAATGCTCCAGCTCTAATGTTCAGATATTTTCGGATGGTTTGCTTAAAATAGATGAAGTAAAAGCTGAATGCCATGTTGGACTCCAGGCTAGAATTTATTTTGAATCCAAGATCCAAGTTCTGCATTATTTGGTTAAAATAAAAGAAATTAGCTACAAAATGTTTGTATTTGATGACCAGAGAATAAGCATAAGCTATCATGATAATATTGGAGATGAATTTTATGTGGTAAATACCAAAAATTCTTTAATGAAAAATCGAAATGATTTAGTTGAAATAGTTTTCTCAAATCAAAACATATTTGGATCTAGCAATTCCAAAAGCTTTTTACCAAATTCTAAAGACAACTCGTTTCAATTGAAAAGATTAAGTGATGGATTTTTGATAGTCGAACTTAATGATGATCACCAAAGCGACTTTATAGGCCTGGATACCAAATTTTTTTCTCAAAAAATCCATGAAATATACATTGGAGATCTATTATGCAATCATACAGCCCAATCGAACTCAATTATCAAAACCGTAAAGAGTCAATTTTGCAATGTTGGAGTGGCTTTAGAACCTGGCAGTATCACTTTGGACAATAATAAAGAATATCTGGTTCAAGATTCAAAAAAAATTTATTTTCTAAGTAAAAAAAATTAAAATTAAATTAAATTAAAAGTTGATTGTTATTTGTTATTTAGATGATAATGTTATATTGACAAATGCGCAAAATTTTCTTGGCAACGAAAAAACTACAAATTTTGTAGAATTTAGTGCCAGTCCTTCCAAGCATGATGCTAGATGTAGCAGTGAGTTCGAATCTATTTTCACTGAAGATCTAAGTCCATTTGATTGTCATGTTAGCTTGTATAACAAAAACAATGAGCAAATAAACTATCTTGACCGTTTGGTCATGACCAAAATTTTATTCCATAACCAAAACTGGATTTGTAAAATTAATTTTGTATCTAATGCGGACAGTGAATTGTACGAGTTGATGTCAAACAATTTGAAATCATCACACAAGCTAAGTCAATTTGACCAAGAGCCAGATAAAATTAAAGTAGCCATTAGGCCGAAATACGCTTCGGCTGATTTTGCTGACCAAAATTCACAATTTTACAAATTTGTACCAGCTTTTTATGTGAAGACAAAAGTAATTGAAGTATCTCTTAGTGAAAACTCTCATTCAAATTTGGTCATTAAAATGGCAAGCTATGCCAAAGCCAATTTAATTGTCAGCACAAATATACCAAATTTAATCCGAATTCAAGAAATGACTGCGAAAGATTTTACAGTCATTTTCGATATAGAAAAAACAGAATCAAAATTCAAATTAGATGACTTTGTACAAATTTTGCAAAAAAATAATGGCAATTTATATGTTCAAGTATTGGACACATTAACTCAACAAATTGAAAAAATACCAATCAAATTTAGTACAAATGTAGATTTGCCTAGTTTATCATCTAGTAATGAAAACTATTTTAGATGTTATAAACCATCAAGTTTCTTTTTATCACCAAATATTCTAACTCAAATTTTACTTTTCATATTGTTTGCTTTCATTTGTTTTCTTCTTTACCATAAGCTAAATCCCACGACTCCCAAAAACGTACCCAGAATACAGAACACTCCTTCGAATATATCACCTAGAACTAGAAGTTTTAACTCTGCTCAGTATTTTTCTCCCAATATCAACCAAACACCTCATCTTTCATTAAATAGAAGCTTGAATACAGATCAAATGGCACCAGGGCCTGAACCAAGACTTTTTTCGACAAGTACGAATTAATCGTATTTAAACACATCTCATCGTTAAAAATTTATTAATTAATATTTTTCAATTAAGTTACATTTTGAAGATTAGTTGTTTTTTTTTTAATTACAAAAATTCCTTTAAATTCAAAATTAAAGCAATAAATTGTTGGTGAAAAAATAATTATTTATTTATTTTTTAATTTAAAAAAGTTTACGTAATTTAACGTAATATTACTTTTTTTCTTTTAAAAAATTTACAAAAAAAAATACAATTTTTGCAATTTAAAATGACTCAAAAAGTGAAGAAAAATTAATTGTAAATAAAAAATTAAAAATACAATTTTATTTAATACTTTTATTTTAAAAATCAATTTATTTTTTTCGTTTGGCTGCCTTTTCTGTAATTTGACATCTTCCTGCTTATCTCCAGCGTTCATTGAAAGATTTGTCCGCAGGCACTACTTTTCCATTATCACTTTGCCAAATATAAGGTAATCCTTATACATTTATTAACTAAGGCCCACTTAATGTGAAACTTGAAATGTGAAATGATCCATACATGAGCTAACCATTTATAAATTTTCGATACGATGGTCGATCAGGAAATAAATTCCGGTTTCACCAATTTCAGGTATTTAGGAATTAAGCAATAATTTATTTTTGTTACGATCGCAGTGTTTAAAATTAATTAATTTCCATTTAAATCAATCAATTGGAATTTCCTTTACCAACCAAGATGACAAAAATCTTTTTTGAAAAAAAAAATAAAAAACCAGTTAATTAACTCGGACATCTTAAGAATTAAGAGCGTGATTTTGTTTGTCAATATTTTCCTTTCGCTGAATTATAAGTTACCTTCAATATGTTTTGGTAATCCAAATACAAAATAATTCCAATAAACAAAAAAAAATTATTTTTGGTTAATAGCAGATATTTTAAACAAATTCAAAAATTTTATTAAAAAG
The DNA here is from genome assembly GCA_016802295.1 of Brachionus rotundiformis. NCBI lineage: Eukaryota > Metazoa > Rotifera > Eurotatoria > Ploima > Brachionidae > Brachionus > Brachionus rotundiformis. The sequence goes on from JAESIW010000020.1 coordinate 931,713, forward strand.
TTGTTTTTATGCAATTAAGGACATTTGGAAAGATTCAAGGCTCTAATGGTGTTTGAAAGGCGTTGTGTTTTTAGCAAATATTTGACCAAGAAAAATCCAATTTAATCTAAACGAATATTTTTCACAATCGAATTTATTTTTAAAAAAAAATCATATTTATATATATTTAGAATTCGTTTAGCACAAAAGCTAACCAATTTAAATTATTTATTTAAATTTTAAAATTGCATAATAATCTCAATACTTTTAAGAGAATTTATGTAATCAAAATTTGCTAAATATTAACCAGATTAATTTGATTCTAAGATTGTTTTTATTTCTATTTAGTTTTTAAAAGAGAATGAGACAAAAGTCGAATTTTGTTCATTATCAAGTTCAGTTTTCTAAGACTAATAGTCCATATAAATAAGGTTAAATTTTTATAAAAATTTTTGCTCTAGACATTCAGGGTATGTAAATTTTTGATTTAAAATTAATTGTAAATTACAAGCTTGCTCTAGAAAAAAAATATCCTATTATATTTAGTATTAAGATTAATTAATCGAAAAATTCCAAAAGAAAAGAATAATATTTTCCTGTTTTAAGTTAAATTACTATTTAAACTTTTTTTGAAATATTAAAAAATAATAATGGTAGTTATTTCCGATCAACTTGCGATAAAATTTAAATATTTAGTTTGTTTGATAAAATAAAATTTGCATAAACTTGAACCTTTTTATTAATTTTTTAATCTTGACCCAAATTTAGATAATAAAAAATTAAATAAAATTTTAGTCATTACAAATTAAAGATTAATATTTTATCTATTAAAAAATTTAGCAATATTTCATCTTATTTTTAGAAATTTTGATTTATAAATTTACTAAGTTTTGTTGATATCGAATAAAATATTGGTTTCTTTTCTAAACAAATTGTTTTCAAAATTAGAACCGTTTATTTTGTAATTTTCTATAAAAGTTTGCGAAGGACTGTGATTTTTAAAATGAATGAGCCTCCTAAAACGAACCATTGGGAGCAATGCAATGAATCTTTTCATAAGTGTAAATTATTTTACATGGTTCCAAGTAAAATGTATTCAAAAGTTGAAACTTGTGATTTTGGGAAATTGATATAGCTAAAATTAATTATTGCTTGCATTCCATCGGGCATAATATCAGTTTTTTTGCTATATTTCTTTTCGGTGCAATTGTTCCCTTTTTTAAAAAAAAACTCAATAAAATATTTTTTTCCTAAATTACCTGTTGGTGAAACTCATATTGTCTATACTTTTCATTTAACAAAGTCTTTAAAAATTTTTCAGATGGTACATAATCAAAGCCAGCAAATAAATATATATCTGGTATTTGAGGTTCAACACCAGACTTAGACTTAAACCAAAAAACCTCCACAAATACAGGAAAATTTTAGCTCCTCTTATACGATGATTTCTTTGACAATTGATTTTAATTTTGTTTTATCAAAAACGAACTGAATTAAATTTTACAATTGAATCATTTGAAATTAAAGAGCCTAAAGATATTAAGAATATAAATTTTGGGCGATAATGCAATATGTGAACATTGATAGATTTTTTATAATGTTCATTTAATTTTTGTCATAGAAAAACATGTGAACTTTTATTTGTTGTGATTTTTCAAACCTCAATTATTTAATTTTTTTTCTGATTATTTTGTGGCGAAAAATGACTAAATACGAAATTGAAACCAAAGAAAAAAATCTTGTAAACGAAACCCAAAAAAAAGGGATATTGACTAATAAAATGTTTTCCTTTTGCAGTTCAAGTCTTGCCTTAGTTAGTATAAAGAATACCGAAATATTCAAAAAACATTTTCGATTAGTTGACACTTTTTAATATTTTTTAATGTTCATCTATTTTGTTCATCGATCACATATTAAGTAATCGCCAAATTTTGTTGATTTTCATTATGAATTCTAATTCATCATACCCAAATCTGTCCCAAGACAGTCTTCGACTTCACTGTCTGAATTATCTTGTAGATATTTTATTATTATTATTTTGATATATATTCATTTAATTTTTGCCATAATCTGACTTTAAATTTTTAAATGATTTAAGGTTTAAGATATAAATAATAATTTTTTTTTTAATCTAATAAGTATTAATACTGAAAATTTATTGAAACAACTAAAGCTTAACTTTCCTATTAAACAAATGCTTTATTGCAATTAAATTTAAAATTTTTTTTATACATATACAAATTTAATTTTTGAGAAAAAAATTTAATCTCTTTTTTCAATGATATTTTACTTGTACAAATAAAAGAGTTAAATATTTTTTAAATATTTATGAAAAAAATAATATTAGAATATGGTTATTTCTGACTTTCATAGCGAGTTGACCGGCATACTGTCTAAAAGTTTCATGTTCCATGTTTAGAGATGGCACTATGGAAGCAAAACATTATGGTAGAGTTATTCAGAGAAATACCTTGGCTTTAGTTTTTTTACTAATAATATATATTATTTATATTAATTTTGCTTTAATTAATAATATAAGATCTATATTGAGTCGCTTTGTAACCAATAATTATTTTTAATTAAGTTATGAATTTTTAAAAATTGTTTAAATAAAACAAGTTGAATTAAAGTTTTTTTTATTAAATAATTAGTCTATAAAAATCTAAAAATATTTATATTGACCTTTAAATCAATTGATTATTTCACATTATTAAATAATCACTGATAAGATCAAATACTGTTTGAGATAAAAACTAAACCAAATTACAAACTAAACAACATTTTTTTTTGAACATTAAAGAATTCCTAAATAAATCTATTCTGATATTAAATTTATTTTTAACACGTCAATAAATTTTGATTTTGAATAATAATAATAATAATAATAATTAGCTACAACAGGTAACTGAAGAGCAGACTTTATGGTAGCAGTTCCCATTTGAAGACTCCTGAATCGACTAATCTTTTTTCGAAGATATTTTTGTTTCTGGATGTGATAGTCTCTGTTGTTAAATTGTTCCAATTTTCAACCAGTCCAGTAGTTATTTTGAAGTACTCGACTAAGTCACCTCTCTGTCTAAAGGAAAAGAGTGTTTGTTATTGAACTCCATTTGTCCTGATTTTGACCATTCAACTTGTTTTTTATTTCATTTTGTAGGGTAGCTAAATCCATTTGGTTACGAATTACAGTTTTGATACAAGTTATTTGCACAAAACGGTAGCAGCCTCAAAAGTATAAGAAGCTTGAAAAGAAAAAATCTGATAAAATCAACGATAAGAGTTTAAATGTTGGTTTAAATAGCTTCCGCTATATATATAAAAGATGATATTTAAAATTTTAGAAAAATTTAAAATTCGAATATCCTTATTCACTTCTTGTGGAGCATAGAAGGTTTTTATTTCCATTTTTTTTCTTAGTATCTTTTCACGGGCTCAGACTCCAGTTTGACAACTGGTCAAGCTCGTATGCCCGGAAGATTTGCGTATTAGTCATACGATATCTCCAAAGCGAAAAAATTGAATTTGATTTAGATAACTTTTTTTTAAAAGGAGATAAATTAAAAAAAAAAAAGTTTATTTTTTAATGAAGAAGCTTTATGGCTACCAATATCAATGAGTAAAGAAAAGATTAATTAAAAATTAATAATTTTATTTAAAAAAAGTGCAATAATTATTTCAATTATTTAATAAAATTCATGAATAGAATTTAATAAATTGTTGTTGTACGGAAGTATTTTTTGATAAAAAATTCTAAAACAAAAAAAAATAACTTATAAAAAATAGAGGTTAATTTTTTATTTGGTTGAAGACAATAATCATGCAAATTTTCTTAAAACAATCTTTAACCTGTTTATATTAATTTGAATTGCACTGAGACGGAATTGACCAGTCCAGCTCAAGCAGTCAGCGATAATTAATAAAAATAGCTACAATCAAGAAAAAAAAATTATTAAAAAAAGAGGCTGTTGCTAAGTGCGTTGAATTAAACTAAAATTTTCAATTCTTATTTTTTTAAATGCCAATTATCAAACTCCATTAGATTGTAAAGCTTTACTTTTGAACATAAATCTAGCTCTTAGTTTACAAATTGTTAGGCATACACTTGCGCTACTCTACCCAGTCGCATTCCCATGAAATTTAAGTCAATGGTCATTCGGCTAACTTATTATTTATTTGCTTGAAGCCTTTTGTTTTTGGCCATAATCTTTATATTAACATTTAGTATTTACAGTACGTTCTAATGAAATCAGAATGAGAATAAAGCCTGAATTAATAATAAAAACGTAAATAAATCATATATCCTAGGTAACTTTATTTCAAATTGGTTCAATATTTTGGCCTATATTTAGTAATATTTCAAAATTGAAAAAAAAATAAATTTAATTATGGCGTTCAAGTGACAAAACATTTTGAATGTAGCAAATAAACTGTTTGTAAATATCAGGTTAATTAAAAATAAAATTTCAGATAAAAAGAGCTTTATTAATTAAAAGTAATTGTAAACAGATAAGAAATTTAACTCATCCTTGTAAGATTGTCGATAATGTCAAGGGAGTCTTGGTTCAGCCCATAGCACCGGGTCTCTAATTGTGCAGCAATTTCTAATTAATTTAAATAAACAAGAGCAAATTTTTAACAATTGTATTGTATTTTAGGGCAAAACAAGCGCCGTGAGAATTTTGCATCGCCTGCCTGCCTGCCTGCTCGATGCATTAAAATAATCGATAAATAAGAACCAACGTTGAATAATGATCATGGACTCGACTAGCTATATTGTCACAAAATTCTCATTTCATCTAAATTTTAATTAAAAATTACATAAGATTTGTACGAGTTTATTAGCCAATATTTCGTGCAAATTATTTCAAGCATCTAGGTCCGTTTAGAATCGTGGCCGATTTGCCATGCATCGATTTTTATTTTTCTCTGGATTAAGAATTTTTAAGGAGAAATGAAAAATTGTTTCATTTCAATCGGAAATGAATTAGTTTCTCTCTTATTGCGATTTTAATTGAACCATTGTGAACCTAATTAGACTATGGTCTAATGATAGTCGGCTTAGAATCAGGTAAATTGGTTTCAGAATTCGAGTCCTGCTGATCAATCTTCTAGAAATTAGATAAATTTACAAATCATTAAAAAAAAAAAATTTCCTAAAAATTAATAATTAATAAATATTATGTAACGGAGTAATTTTAGTGTAAAATATTCATTTTTGTTATAAATTTCTTAAAACAAATAAAATATTTTTATTTTTTTCTTCTTGATTTGTAAAGAAGCATTTAGTCTTTTATTTAATGAGGAAAACTTTAAAAAAATCAAACCGTAATTTATCTATAGTAACTATAAAACCAAGCTTTCAAAATGTCATAAGTTTTCACATAATAAATAGGTATATATGCCATGGAGCATTATTTTTTAATAAAAATTGGCGATATTGAGACCAATTTAAAATTTATTTTAATTATTCAATAAATTCCTCAAATAGATCGATATAGATATTTCAATAGTCTCAAAAAAAATTATCATACAGTAAAATTCAAAGCGATCGATACGATGGTCGATCAGGAAATAAATTCCGGTTTCACCAATTTTAGGTATTTAGGAATTAAGCAATAATTTATTTTTGTTACGATCGCAGTGTTTAAAATTAATTAATTTCCATTTAAATCAATCAATTGGAATTTCCTTTACCAACCAAGATGACAAAAATCTTTTTTGAAAAAAAAATAAATAAACCAGTTAATTGACTCGGACATCTTAAGAATTAAGAGCGTGATTTTGTTTGTCAATATTTTCCTTTCGCTGAATTATAAGTTACCTTCAATATGTTTTGGTAATCCAAATAAAAAATAATTCCAATAAACAAAAAAAAATTATTTTTGGTTAATAGCAGATATTTTAAACAAATTCAAAAATTTTATTAAAAAGTTGTTTTTATGCAATTAAGGACATTTGGAAAGATTCAAGGCTCTAATGGTGTTTGAAAGGCGTTGTGTTTTTAGCAAATATTTGACCAAGAAAAATCCAATTTAATCTAAACGAATATTTTTCACAATCGAATTTATTTTTAAAAAAAAATCATATTTATATATATTTAGAATTCGTTTAGCACAAAAGCTAACCAATTTAAATTATTTATTTAAATTTTAAAATTGCATAATAATCTCAATACTTTTAAGAGAATTTATGTAATCAAAATTTGCTAAATATTAACCAGATTAATTTGATTCTAAGATTGTTTTTATTTCTATTTAGTTTTTAAAAGAGAATGAGACAAAAGTCGAATTTTGTTCATTATCAAGTTCAGTTTTCTAAGACTAATAGTCCATATAAATAAGGTTAAATTTTTATAAAAATTTTTGCTCTAGACATTCAGGGTATGTAAATTTTTGATTTAAAATTAATTGTAAATTACAAGCTTGCTCTAGAAAAAAAATATCCTATTATATTTAGTATTAAGATTAATTAATCGAAAATTTATTTTAATGTTTATTAAAAACTCAAAGACATCAATTTTTAATTTTAATTATTTAATTATAGGGTACGCTTTTTTTTCTCCATTGTATTTTTAACTGATCTTAATAATTAATATACTCTGTTTTAAAACTTTGTTTGGACAATTTAAAAACAAGGTCGTTTAAGAAAAAAATAATATTTTCCTGTTTTGAGATAAATTATAATTAAATTTTTTTTTTCCGTTTGTAATATTAAAAAATATTTAGTAGAAATTTTTGGTTTTAAAGGAAGAATTCTGGTTTTTTGTTACATGTTAACTTCTTATAATAATGTAAGTAGTTTAGCAAATGGTAATTAGAAACCAGACAAATTCCGACTGAATTAGGGCTTTATTTAAATGATTGAAAACCAAGCATATTCAAATATTTAGATAATTTTTGTTTTTTATTTAACTAAAGGCTTTAGTTGTTCCAAATTTGAGCAAAAATAAAAACACGTCTTTAAAACAATCTGATGACGACATAATAAAAACAATTGGTCGAGCAAATCAAATGTTTTCAAAAATTTAAAAATTCTGCTGCTTAAAAGATAATAAATAGATTTAAATTAATAAAATTTTAATTTTAATTAATACAATATCTCGGTTAATATGAGCTTTAAATTAGTGAATCTAAATTACCTGATAGTAACATGTTTGTTTATTATGAATCTGAGTGCTGGCACCGCTTTAAGGCGTACCAAAAGAGGTAAGTTTAACTATTTTAACTATTGATATTAATACAAAACTAATTTTAATAAAAATTAATGAATTAATATTAACTAATAATTTAATATAGGCTTATTCCAGTGTTCTAACATTGTAGTCAATTCGAATTTTGTAGAGTATACAATTTTATATAAGGACAATGTTAATACCGTAAGTGAATGCTGCGAATTTTGCAATTCGAATTTGGCATGTACGGTATGGACACTTCAATTAGACATTGGAAGGTGTTTACTTAAATCACAAAAAGGGGCTAGAGTGGTCGACGCCGGTTTTATTTCCGGCTTTTCCGATAGATGTAAATTTAAATTTATTGATTTTGGATAATTTTTTACCAGAAAAAAAAATTATTTAAGATGCCTCAACATTGTCGACTCCGATACCCTTCACTACCACTACCACTACACTCTCTACAACTTCTTCACCTATTACACAAACAAGTAGACAAACTCTAACTTCTGAGACTAAAAATCCAATCACCAGTATTAGCTAAAATAAACTTAGAAAAAATAAATTAACAATTATTTTTATTCAAAAAGAATGTGAAAGTTTGAGTGGATATAGCTTTGGTAAAAGCGCCATGAACCAGGCATCGAATGTTTCATTGGCGATTTGCTGTGATTTTTGTGCCGAATTCAATATTTGTAAATCTTATACCTACTTTTCTGGCAACAAGACTTGTCTACTCTTTGACGAAATTGATAAAACTCCAATTAAGTGTAGCACTGAGGACCAGTGCGAATCTGGAAGAATATGTAACCAAATAATTATTTAAATTTTTGAAAATTTTCTTATAACTTATCTTGTAGTTATGAGTCATCAAAGCACTTCGATGCCCACTATTAGCCCAACTACTTCTCAGCAATATGTTCAGGTGTACAGCTTTTATTCAATGTTTGACAGATTTCAGCTGAAATTTTCCAACTTGACCAATGAATATTTCTTCTTGAACAATTTACCTCTGACAGATTCGAAGCAAATAGAATTTTTACAAAACGCAATTCACCACATTGAGTATTCAATCAAGGAAAATTTAGGAATTTATCTGCAAAATAGAATTTACCGTGTTATAATAGACAATATGGCCTATCTGCCCTCAACAAGATCCATAGTGGTCTCGTTTATTGTGATAATGGAGCCAGCTCTTCAAGACATCAATGAAGGAAATGGCTATTTGAGTATTTTTAATAGTTTGATAGTAAACCGAATTGGATTTGGAAATATTAAATTTTACAATGAAGCCTTGTCCTCCTCAGATTTACTGCCCAGTGTTTCACAGTTTTCTCGTAAGTTTTTCAGTCAAATATTAAAATTCAAATATTCAAATATTTTTATTGATAAATTATATTTTTATAAATTAAAATCTTTTTGAGTTATTTAACTTTGTTTATCAGTACTATCTCATTAAACAAATCCGATGAGTTTTCTTTTCTTATTTGGTCTTTGTGGATCATTACTTATAATTTTTACTCATGATTCGAGTGATTATTGACCTCCATATTACTGTTAATCGTCCAAGCCTAAGTCACTCTTGAGGTGTCTATTAAAGAGCCCTGTTAGTGATATACTTGGTATTTCCATTTGAAGTACATACCCAAGTCTTTTATTTTTTATAATGTCTCAATGGCTCACAGTTTTTCCTTTTGAAAAATTGATTTTTTGGCACAAAATTCTCAAGGTTACCAATGTAGAAGGTTTTCACGAAAATCTCCAGCCGTAAACCAGTGTTGCTTTCACTACATTGTTATACAACTTAATTTTTTTACTTTACTTAAGTAGGTTGACTTCAATACATTCATAGTCTATTAATAGCACATTTTACTTTAGGAAGTCTATTTTTTATGTCTTTGTGTATGCACATCGCTGCAATAATGGTGCTTTCCAAATTTGTGAATTTGATTTGTGTACCATTGGTATTAATTTAATTTTTATTCAGATGACTTTGGTTTTGGTTTGAACAAATTTTAAATATTCAAGCTTTTTATAAATCCCCTTTGTAGGAACATTGGCTCAGAGAGATAACATGCTTTTCTGATATATGTGCACACCATATTATTCATGTATATTATCCTTTATTACGCTACATTTAAATTTATTGTAGACGAGTTTAGTTGTGTTTCTATCTTTCTGGTACACCATAAGACCTAAGTATAAACCACAAGGTTTATGTGTATGCTATCATAGGCTTTCTTGAAATAAAATAAGCTTAGGAACAATTAGGCAATAATCATTTATCATCTTTTTATTAAATGTAGAATAATTAATCTCTAAAAAAAATAAAATAGGAAAAAGATATTTATCTTTATTAATATTTTTAGTAAAATTTGTCAATATAAACGACATATCAATGCTGTCTTTTGAGAGAATTGCCATAATTTCCCAATCAACCACTAAAACTACAACCAAAATATCTACTACAACATCTTTTAGCACCACTACATCAACTACAACTTTATCTTCCAAAAGCTCATTTTCATCTAAATCAACATCAACTTCTACACAAACAACCACAACAATTTCAACAACTTTAACAACCTCTACGACAACAACTTCTACTTCTACAACTAGCCCTGCTACTGTATCTACCTCTACATCGACTTCAACCACTACATCATCTACTACTTCTTCAACTATTAGCACTAAAACAACTACAACAACTACTAGCACTACAACAGCTACCACTACTTCAACTACTAGTACTACAACCACTACAGCAACTTCTACTAAACCTACTACTTTTACTACAACAACAACTCCTACCACTTCAACCACTAGTACCATGACATACACGACAGATCAATCAACAAATTTTATTTCTACCATTTTAACCATAATTACTCAAGAAACAACTACAACAACACCTAACCAAAACCAGACTTCAGAAATTGATAATAATACAACAACAGAATTTTTCGAAAGCACTTCAACCCTTTTATACACTTCTTCTTTCGATTCTCTGGTCGATTTAAGCACAGAATTAAGCGAATTGGACAAATGCTGGATTGAACTAAACACTTTGTATATTGGAGAAAATCTGGGTGAATTTATAATTGCGAGTATAGATGAATGCTGCAGAGCTTGTCAACTGAATATTGAATGCCAATCATGGGTGTACCATAATTTTGACCAAACATGTCAGCTTAAAAATACAATTAGATCTGCTTATGTGGTTACAAATGAGTACACATCCGGATTTTTAAAAAGACCCTGTAAATCTTGAAGAATAATTTTTTTTAATTTGGTTTTAATTAAAATTTTTTTTTAAAGATGATACATTTATTAAAGTATCTAATTCACTTGGTCTCACAAATTCTAATCTAACCACCTTTGGTCATATTAAAGAAGATATTTACAATTTATGGTATAAATATTTATTTTCTAATATAGTTGATGTTAGCGATTCTTATGAATCAGAGGAGTTTATTTATGACAACAAATTAGTTGAAGTTTTCACATATTTGCTTCAGCTTGATCCAAGGATAAGCCAAAATTCTCGAATACTCATCAAATTGGTTAACAAAGTTAACAGTACTTTGTTTGAAAATGCCGATTTTTATAACCCATTAGTTGAAAACATAACAACAGATAATGAAATAATGGCCTATGTGTTGCCTTCAACCCAAATTTCTGGTAATTTAAACCAATTATTTAGATAAAAATTAATTAAATCCATTTGAAGTGATTGAAATTTTCCAAAATCAAAGTCAAATGACCACTGAGGACTCATTTGGCACTTTGACCCCTGAAGTAACCACAATAATGACGACAACAAGAGAGCAAACGTCCGAATACCAAGCCCAAACTGATATAACAAATGAACCAACGACAACATCATTGACTACAAACTTTGAGATTGCATCATACCAGAGTGGAAATTGTTTCATTGAGATAAATGTTAACTACTTGTCTGAGTCACCAGATGACGATTTGATTAGCTTTTACACTCAAACCAAAGACAGATGCTGTCTAAGCTGTGACAGATTGGAAAGATGTAGATCTTGGTCGTTCGAGATTAACAGTCAAACATGCATTCTAAAGGGAGGATATCGTTCGAATCCAACTGTTGAACCAAACTATCTATCAGGCTTTAAGCCATTGGATTTGTACTCCTTATCCATAATAAATGGCTTAGAATTCAGCAATTTAAATAATTCTATATATGATTTATTATTCAACTATACAATTGACTCAGGCATCGCTGAAAGAGAACTCTATCTATTAGTCAAAACGAAATTGGAACAAAATGTAAGACCAAGAAATTGTATTAAGAATAAAATTTGTCTTAAGAAAAATAATAATAAATCAAGATAAAGACTTAAGATAAAAGACTTATTAAAAATGAACTTAAAATTTTAGTAAAATTAAAAGTATAATTTGAGAAAAAAATTAATTATTTTTATCTAATTTTTAATTTTTTTTTAGACTAAATGTCAAATTTAGGAAAAAATTTGACCATTATATCAACAATTTAATTGAAATAAATAATCAAAATATTTCAAAATTCAAAATTAAAATAAGAGAATATTTTACTAAAAATTTTGAGTAAAAAAATAATAATCAACAGAAATTAATTTTAAAATTTTATTAGATACTGAAAATGTTAAAAGAAAACGAAAATGTGACATTTATTCAACAGATATTCATTACCAATCTATTTTACAAGTATGAATAATTTATAATTTAAATAGAAGAAAAAATTAATTAATTAATATATCCAAAGTATTACATCATTATTTGTTGACTACGATTTAAATATTGATCCGCGTTTTAATGAAGAAATCCAAGATATCCTCGTGTTGATGAATAATTTGTATGCAACACCGAATAGAACAGATAATGATCTGTTTAAACTTAGGCTACCATTTGATAATGAAGATGGCTCTGATGTTAAAGTCCTTGTACCGGACTCTACCAGTCAATTTCAAAGTAAAAAATTATTTAAAAAAATAATTTTATTCAAAAAAATATTAAAATTAAACTTAGTCATAGCAACAAATACAAGCTTTTTTCCTATCAGATCGACAACTCCAATTACAACAACACCAATTAGTCTAGACCGTAAGTCAACTTTTAAAATTATACAAATTTTAATTTCTATTTTATCGTATCCTAAAATATTTAAAACATTATCTATTTTCTAATCTAAGCTTTTATTTCATATACACTTGTTGGCTTTTCTTTATTAATTTTGATTCTTTTATCAGGACAACAGTATTTATATAACATATCACGGCTTAAAAATAGGGTAGCCACAATACCAACTATCCAGAATATGATCCTGAACACAAATACACCCAAATCTAGGGTGAAAAAGCTTTTTCTATGTCTACCATATTTTTGATCTACATAATGCTTAAAAGATAAACTAAGAATACCTAGTATAAGATAGATAAAAAATGAGATAATTAGAATTAGGGCAGCTGTAAAAACGTAGGCATGAAATTGAAGCACGCGTTGTTTTGGAGCCACACTTTGCTGTCCATAGTAAATTGGTTGCAAGGATTTGTTTCTCCACCAGCGCCAACAAATAGTTAAAAACCAAATAGTAAAAGCAAGCAAGCATATTGAAAGTATTATCTCTAGAATGAAAATAAATGGTGAGAAAAAGGTATGATGACTTCCGAATACGGACAAATAGCTAATGTTGCGCACTATTCCGTCAAAGAATAGAACAGCGGCAAAGTGTCCAAAGTAAAATGTTAAAAATATATGCAAATAAGTATCCATATTTGTCCAGTTTTTGTTTTCTGGATAATGCTCCACATGGATTCCAGAGTCATCAACTCTTTGAATTGGTATGGTATAAACTGGATTATGGTTTATGTATGTGCTCTGGCAGTCGCTCGAATCAGTTCCTTGTGTTAGATTGACCAATTGATCTTCAGTCATTAAAATTGGCTCTGCAATGGTCGTGGTTGTGGTGGTTTGAACGGTTTTTTTCTCTTGTTTCTCGTTCGTGGTCTTGTTTTGGATGTTGTTTTCTGACCCAGAAGTCGGAAATGGCTGAATTGAGCTAGGTGAGTTAAAGCTAGAATTGGCAGCTACTGCATAATGCTGCTGAAAATGCTGCTGATAATGCTGTTGAATATTCGAACCTGAATTTAAATACTCAACATTTAAAATTTGATCTTCGCCCATTATCTAAAAGCAGTCTAAATTAAAAAAATAAATACGTCTCATAAATTTATTAAGATTTATATCTAATTTTAGATAAAAAAATAAAAAACTATTCAAATTATTCAAGAGTTTATATATATTTGTTATTCTAGAAGCTTTTAAAATATATAATTCACATAATTATTTGTTTTTGGTAAGATCTAAAAGCTTAACTGATAATTTAAAATTTGTTAAAAATTTTTCAATTATTTATCTTAAACGTATTCCTGTTTATCTATGGATCAATTATCATTTTTCACTTATTCTCTTCTTGTGGAGCAGGGTTTTTTATTTCTTTGTAGCTAGTGTTATAGTTGGTAGTTACCATGAGTCCTTTAGTTTGTCTGCTATAAAAATTTTAATTAAAAAATTTATCTTTAAAAAGCTTTTATTCAAGCAAAAAATAAGTAAGCCAGTCCTGCAGTCATTCATTTATATCCTGTCAACAGTGTTATTTGAGTTGATTAAAAAGTTTGGTTATCATATCAACGGGTCTGCAGTACCTTACAGATATTTATATGAATATCAAAGGATAAAAACTGTTAAAAATAAAACCTGAAGTTATAATTCTATTCCAAGATAAAAGATTTATTACGAACTGAATTCAGGCACGAAATTCTTAAGTTTAATTACTTTAAAGCAAAAGTTAACTAATCTAAAACAAGCTTAGGGCGATGTAAATATTGATTCTAAATCTATCAAAACTGCTAAAAATCAACTGTTTCTTTTATCTATTGTTATGCAATTCATAAGAAATCTAGCTTTTAAACATATAGACATTTATCAGGCGTTTTTAGCTTAGAAAAACAATTAAATCTATTTTTCTAACACAGCTCAAAAGATTGTTTTTGTTTTAGTTCAAACAATATTTTGTATCTATTTTGTATTTAATCCTACTGCTGCAATTTTGTTTCTAAAACTTATCAATAAAGACTTGATAATAAAAAACAAACCTGAGTTTTATGCTCATAACGAGCATCCTGCTGAGCATTAAATGGAAAAAAAAGTACAATTTATCTAGGATGCCAAATCAATTTAATTGTATTAGTTGAACACATATTCATTTATTTTTTGTTCTATTGACCATTTAGTATTTCTTTTTTTTGTTTAATTATTATTTTTTTAGGCCAAAGTTTTAATACGAAATATTTATTAATGAACAGAATAAAATTTAAAACACTCTTCAGGTACCAATAAATAATAAAAAAAATTATATCTAAACAAAAAGTGAATAAAAACTAAATAAAGCTTGATTTAAAATCAAATTTTTAATTAAAGATTAACAGCTTATGCAAAAATTTAAACCATATTACGCAATCTAATATTTTAACGATTTGGAAGATAATTTAAGCTAGTTATCTATGCTGTTCAATGTTGGTAAAATTTGCATTTTAAAACAAAATTCTATCAATAGACATGTTGAGATTACTGTGGGTTAAATATCAATTCAATTAGATAATATTTTATCTCTAAAGCATCTCCTTTTACTAAGCTATTAATGAAGATTAGGAGTAATTATAGAATTTTAGAATAAATTGATAAAGTTCATTTTTAAAAAGTTTGCAAAAGACAAATTAAAATTTTGTACTAATTAAACTACACCAATTATGTTATATCTAAAAAACATACATGCTATCAACACAAAGAATATGAACCCAGTGGTTATAAGTTTCAAAAATTTCATTTTAAAAAAAAAGTATTTCATCGAGTTTAATTGCAAGCTGTCCCATGATAAATCTTTATAGCTTTTGATCAAATCATCTCCAAATATCTTTGATTTCACTTTATCTTTAATCGAAGAAAATAAAACTGTTATCGTTTTATCTTTGTTTTCTTTTTTCATTTTGATAAATTCATTTGGAGTTTTGTGGTAAAGACTCTTGTCAGCAACATAATGCGACGAAACAAAGAGCAATTGAATAATGAATATTAGAATGATGCAGAAGCATATAATGGGAATGATGGACAAGAATACTTTCTCTATATAATGTGGTTCATCTTCGTCAAAGTCACAATGGTCTGAATATTGGCTATGGCTGTTGACTATCAAAAATTCTGTCATAAAAATTGTGCAAATTAGATAAAAGCCGCTAAAAATGGCTCCTAAGCATAAAATTTCCTGAATACGGTACTTCCATGCAAATCCATCATAAATTTTCAAATTTCTAAAATAGTTCAAATTTAAATAATTGAATAAAAACCCATCTAAAATAAACTGATTAACTAACAAACAAATTACAATTAAGGTTGTAATTTTGAGTTTATTCAAAAAATGCATTTTTGACTCAATAAATAATTTTTTTGTTTTTATTTTAAAAAAAAATTTATACAAATTTAATTTAAAAATAATTTAATTTTAGAATTCTCAAAATATCTTGGTTGTTTTAATGATAATGCCACTGATAGGGACTTGGCTTACTCAAACCCGTATCCAGCAGTCGAAAATAGCACCCATATGACAATAGGCTATTGTATTGACTATTGTCGAAACCTGGATCAAGCTTACGCTGGTCTCCAATTTGGGTATTAATTTTTTTTTTTGCTTAATGGCTTTTTACTTAATTATTTGTAGTCAAGAGTGCTACTGCGGAAATTCATTTGGTAAATATGAAGAGACAGACAAAAAAGACTGCTTTATAACTTGTTCCGGAGATAAAGATTATACTTGCGGTGGATTCTTAAAGAATGCAGTTTATTCAGTTGGGCTTTACTACACTACAGAATTAAAAACAAGCACCTTGCCTTTGACTTCTATCCAATTTTCAATACCATCTAGTTTCACCTTTGACTCCTCTACGCAATCGACTACAGTCCAAGTTCCAGCTTCAGACACTTCATCAACTATTTTATCTACTAATATGCCTACAACTGAACCATCAAATAATTCTACTTTTACCATAACTACTGCTATTCAGAATTCTTCTTCAGTTTCCAATGAATCTACCACAAGTCAAATGGACTCTACTTTTATTAATGATATTTCTACAATGCCTGATACAGCTTCAAGCTCTCAAATTACCACTATTACAGAGACCACTTTGGCTATTTCATTAAATGAAACTGAATTCTTGGACACCACTAATCCAACTCTTCAAGTTACATCAATTTCCTCTACATCAACTATAAACAATTCAACATTACCACAATTATTTTCCACTTCAACTTCTATTTTTGCCGAAAATTCAACTGACCATATGGTCCAAAATCAAACAAATGGAATAAATGAACTTTTAAACACAACAACTGGATCTTTAGTGACCAGTGATCGAGTAATTAGCGACTCGACCAGTTCAATAGGCTTGACTGGGCCCACTTTATTAGTGTCAACATCTAGCGGCATAATTTCACCAAGACCTATTATATCGGACCCATTGGCTTATATAATTACAAGTAATTTAGTTTACTTTCTAATTTAAAAGATAAATTTATTAAAATAAAATAAATTTTTGTAGAAATTAAAGTAGATACAAACATTGATATTAAAAACAAGGATTTTCAAAATAATGTAACTAATGGCTTGAAGCAAGCTTATATTGCAGCATTTAAGAGAACCAATTCTCTTTATTACAGCCAGGAAACTAGTCCTTCTTTGAACAGAAACATTGAAGTCAGCTTGGTCAATATAACCAATACGGGAGAGACTAATTCAGATAAGACAAAAAATATTCTTCAATTAAGATACTATGTTCTTAGCGATAACCAACTAGTCTCGTCCGAGTATGCTACGGACTCAATAAATTTACTTAGTGACCAAGAAATGGCCAGGTATTTGGATTACGAAATTGAAAATCAAGGCTATGTTGAAGTAAAACCGCGGGAAAATGTTGAAACAGATTCTAATTTGTGGATTATAGCGGCAGTGCTCGGTCCACTACTTATCTTTTTTATCCTCATATGGTTAATTTTATTTGTCTATTTTAAATGCATTAATCCTAGGCCTAAAAAAAATAAACCAGAGAAAAAAGAGTCGAGTGATGAGCTAAAAGAGAGCAAAAATTTTTCAGATGAATCTTTGATTAATTTGGAGGATAATGTTAGGGAAACGCCGGTCATGAAAAGTGCCAAAATTGAACCAATGACTGAATCAATAAGGACTAATGATGACAATTATGCGCTCATTACTGTTTCAACCAAACCTAAAAAGAAAAAAAAAGACAACATAAAATTACCAGAATTAAACCAGAACAAGATAGTTCCAAGTCCTGATCTTATCAAGTCTGAGGATGAGAGCAGTATTGATAATCAAGTAGAAGATTCAATTAAGCAAAAAACCGAAGCTGAAAAGTGGCGTAAGTATCACTCAAGTTGATAAATAATAGATTAAATAAATAATAATTAAAATCAATAATGATTTATAATTTAATAAAATTTTTGTTCAGTCTAATAATTAAAAGATAAATAAAAAATCAATCAATTTATCCGATTAAGTATAAGGCTTGTTGAAATTATTGTTAAATTCAAAAAGCAAAATAGATAAAAAAAAATTTATTTAAATTAATATTTATTATAAAATTTATTATAAAATTTAAATTGGAGATTTAATGTTTTTTTTGAAGGAAATAAACAAAGAAATCGGGAAAAGAACATCAAGGCCGAAGATGAAACTCCTCGGCGAATTCGTCCTGGAAAAAAAATCTCACCATCACAGAACGAAAACATGGATCATGTTAAAGATGATAATTTCAAGTATATAGACAAAAATTTTGAAGCAAAAGGCCAAGTATCTATTGTGACAAATGAGAATTCTATCTTGCATAATAATCCAAATAAGATCACTGATGAATCAGTAATAATCTCCGAATTTTCCAAGCCATACCAACCACATACCCCAGTTAATGTACATGTCCAGCATAAGCCAACAGTAGAAGATACCACAAGAGTCTACAATCCGTATCGGTTCCAAAATACATACGAAAAATACTTCAAAAATGGTTTCTTATTCGAACCAGTTGAGTCAAATGGAGAATACCAACAAACGTCAGTAAACGCCAATGCCAAGTTCACCAGTGATCTAATATCACCTTACAACCGAGCAGACAATGCAATACATTTTAAAAACTATGTAAGTAATGACAAATTATTGGACTTTGCTCGTGAGGACAAATATGGTGTTGGTAAAATGAATATGGCTTTTAAGGACGATTCGGAAAGCGAATTTAAGAATTTAAATAATTTAAGAAATAAAAAGCCGACTAATGACGCTACAATTTATGAAGATGAACTAGATTTGATAAATAAATACAGCAAAACATCCAAAAACAGTTATTCCAATTATGAGAAAGTAGATTCGATAAACGAAGAGCTAACGCGATTAAAGACTGGTTATAAACCTCGAAGTTCGAATGCTTAGATTTTGTTGCGACATAAATTTTGCTTCTAATTATTTTGTTAGTTTTAGTTTATTTTTATATATTTTTATTAAAATTTGATTTTAATATTTTAAATAAATAGTTTCAATTTTTTTAATTTTAGAATTTAATTAGTTTATTTAAATTTAAATTTAAATTTTGTTATTATAACCTTATTTGCATTTAAAACTAAAAAAATAATTTTTCCTACTCAATAAGAATAGTCGAATATTTTAAAAATATAAAAATTAAACAAGCTTTCAATTTAAGTGGAAAAATAATTTTATTTATAAATAATTTCAAACAATACTTTATTTAAGTTTTAGGCGGTTAAAATAAACAAAAAAAATTTTATTATTTTTGTTTAGCATTTTTTCAAAGGTTTGTTTGAACTGATTATAAAATTTAAAAAAGTTAGACTTTGGTCAAAAATAATAAAATACAATTTAGCTCTATAAAGATAACATAATTATATATTTATCTTCTCGTTTCAATTAGAAAAAATGAAATAAAAGAAAGTAGTAAACAATAATCATATACTTTGAAATTTTTATACCATATTTTTTATATTTTTATTGCTTTGAGAAAGTTTAAAAAAATAGCTAAACCCAGATAAACCAAAAACCACAGTTCTTTCAACGTTTAAACGATTTTTCTATCTTATTTAGACCTAGTAATTTAAACTGACAACTAATTAAAGAAAACCATCAAAATTTATAACAAAAAATACTTTTTATTCACACTTTCTTTTAAATTTGACCTAACTGGAACCAGTCACCAATGTTGACTCAAGAGTCGGCCTGCATTGTAATCTTTGTCTAATTAAAGTTGAGGCAAACCAGATTAGTATTATAAAAGTCATGAATATTTAAAAATATTAAGTTAATAAGATTCAAATAGCTTTTTAAGAATATGATTCTTTAGGGCTCAATTTTTATATCTACGACTGAATTGAATATGATTCAAATTTAATTAACTTGAGGCTATTAATTTTTCAAATTTCGCTTGAAATTACTCACTCAATAAATAAAAATTTATTAATAAAAAATTTTGAATGTAAATTTGTCAAAAAAATTTAATAATCAAGATTTATTGATAGTTAGACAACACTAACTCAAAAAACAAAAACTAAAATAATTAACCGCTAAATTATAAAATCAGAAAGTCTCCTTAGTGCTCACCTTTTTGTTTATAAGGAATATTGAAATAAAATACAGTAACTTTGGTAACCCTGTAGACCTTAATTAAAAATCATTTTCAATCTTGTATTTAAATCAAACGCAAAATTTTTTTTTAATTGGAAAAAAAATTGGAAAAAAAGTAAAATGCTGAAAGGTTATATTCTACTTGTGACGTTTTCTCTATTATTCTGTAAGATATCGCTAAAAAAATAAAGAATAAATTATCTCTTCTACCGAAAAGCTTTTATGACCAATGTCTATTCACTCAAGTGCATTCAATGTACAGGACCATGCAAAGGATCAGAAACATCGACAGATTGTGAATTAGAATCTTTAAATACAGTAAGGCTTTTTTTGCCTAAATTGGAATCTGCTAACAGGATATTTTTAGTGTATGAAAATTCAAGTTTCATTTCCTGGCTTTGAACAAATTCAGCGAACATGTGCAACCAGTGATACATGTAGTGAGGCATCTTATGGTTTATTTGGTATGGGTTTTTGGACAACATGCTGCACCAAAGATGGTTGCAACTCTGCCAATAGTCTCGATGTCAAAAATCTATCTATTCTTGGAACAACTTTTTTTTCATTGATATTTTACAAAATTTTTGCTTGAGAAAATTTAATTTATTAACTGATTGTTATAGTTTAATTTAGTTAAAAAATTAATAATTAATTCATTTAATACTTATTTTTATTAAATAGAAACTAAAGTTTAATTTTACTCATAATAGATAACGATCATCTTAATAGTAAATCGATTTTTTTATTAATTCTAGATAAAAGTCAATTTTACAAGACGAACTAATTTGTCATCTAAATTCATTTAAAACTTCCTTATATTTACCTTAGAGTTTTAAATAAAATTAATCTACCTAAATACGATATTTGATTTAGACGTAAAAACATATTTATTTTTAATTTTTAAGTCTTTATATGCCTAGATACAATAAAAATTTTTGTTATTAAGTAGAACTTTATTTCGACGAGTAAGGAATTATAAAAACCCTACATAGATTTACAAATTTTTTTATTATCTAATTGAATTTTAGTACTGACCACTAAGTTAATAAACTAAAACTAAAAACTTAATAAAAAAGTATCACAATTAATAATAATAAATACTTTTTATTTACATCCTCCCAAAAATTTGACCAAACTAGAGCCAACAATGAAAATGTTATTTGACCTATCTTGAAAGGGTATCATTTAGTAAATATTTGGCTCTGATCACAGCCCCAAATCAAGTGACCAAAATTGTTTTAAGAGTCGTAGTGGTTAATTTGTAGAGAAAATGAAAAATAACTAAAAAATGTGATCATTAGATAATAAGTAAAATTTATTTTTTAAACCAGAATTTCAAAATATTTCTCTTTCTGTTTTTAAAAATTAACATTTTTTTCTAAAAATTTTATTACAGTTTAAAAAGAAATATTATTAATTAAAAATGTTTTAAAATTAGATTATAAGAGTATTATTAATTAAACAACTGAGATATAATTATTTAATGAAAATTAAAGGAATTTTAGAATAAGGTTAAAAAAACTTGAAATGAAGACCTTGGTATATATAAAAAATATTAATTTTTAACAACAGAATAGTACTAGTAATCAAATGATTACATTTTTTGATTATTTCTCATTTTATCTACTAATTAACCAAGTAAATGCTTGGCAATTTTTTTAATTTTCAAATCCAGGAGTCAGAAAAGCAAACAATTGTTTTTAAATATTAATGAGATTAAAAAGGTGCTTAGGTACATGCTTATTTTAACCATATAATTTCGAAACATCTTGCTTTTTGTTTTAATTATCTCTTAAAAAACATATTTTTATCAATAAAATGACATCATTTTTTTAATTTCTAAAATTAACATTGATCAAAAATAACAATCAAATTTTGCATATAATATAATGTTACTTTGAATTGTATTTAATAATAAATGAAAATCATATGAACTATATTATGTTATGAATTAGGACTAAAAATATTTAAGGTAAAGCACCTCTTTTTCAAAAGATTTTAGATTTGAAATAATTAAGCCTTTGATTAGATGTAATATTTATTTTGCGATCAAGTTAAATAAGCTTATCAAAATAATATTTCGAAATTATGCAAAAAAAATAAAGATAAATAATAAAATTTTAAAAGAATAAAAAAAATAAAATGAATCAGTTAAGTGGATTTATTAAACGAAACTTCAAGCTTCGGATTAGAAATAAACTTCAACTAACCTTCGAAATATATCAAAAGATAACCATCTTAATTGTGCTTATAGTATACAATTTTTTGTTTGTGTCTGAGAAATTTCCTCCCGAAACCTACAATGCCGAAATTTTGGATGGAAGATTCCAAACTGTCGACTTATTCATCAGTCCCGACAATCAACAAACTCGTAATCTCGGAGACTTAATTAAAACTAGATATCTATTTTTAAAACTAAAATATTTTAACACCAGCGATCAAATGATACAGTTCTATGACGCAAACAGTAATGGAAGCTCCATAGAATTTATAAAGGAAACATTTGGGATAGAATTTTCAGATTTTCCAAATAGTTACAAGCTTTACCATAAATATGAGCCTTTGCTTTTTTCTCAAAATAAAATTCAGCTTTTTACCGATTCAAGAGAATGCCGAAATGGCTCATTGCTTTATAATTTGTGCGGTGGCAACAAGTTGTTGTACGATGGTCTGGCTTATCTCCAATATGTCTTGGACAGCTCAATAAATAAAGTAAAATGGTTCAAACTTTGAGACTAAAAGAAAATTAATTTTTGGCTTTTACAGTTAAGGCAACAGAACTCGACTTATCCAAATTTTTTTATCAAAAATATGCCCAAAGAGTCTTATGTAAGAGAGCAGACCATATTTGATGGTATCAAGTCGTATTATTTTACGCTAATTTATTTGTATAGCGTGACTAGTTTTGTCATTAATGTTGTTGCTGAAAAGGAAAAAAAAAATAAAGAGCTTATGAAATTAATGGGTCTTAAGGATTCCATTTTTTGGCTATCTTGGATACTAACTTATTTATTACAGTTTACTGTATTTAACTTTTTTCTTGTTATTCTATTGAATGGGGTCAAATTTTTCAAAAGTTTTTCAATAACATTGGTTTTTTATGCTATTTTACAATGCTTTTCAGTTGTTTCTATTGTGTTTGGATGTTTGATGTCCACATTTTTCCAAAAATCTAAAACAGCTGGTTCGGCAGTGGCGTCACTGTACTCTTTTTTAAGTCTTTTCTACTTGGTAGTTTTCTTGCCAAGAGTTTTTAATGTAGACTTGCCAAATTGGATTCAATGGGTGATATCGTTGATTTTTCCATGCGCTTTTTCATTTGCCATAGACCAGGCATTGTTTATCCAAGCAAAATATGGCACTTATTTTTCAGCTGATTTTATTGTAAATGCTGCAAGACCAAACAGTTTGAGCATACTTTCTTGTTTGTTGATGTTGATTGCCGATGGAGTTTTATACTTCATTTTGACTATTTATTTCGATAAAGTCATTCAAGGCGAGTATGGTCGTGCCAGAAGTCCAATTTATTTCCTTAAGCCATCTTTTTGGCTAAATCGTAAAAAAACAGTTGATAGAACCACATTGGTAGAAATTATTAATGATCAGAACGACTGTGAACTAGTGAATGATGAATTCAAGGATAAGATAGCTTTAAAGTTAGGAAATTTGGTCAAAAAGTTCAAAAATGAAAAAGGCACTGAATACAATGCTATTGATAATTTAAACTTGACAGTTTATTCTGGGCAAATAACTGCTATTCTTGGTCATAATGGAGCAGGTAAATGATCCAAAAATGTTCCAAATAAACTAACTTGTTAAAAAAAACTAGGAAAAACAACTTTGTTTAATATTCTAACTGGATTGCTTAAACCTGACTCGGGAACAGCCAAGTTCTACGATTATGTATTTATTACAATAAAAATATAAACTTTTTTAAAAATTTAATTTAAAAGAATATTCTTTCTGACAATGATTTGCCTAAAATAAGAAAAATGAGTGGTGTCTGTCTTCAGCAAGACGTTTTGTATGACCTTCTTGATTGTTTTGAACACTTGGAATTGTATGCCTATCTAAAAAATGTGCCAAAAAATCAAATAAAAGATAAAGTAAATTTTATAAAAGAAATTAAGTAAAAAAATAAGTGAAATTTTTATTAAAGATAAATGATATTTTGGATAAAGTTGGTCTAGCCGGATGCAAAAAATCAAGAGCAAATCAGCTTAGCGGAGGTCAGAAACGGAAATTGGGAATAGCCATAGCATTGATCGGGGATCCAAAAGTAAGAATTAATTTTGCTTTGTGCTAAGATTTTTTTATTTCTTCCAAGATTCTTATTCTAGACGAGCCAACTTCAGGCATGGATCCTAATTCCCGAAGGGACATTTGGTCTTTACTTCAAAGTCTTCGCCAAAATAGAGTCATTATCTTGTCGACTCATTTCATGGACGAAGCTGACATTCTAGCAGATAGAAAAGCTGTCATTTCAAAAGGAAAGCTTAAGTGTGTCGGCTCTAGCTTATATTTAAAAAATAGATTCGGACTTGGTTATCATTTAAATTTAATTGGAACCAATACTTTTGA
Source organism: Brachionus rotundiformis (assembly GCA_016802295.1). NCBI lineage: Eukaryota > Metazoa > Rotifera > Eurotatoria > Ploima > Brachionidae > Brachionus > Brachionus rotundiformis. The sequence continues at coordinate 956,204 of JAESIW010000020.1, forward strand.
TCTGGAACCAGCGAGCATAAGCTCTTTGATAAGAAAACATGTTCCTAAAGGAGAATTTGAGCGAGTCAATGGCAAAGAAGTTTCTTACACTTTGCCAATTGAGGCAGTCCAGAGTTTTCAATATCTTTTCAAAGATATTGAAATTAATAGGCAATCAATGGGAATCGAAAATGTAGCCATTTCAATGACTACATTAGAAGAAGTATTTTTAAAATTGGCTGAAGAAAATCATGATGATAATGATAAAAATAAAAATTACAACATTAAATCACTAAATGCAGACCAAGAGGTAAAATATAAAAAAATTATTTTTTTTTATTTTTAACAAATAAAAAAGGTGATTTTGGAACGGGAAAAAATAAAAATGTCAAATTTCCGCTTTAATTTCTTAAAATGGATTCCAATCCATTTTTATTCAATTCTAAAATTACGTTACCTGATGGCTTTGCGAAACAAAACGACTCTTTTATACAGATTTATTACACCTTTACCAATGTTAATACTTAGTATAATTTTACCTCAATTAATAAGCTCGTTGAATAATCTAGATCCAAATGTAAAATTTTTTTTTACCAGAATTTATTTATTTTCATTTTAGTTTATTTTTTAGAAAATCCCTACAGTCAATTTGGCAATAAATGATTATGCCACAGAGAAAAATCCTTTCGTTATAGTTAACAATTCCAATGTTGACCATTTAATTGATAACTTAATTGTTAACAATGAACTAAATCCACAACCATTCAAATTTACCAAGTCAGATTTAAACAACTCTTTTAGGTCTTATGCTGGAATTATTTACCAAAAAAGTCTTGAAGACTTGATTCTTTATTATAACGATTCTGCAGTTTTTAGTGTACCTTATCTACTCAACACTTTTAGCAATTTAAATTCACGACTGGATGGACTGTCGCCCATTAATGCCAGCTTAACTTCATGGCCCCAAGTAAAAACTCAAGATGTATCGTTTTTTGATGCAAGCAGTTTTACCACATTGATTATACTTGGCATTAGTTTGATATTTCCTTTGGTCTCGTTTGCTGCCGAAGTTGTCCAAGACAGAGAAGTAATTTTGGTCCAAAAAAAAGCAAATAATAAAATTAATTCAAAAGTTAAAATGCAAAAACCAATTGAGACTGAGTGGATGTGGATTTTGGACCTATTGGATACCAACTCTGATCGCATATTTGATCCAAAGCAGTTTTTTGCCAATAATTTTGTTTTTTGTTATTTACGCAATACCACCCCTAAACATTCCTGAATTCATGCCTGGTGGTGCCGTTTTCACCATTATTCTCACCACCATAATTTACATACCATGTAGTCTGCTTGTGATCATATGCATGTCATTTATGTTCTCAAAAAAAGAAACAGCTTTATCCTTACTTACAACCCTAGTATCCCTGGTATATAGTTTTTCAATTTTGTTTAATTAAAATTTTAAAATTTTAATTTGATCTAGCTATTTACCATACCTTACTTAATAACCAATTTGACTCAGCTAAAAAGCATCAATTTGTCCAATACATTACATCTTATTTTCACGATAGTGGATCCAATATACGGTTTTGTAGGAACTTATAGTCGCATAGCTCAGGTTAATTAAAATGATATAAAATTTTTAATTGTTAAATAATTTTATATCCATTTTAAGGTGTACACCTTTCAGAAAAACTTAGACATTGTAGCAAATAAAGAATTTACAGGTGTCCCATTTAAGCTTTACTTTGAATTTGAATTATTTAGGATACCTTTGTCGCTAATTTTTGTGAGTTTTTCATTTTTAAAGCTTTATCTTTATTATCTTAATTTAGGGTCTGATAAATATACTTATTTACGGATTTATTATTTACACAATTGAGGCAAAAAAACAAGGTGTAGGTTTATTTGATTGTTGGTTAAAAAATGCCAAAGTAAAGCAAAATTCAGACCAAATCCAAACAGAAGATCTTGACGTTCACCAAGAGCGTTTGCGGGTAGCAAGAGACCTTACTGGTGTAAGACACAAAATCACTTAATAAAAAAAAACTCAATTTTTTTTAAAGGATTCTACATTGGTTTTGGACGAATTGAGAAAAGAATTCGGAAACAATAATTTGGAAAAATTTGGAATGCTGAAAAGCCTCAAAAAAAATAGGGCCGAAAAAAAAATTGCAGTTCGAAATTTAAGCATTGGATTTCGGCAAGGAGAAATATTTGGTTTGCTTGGAACAAATGGAGCCGGAAAGACAACTACAATAAATATGATATGTGCTGAACTAGAGCCAGATGCCGGCTCTATAAAGATAAAAAATCAGCCTTTTGATATCCAGTTGTTCTGCCAAAATGTTGCTGTTTGTCCTCAACACAATCCATTTTGGGAAGACTTGTCTCTTGTTGACCATTTACAAATATACGCTTCTTTAAAAAAACTTTCAGATCAAAGCGTAATTTCTTTATCCTACAAGTAAGAGAGTTTTTATACTACAGTGGATGATAATTATTATTATCTATTTTATTAAACGATATAAGAATATAAATAAAAATTATGTTTAAAAAAATTAAAAAAGAACTGTTTGTTCAGCTATTTAAAAATACCAATTTAAATTAAAGAAAGATTATTGTTAAAGGCTTATGGAAATGTTGGGTATAACTGAACATGGTCACAAACAAGTAAAAAATTTGAGTGGTGGAACCAAAAGAAAACTAGCTTATGCCATAACTTTGCTTGGGAATTCGGAAATTACTCTATTAGATGGTAATTATAATTGACAGGGAAAATTAAGTATCTCTACTATTTTTAAATTAAGAACCGTCAACAGGACTTGATCCACAATCGAAAAGAAATTTTTGGTAAGAAATTATAAAATTTTGGAAACATATAAAAAATAATATAATACTTTTGAAGGAACATTATTTCAGAAAATTTGGTCAAAGGAAGAAAATCAGCAATTTTGACCACTCATTCAATGGAAGAGGTTTGCTTTTATTTAAAAGCTGATTTTAATTTTTACTTGTCTTTTAAATAAAGGCTGAAGCTCTGTGCCATAGAATCGGCATAATGGTAAATGGTGAACTAAAGTAGTACTTTTTAAAAAAGGAAAACATTTTTTTATTTTTATATCTTTAAAGATGTCTTGGCTCTAGCCTCTATCTGAAAGAAAAATACGGCAGTGGTTATATGCTTGAGGCTAAATTTAACCCATCCAAAAAACAATATTTTAATGAAACGATAATTAGAATTTTTAATGGAAAAGCTGCTTGTTCCGAGGACTTTTACAATTATAAAGTGTACAATGTACCATCTGATCACATAAGCTCTTTAGCGAGTATTTTTGGAGAGCTAGAAAGAGCAAAATTAGAAGGAATTCTTTTTGAATACAGCTTTAGTCAATGTACTCTTGAACAGGTTTTTATTAAATTTGCCAAAGAAAAATAATGGTTATTTTTATATATAATTTATTTTTAATTTAAAAAATAAAATTACCATTTATAAAAAATTTTTTCTTGGAAAAAAATAATCTCCTTCAAAATCAAATCCTTTGTTCCGATACTTGTTAACAAAATCTTTGGTTGGACTTTTATTACCAGGTATTATGTTACCGCCAATTGAGAACCAATTGTTCAAATAGAACTGTTTATTTCCTCCGTAAAACATTATCTTACTAGGTTCCAGATCAAATAAATCAAGAAGCTGATATTTGTATAAGTCATCTTTAGGAAATGGCAAATGAGTAAAATATAAGCAAACTTTTTGACCATTTTTTAATCTTAATTTTTTCATTGCCTCAACTCCACTTGGTGCTATTTTTCCCTTTAAATTTTTTAAAAATTTTTTTATATCAAGTCATAAAATAAAATTCAACTACCAATTCTTCGAAATCAATTGTTTGGTAAGGCTCATTTAGAAACGAGTTCAAATATTCTTGGTTGTTTAGAAAACTTTTTCCACCGTCGAAAACAAAAATGTCGGCGGTTCTATCTGCAGTTGGTTCCGTAAAAAATCCACCACAAATGCAACTATCCTGAATGCGATCCTTCTTCAATACTTCATTTAAAATTTCTTCACAACTTTTTTTATCTAAGTCGATCTTTATTCCGTATCTATTATTCCTGTCAAAAAGCTCATCCAAAGCACCAGAACCATACTTGCTCCAATCTAATTGATGAAATTTTGTTCTCAAGCATCTATCTAAGTATTTTAAATTTTAAATTTAAGTTAATTTTTTTAATTTGTAAGTGGAATTACCCATTTTTTTTAAAGAATTTTTACTTTATTTAGAGTTTAAAATTTATATTATATATTTTTAAAATGGTTAAAAATATCTTTTTGTAGGAATGGTCAAAATATTTATGTCTACTTTCTTATCTAAAATTTAAGATCTATGATTTTATTTAATTTTTAAAATTTTGATAAATTTACTTAAGTGTTAGTCACTTAATTTATTTATTAAATATGATTTATTGAATCTTTGAGAATAACTGACTTATCAATATATTTTCGCTCATTTTTTGCTGACATGGTACTATTTTTTCAGCTGTCAATTTTTATATAAATGCATTATTTGGCAGCTTCGACAGCATACACCGAAAGCTGTCCTCTCTGATATTCTATATTAAGTTTGTTTTGGTCAAACGGGTTTTAATATGGGGCTTAGTTCCTCCAATATGTTGTCAGAAGTGAAACAGGGTAAATCAACATTACCGAGTGTCTAGAAAGAGTGAGATTTTTGAGAAGGTACCACTATGGAGGTTTTTATTTTGGTAAAGTATGGTTGATGCTTTAAGTTTGTATTCAAAATTATAATAATAATAATAATATAAGTTACAACAAGCTAGCAAGCTAGACTTGCGAAAATGGAAAACAGTAGGATCCCATCTATGGTAACTGTGGTATGTACTGTGTTTAGAGCACAGCCACATCCCTAACTCTGCCTTCGTCACACTGAAGATTGTCATTCGTTAGGTTACCATTCACTCGTATCAATTCTACCGAGCCTCAGGACTTCATCAATGGTAGGCTTCTTCTTTCACGTCTGTACTTGTCCAGTCTGTTCTTGAATTGGTTGACGGATATGGATTAAACGAATTTAAAATTTGATTTTAAATCGAAGCAAAAAAATATTTATTCTTAGTTTATGGCAAAATAAGAAATATTTAAATGTATTCAAGGCTCTCCTCGCATTTGGTCCCCTTTTTATTTTCAAATAATTTTTAATCATTCATTTAATTATTTATTAAATTTTTTAAATATATGTATAAAATTTGGTCAGACTAGTTCAATAAAAAGTCGCTCAGGCAGAGCTATTAATTATTTTAACAGGAGCTTTGATATTATTATTTAAATCAGATTAGAAGTGATATTATAGTCTGTTTTGATAAATTTAATGATGAAAAAAAAACTTGTAAATTAAATGACACATTTTAAGATTTTTTATAAAAATCTTAAAATGTATTTTTAATCTAAGATTGATTTCAAATGATGCTTTCTGGAAAATGGAAAAAAATATATTGATTCATCTTAAAGATATTTTATTCAATTTTTGATATTTTATATATTTTTCAAAGATCATTTACTTTATTTTTTTCATAATTAGAGTCATTTTAAATTCTACTAATTCTTTTGTTCGTTTATTTATCATGATATTAGAATTATTATTTTTATGGCCAAAATGAACCTGATGTCATCAATTTGGTTATTTGTTGGCTTTTTGAAATTAATATTTTCAACCGAACTGATGAAGTTCTGTACAGTTTGTCCCGATGTCCACATCGTAGGTGCAAGAAAAATTATTGTCTTCGAAGATATGAATAAAATATCCACGATCAAGCCAGAAGATTTGTGTCATAAGAAAATTAATAATACAATATTTAATATTAAGGAAAAGTATAATAAAAAAGTATCCGATAGCTTTGATTTTTATTCTTTGTCACAAATAGTCTGGTATTTGGAAAAATCCAAGTATGTAACAATAATAATTACGCAAACAAATGGCTTTAATATTGATGTATCTACCAAGGAATTTAATTTAGATCCTAGACTTCAAAATTTTGTATTTAATGTTTTATTAACTGGATCCAAATTTAAATTTTTTACCAAAGATAAATCTATAAATTCCTGTCAATCATTACAGCATAAAAATGTTTCTTCTTTTTTCAATAAAGCTTATTTTCTTAAATTTCATATTGAGAAAAATGAAAAAATTAGCAAAATTTGTCCATTTATATTCCAAAGGTTGAGAATTGACGTTTTATTTTTGTCACCATTATTCGACACTTTTTATCTTTCGACCAAATTTTTTTTCCATAAAATTGACATGAAAATTGAGCTCAACAACAGCATAAACCATTTGGCATTGAGGGAAACAGTGAGGCTTAATTTGGATGAAAATTTGCTCAATCCAAATGTATTCAAAAGTTTGAAAATATTGGAAGTAATTGGAAACATAAATTCAATCAAAAAAGATTTGTTTCTCAAATTTCCCAATTTGAAAAATTTTCTTTTTGATGGACAAAACTTTCGCCAGCAAGTTCATCGCACTCAGCTCAAATGGGTCAAATCGGTCAATTCAAGAATAAATGTAAATTTTTCCAATTTAGCTGATGTCTTGGCAAAAGCAAACAGTATCACCTACATAAGCATTTTATTCAACAATCCGAACAATATTGACTACGGACAATTTGAACCTTATTATAACTTAAACAACACATTTCCTGATATTGATTTCTGTCTGTACAAAGATTTTCCATTTAACCAACTAGTATTTTTCTTTTTTGACAACTACAACTACAACTCTTATCCAAACCAGCTTTTTACATGCTCTTTTATATGGATTACGCACCATTTAAATATTCTGGTTCTCTTTAAGCCAAAGCTGTCCGAGATGGAGCAGCAAAAACTTAAATTACTGAAAGAGATGTATAAACAGTGTAATTTCGAAAAGAGAATCAAAATGTGTGATTTATATTCATTTTTGAAAAGTTTTAAACATAAATCTATAGAAGAAATTAAATTTTATAACAATTTGGTTCTTTACATACTTGAATTTGTTGGCATACCTTTGGCCAGCTTTGCTGGAATGACTTTAAGTGCTATCTCTATTTTCACTATATCTAAAATAAATAGAAAAGAAGATCCGAAAATAATTAGACAATTTTTTTATTTAAAAATGAATAGTATATTTAATTTTTTAATTTGTTTTATTGAAATGTTTCGTCTAGTTTACATTTGGCCAAACAGTATTGGCAATGGAAGGTGGCGTTTAGTCGGAACTCAGTATTTTAGAATAATTTTCCGAGAGTATTTTACAAATTGTTTTAGATTTTGCTCAAATTCCAATTTGATCATGTTTTCCATGATAAGATGCTCATTGGCAAAGGACAGCCAAAGCTTGTCCAATCCTTTGTATAAAGTTAGCACCAAAAAATTCACCATATCAATTTTAATAGTTTCATTAATCATTTGCTTCATAAAGCCATTTAATTTTGAAATAAACTATTTTAATCCGTTTCTGGACTATCCAAGTCTCAAAAGTTATGACTATCATTTGACCAAAAATGAAAAAGCCGAAATATTGCTCAGTGTTCTTAATTTTAGCTGCGACTTGATTATCCATTTTGTTTTTATGGTTTTTCATCTAATACTTGACATTATTTTAATTGTTAATATTTCAAGTAATTTAAAGAAAAAAGAAAATATAACAATTCGTAAGATGGCTAAAAAATTTAAAAGAATTCATTTTAAATCGTTCAAACTACTCATTTTAAATGTATCTATGAATTTTTTTTTTAAATTGCCGGGAATCATTGAATTTTTTTCATTTAATCGAAAATTGATAGACAATCTTATTTCCAATGGTAAAATAAAATCAAGTTTTGTATTTTTTTTTAGTATTATGGCAAAAAATTACACTGTACATACGATTTTCGTGGCTAGTACTTTTTTCTCTCTAATTTCAATAACCCTTAATTTTTTATTAATGCTTCATTTTAATAACATCTTTAATAAGACATTTAAAATTATTGTTCAAAATTATTCCTCCGAATTTAGGAAATTAATAAAAAATTAGATCGTTGTAAATTTTATTAATCTAAATTAATTATAATAATCTAATTAAACTTTATAAATGGTCTTTTTGACAAATTGTACAATTTGAGAACATTTAAGATCTCAATGGCCTAAATCTAGACACCTGGGACTCGTCTTGTTCAACATTTTTAGATAAAATTGTAGGTAAATTTCCAAGTCTTTTCAAAACTGGTTTTTATTGAGGTTTGAAGGCGATCTTTGGAACAGATGTTGAACAATTTTAATACTGGAAAGGCTTACTGATCCTGCTATTATAATCTTTCGATTGTCCAGTTGGAAACGAAATCCACGTCACTTATTAGCTTTTAGTAATCCGAAATTTAATTTATTGATTCTACCAACTTGCTTTTGGTAATCAGATCCAAAAAAAGACAATCGCTGGTGAAAAGGTGAATCTTCTGGCAGACGATTTGAACTTACTTAGTTTACAAGATTATTTTTAATATTCAATGACCAAATTCTGGACAGTTCCACATAAATCAGCCAATCATTCAGATACAAAGTATACCAAATGACTTATATACCAATACCAAAATTAGACGAATAAACTCGAAAACCTTAAAAATCATGGCTGGATTATATTTGGCGAATCCCAGGCTAACATAACCAGGGGAAAATTGGTTCCAACCATATTTAGAATTTTATAAGAATTTTAATATTTTTCAGATGGTTCAAACGTTTTGAGTTTTTTCAAAAATATAAACCCAATCAGCACTAGAAATTAAGTTTTTATTTATATGAAAAACATTTAAGAAAAAAAATATTTTATTCTCAGTGTCTTAAATTTATTTTGAAATTTGTGTTTTAAAAAACGATGTCAACATTTCTGATCGATAAATGATCATGAATCATATTTAATCATCACTTATTGTGATAGCTTGAATCTTATCTTAGAAATTCTAGCTGGTTGTTAATTAAAAAAACACTGATCATTGATTAAAGTCTTGGATAGAATCCATATAGTATCAATGCATATTTGGGCACATATGCGGACATTGAAGCTGCATAGTTTTTAAAATGTGAATTGCTGAACTTAATCTGTCAAAGTATTCCATTCTAATTTACACTTTGTTGACAATAGAGGTTGAACTCGTATGTAACTATTGATTATGTGAAATTTTTTAATTATTATATTTAAATTATTTTATTAAAAAAAAATTCCATTTAAAATATTAATTTACAAATAAATTTTTAATAAATGAATCAATTTATTTGTTGACTCTATACACAAAATTTTAAGAAAAAAAAAAACTATTTTAAATGGCAGTTGTGAAAACAGCATTTGAATTTCCATTTTTTTGGTCTAATTTATCTACAACAATGGTATCGTTATTTTTTTGAAAGTTGGAAAATTCTTTGTCCTTTCTAAAATTGCAGCAAAAGTTAACTGCTGGAGTAATGGTACAGAGTGGCAGGTATAAAAAAAATGTGAAAAAAAGACTAAAAAAATTGGCTAGAATGTAAAAAATAGCCATCATTTGAAACGAATATACATCGTTTGGAATCAATATTGCCAATGAAATGAGAATTAGTACACTAGGCTTGAAAATAGAGGATCCAAATCTTTTGAGCAAACTTTCTATAGTGTTTTCGCAAACAAAAAACATAGTTGTAAACTCTTGGTAAGTTTCTTGGCTACTTGAAAGCAATGTAGAATAGGACACAGACAAATAAACCACTGAATTTATGGACAGATACATTGAAGTAGTTATTGAAATTAAATTAATTATATTTAGCTTTAGATTGAAGAGGACCAGCAAGCCGATTGTGGTCGACATGGACATAGCTAGGGTTAGAACAGAAATCAATGTTATGAAAAAATTTCTTGTTATTAGTAGAATGATAAGGACCAAAATGAGAAAGCTCAATGAAAATGTCAGTGTCATGCTCATGATGATTGATCTTTGATAATCCAAAAATTCAAAATTTGATATAAAAAATGACATTTTTTCCATGTTTATTGGTTCTTGGTCATTTTCACTAAAATCTACATATTTTATTCTTGTCATAGATTGAAAAAATTCCTTAATTTGTTGGTAAATTTTGGTCATTTTTTCAAAACTTGAGCTCCATTGGTGTTCACTTACAACTCTGTACTCAATAACATCCAATACACCTGTCATCTTGTTAAAATAAAGCTTTTCAGCCAAAATTTGCTCGTATGGTGACACGAACAAATCGAGAAAATTCTTGTTCCTTAAACAAGATTCAAGTATGTCCGAATCGAATGGAAATTTGAGGTCACAGCAGTATGATTCGACCATTTCATTGGAATCGACACATTTGCGCGAAAATACCACCTTCATCAAATCATAAAAACACAAATTTTTCTGCTCATTTTTTTCCAAATAGACAATTTTTTCTATTTTCTCTGCTGTTTTTTCATACGAGTCCAATTCCATGTCGCTAAGAAGCGAGTTGTTCAATGATTTGCAAAAGTTTTCGAACCAAAGTTGATTCCTTTCTTCATAAAAATCGATCATGCCCGACCTAATGTCTGCATGGTCTTCTTTGTTAATCACCCTAAACTCGTCATTAACTTCCATCCCAAATACAAATGAGACAAGTAGCTTTTTTGGCATGTGGGACTGATAGGCAAAGGCCCCCCCTAAGTCTGTCATAAAAGAAAACTTGGTTTCATAGGCCTCGATTGGGTTGCTTCCGCTAAAGAGCCTGAACTGGGACTGGTCGCTTATATGGAGACCTGGTCGGTAGAACACCGCTACCATTGAGGATGCACCGATCAAAATTGACAACAAAATTAGAATGTAGCGATAGAATACTATAAATGTTGGCAAGTAAAGTTCGAAAATTTTATCATTAATTAAATTTAGTTGATTAATAAAATTTCGAAAATTTAAAATAAAATTTTGTATCTTTTTAATATTGAATTGTAGATTTTCTTTCAAAAAAAATTTCTGCTTCAGTACAAGAACTGCTGGCACTATGAGTATGGTTAAAAAAAAGCTGAAAAAAGTTGCCATTGCCAAAAATATAGCGAATATTTTCACTATTACAACTGAGCATGTCAAAATTAGGACCAACATTTGGCAAAGAATCACTGCCAAACTTATCAGTAATGGCCAAAGCACATTTTTGTATGTGTAATAGACACAGTTTTCCAAATAATTGTCAAAAAAAGGATTGTTTTGATAGTTTTCTTCTTCGATATCTGACTTTGAGCTGTCATGACGGAAGTTGTTGAGTATGAACTTGTTTTTTATTTTGGATGTGGACCAAGTGTCAGAGAAGAGAAAAATATTGGTGCTAATGTAACAGGTTAAAAATGCCACAATTAAGAGGTTAATAAATGAAAAAAATTCTATGTTTAAGAGTATTTTGTAGAAAAAGTAAGCATCTAAAAATCCAAGAGATATGCAAAAAAGAAAAGCTATTAGTAAGCTTGGACTCTTGGTCAAGAGAATAAGTAGAAAACTTGCCACAGAAAACGATGAAATAAAAAATTTTAAGCTTTCGCTAAAAGATTTTTCAAAAATTTTCTCTTTAATTTCAAAATTGACGGCAGTTATTTGATATCCGGCTTGATTATCACTTATCTCCAGTGGTTTGTTTATAAAATGAGGCTTTAGAAATATATCATAAAACTGACTGAGAAAATTTGCATCGTTTTTGTTAACAGATAAATAGATTGAAGTGTATTTCAATTGGGGTGGTTCAACTAGTTCAAATTCAAGTGGATCCCGGTCAAATATGTCACTTAGCTCTACATATTCACTATTATGTAAAAAATAATCCTTGTCTATCAAATAATTATATGCATCAATTAAATTTTTGTCTTGGCAAATGGGTGCATTTTCCAGTTTATCACCTTTGTCCATCAATGGGTATTCCATTAATGAAAATGCTGATAATTCATTGTAGATGTTAGAGCAATGGTTAAATATAAGGGTGAAATTCCCGATATCAATTCGATCTAGCTCATTACAGCTAATTTTATTTGAAAATTTGGTAATTACACTTGATAATGACTCAACTTGGATACCATTATTTAGCCTTCTTTCTTTGTGTACTCCATTGTTTAGGTAAGGCTTCAAATATTGCTCAATGAAATTACACTGGGTCATTACTCCTTCGAATGATAGTAAACTATTGGCAATAGGGTTTTTCGACTCCACAATCATCTGTGAGCATTCATCTTAAATTAATTAATAGGAATTAATTCAAGTAATAAACAGTAATAATAAGTATCAATGAGACTGATTAAAACAGTCTCATAAACCTGTAGTCCGAAGATATAAAAAAGGAAATGGTCTTATCAAAAATTATTTTTAAGTAATAATTAATAAAAGTTGTAAAATTGAACCAACTTCTATTTTTATTTAGTTATTAAAAAAAATGTTTGCATTAAAAATCAACAAAATTATTTAAAAAATTTATTTAGAGAACCAATTTTGAATCAGAGAATAAAAAACTCTTTTGACTCTATCTTTTTTTTTAAATAAAATTATTTAAAAATAAGAGCCTTAAATTAAAAAAATATTTGAGAGAAATGCTTTTTTTTAAAATAAAAAGCAAAAAAATTAAAAACATTTTTTTTACTTAATTATAGCTAAAAATTGATTTAATAATTAAATCAATTAAATTAATTGTTCAATTTTCTTCAGGCGACTTAAATTTATTGAGGTTTTAAGGAATTTGGTACAAAAGAACATAACAAAACATTAAAAATCTCATAATTAAAAAATGGTTCGGTGAATGCACCATACATTGATATATCAGTTACCAAAGTTAATAGAATACTCCAAACGAAGTCTATAGTTTAAGTAATTTTTCTTTTAAAAAGTATAAAATAACAATATTTTTAAGCTTAAAAATTTTATGCTCGAAACTAAAATGAAATCACCAAGCAAGACTAGCAGCTAATAGAGCTACAATGGTATTGGGACAGTTTAGAAGAGCTTTTAATTGTTGGACAGTAAGCGCTTTTAAGAAACTTTATGTTGCGGTTGTTAGACCGCACCTGGAATATGCGATCGCAGCCTTGTGCCCTTATTCAAAGAAGGACATCAACATTTTGGAAAAAGTTCAGGCGGGGACAAAGAAGCTTGTCAAAACCTGCTGTCACCTCACCTATGATGAAAAGCTAAAAAAACTAGAACTTACCACCCTGGAGAGAGAGGTGATCTTATCGCAAAGGTTATAGCAAAGTTGACTGGCATAATCCGAGTAAACTAATGAGTTCATTATTGTCGAACGGCCCAGCTGGTAAAATTCGTGGTCAAAAGTACAAAGATAGGTCACAGATAGCATTTTATTTTAAATCGAGTAGTTGAAAACTCTTGGCGAACAACGCTTAACCAACCGGACTCGAAATAAATGGAGACAAAACGAAAGTTATGTGCATAAACACCAAATTGGATAGCCCGATCAGCATCGATGGTACACAAATCGAGTGTGTAAATGAGTTCACATACCTAGGTAGCACTATCAGCACAACGTTGGGAACATACAGAGACATTAAGAATAGACTTGCTAAAGCAAAGAGCGTCTTTGCTAGACTCCGACCAGCATGGAAATCAAAAAACTACAGCAAGGAAACAAAACTTAAACTATACAACAGTGTAGTAAAAGCAACATTGATGTACGGAAGTGAATGTTGGGGGATGAGTGAATCTGACAAGAAAAGCCTTAACACCTTCCACACTGGAAGCCTGCGGAGGATTCTCGGAATACACTGGCCTGAGACATTGTCAAATGCTGAGCTTTATACAAGAACAAATTCAGAACCATTAAGTCAATGCATTAAGAACAAAAGACTACGATGGCTCGGGCATGTACTTAGAATGAAAGAAACACGGATACCAAAAAAGGCCCTTCAATGGACACCCCAAGGGCGCCGTAAGGTAGGACGACCAGCAGTAACATGGAGGTCAACAATCACGAAAGAGCTCATCGAAATGGGTATGACATGGGGAGAAGCAAGGGTAAAGGCAAAAGATCGACTTGAGTGGAAATCAAAAGTAATGACCCCATGCTCCACAAGGAGTGAATAAGGAAAAAAAAAAAAAAAGTTGAAAACTGGAATAGATTACCATCTGAAGTATTGGCAGCAACATCAAAAGGCAATTTTATAAAGAAACTAGATGATTTTTAGCGCCAGATCAACTACAATTAAACAAATCGTATTCATTTTAGCTACTTATTTTATGTTTTGTAACTCGTTTTAGCTACCATAGCGAAACTCTTAGTCTTGCTCTACAGGTTATGCCTGTTGTGGCTCATATTATTTTTATTATTATTACTACTAATAGTAATAAGTTATTAAATTTTTACTTCACTAATTATTTTTTTTAATTTTTAAACTAACAAAAATAAATAATCTAATTTAAACCTTTTTTGTTATGATTATTTTTTTATATCTATTTAAATTAAACTTTTTAATTAACAATTTTATTTTTATTTAAATTTAAGTAATGGTTAAATTGACACTGATTTCGTCAAATTGATTAATGATTTAGATACAGCTTTGGTAAAATCGAATTACTTACCATTAAAAACTGAATTACAGCTTATAAAAGTTGGTCTTGATTTTTCGAAAGTTTGCATTTCGCTTTTGTCCAAATCTTGTTCTAAATCATATTCAAAGTAGCTGGCTTGTCTTTTAAATTTTTGATTCTCAACAAAACTTGACCCGATCGTTTTGGCTATACGTTCTATCATCTCATTAGAATAATAATTATCATCAAATTCTGTACCAGAATGGTTGAAAACCAGTTCAGTTTGGTCATTATTAATGTAGTCATCAACATGGCACAATATCTTATCCTCAATTAGTTGATTGAGCTTTTGTTTAATAGACCTTCTATTGCTGAACGGAGTTCCCATGGTGGACAATTCCTTATAGAAGATAATCTACTTTGTATAGCATAATAATGTGTTATTTACCTTGTTCGGAACAGATAGGCTTCTAATTGGTGAAAGATACTGCCCTACTGCAGATATAATTATTGAAACCAGAACTGATGTAACTATTACCAACAATGGATATTTAACAATGAATTTGACAAATCTAAATTGCATATTTTTCATGCAAGTTGCCATTTTTGAGGAAGCTTGGTTCATTGAATGCATTTTTGAACTAAACTAACTCGCTGAGGTCAATTTTCTATCTCTCACTTAACAAAAATTAAATCTAAATGATTTATCATTTGTAAATCTTTAGTTATTCGATTTATTTAGTTGCTAAATGCTAGATCTAATAAGTTAAATATTTTTCCTAATTTATAAGCTTGTTATATTATATAGAGAAAGATTAATTTTTAAATTTTATTAAAAATTGGTGTTAGACACGGCTAATTAAGCCAAATTGGGTTAATTTAGAAGGATTATTAAAGCTAAACGTTGTTTACCAAAACTAATTCAGAACATGCCCAAATATTTGTTTTCAAATCTTTGACTATTTTGTTAATAATATCTTAGTAGAACATCTTTCTATATAAAATAAAGTTATATTAATTAAATTAATTATTTTACCCATCGAATCTAAGTCAAAATGTATTATTATTAATAACTTGTAAATGAAGATTAAAATATTTAAATGTCAAACCTAATAAATACAAAATTTAATAAAATTGTGATAAATTGGGACCAAAATGGCTAAATTTTGAAGAAAATAATTCTTAAAGAATACTTTTTAATAATGGATTTAAAGATTAAGAATACAAAGAAAAACTTTTAATTAATATTCAATTAAAATAATTATATAACATAGTTTATTTGAAAAAAGTATAATTAAATATTAAATCTTGTTGATCAAAGTTGTAGTTGTTTTTAATAAATTATCTGGTTATTAAATTAATGTGAGAAAATAGATTTTTTGGGCGTTAAAATATAACATAAATTTGATCATTAAAAACAAAAAGATTTTATTTCCTTATAATATTAGATGCTGTTTTATATTAATGATATTTTATCGTCGGTGTTTGAATCTGTATTAATTTGTGTTGGGTGTGATGAACAAAATTGTCATTTGACAAAAACGAAAGCTTAATTTTTTAGTAACAGAAATACGGAAATTTTATCTTTTCGTAATTTTCATTTGAAGGCTAAATTAAATTTTCAACTATTAACTTTCTTTTTGATATATAAAATATGACCATAGACAAATACCATTTTGCAACACATATACCAAAATCCTTCAAGATTTATGTGATTAAATTAATTTAAAAAACATATTTACTTTGGTATCTTCTTTTCTATTCATTTTATTAAATTCTTTTTGCACATAAGATAAATTGGAAAGAAACGAATAATTTTTGAATGTTTAAATTTTGTAAAGTGTCTGTCTTTTGGTAAGACCATTTTTCTAAGTCATATTTTTAGTTGTAAATCTATTTATTACTCTTATTTAAAACAATTAATGAATAATCTTTAAATAAACTTGCTAATTATTAATAATAAAAAAAAATTTTAAATTTTTGACCAGTTTTTGCATCAAATTATCTAAAAAGTGATTCAGAATTCCTTAACTTAAATGTCCAGATAATTTATATTCATAAATATCAGCTAATAGCAATAGTTCCAGAAGGATCTGTTATTGTTCCTCTTGTTTAGTATTTTTATTAATATTATTTCTTAAAGAAGCAAATAAGTCAAAACTGATATTTGAGGAATATTTGACTACTTTTTTCCTTTAAATTGATAAACAAATATTATCAAGTTGATCCTACTTAAAATTTAAAAAAGAAGTCTAAAGTTAAGTTCATATAAGTAACATTTGATACAAAATTACCAATTGGTAAAGCAAGTAAAAAAAACAGTGTAATTCAAGGCTTAACTTAATCAAATATCTTTTAAATAGAATTTGGATCTATGGGGCAAAGACATTTGGATATCTTTGCAAATCTTAAATTTGTTAAATTTTTACCCATTATTTTCCTGGTCTTAATTCATTCTGACATTTATACAAAAAGGCTACAAATAATTCTTAAACTAAAATATAATATCCTCTAAATCAACCTTTGTGCAACTGTGTAACCTAATATAAATACTTATGTATAATTTCAAAAATCTGTCTTTATTTAAATTCTTAAAACTAATGATGTAATCAATAAATTATATTTTTAATAAAAACTTCGCAAAATTTGTAGAATACAAATTATTAGACACATGAAAATAAACTATATGTAAATGAAAACTATTTACTTATGACAATGATATGGTCAAATTTTCCGAAGTGAATTATATATTTTTTAAAAATTTATAAGAATATTTTCAAGAAATTTTCCGATGGTACAAAACAGACAAGCAAAACGTCTGTTAAAAAAATGCAAGCAATTTGTAATGAAAATGGAAGTTATTTACTTATTATCAATGGTATAGATTTGTTTTCTAGTTCTAATTTAAAAAAAAGAACTAAAGTAAAAGTTTTGTGAAATTTGGTAAAGTAGAACAGAGCAAATTTTAAGGAAAATCTTAAAGCTTTTTTTTCCAAAAATTAAAAACTGGTCTTTTAAACGCAACATGGTTCAACATTAGGTATAACATAAAGTTGCATCAATTGTATTGCAAAACAAAAGTAAAATTTACTTTCTGCCAAATTTCAGAGCTCTCCAAGAATGTTGTTAGAAATGCAATGCTGCATTTACAGGACCAGTTTTTACCTTTTGGAAAAAAAAGCTTTGAGATTTTTTAAAAAAGCGGTTCTGTTCTACTGAACCAATTTTTAAACTTAGGATTTGTTTTAGCATAATTTTATCTTTAATTTTATTTCAATGTTATCAGCTATATTTTTATTAATAAAATTAATTAATTCAACTTTTTATATTTAGATTTTTTTTGAAACTATAACATAAATAAGAGTCTAAGGCTCTATATCATTAAAATTTAATGAATTATTTTCAAAATTTTCAAATTATAGTGATAAAATTGTTAATCCTGAAAAAGCTTTACTTTTTTAAATAAAGATAATACATGTTACTGGGATCTCTTTGGTAATGTTGTATCTAAAAATCAGCACGCAGATATGTGAATTCAATTCCCAAAGCTGTTTTATTTTAGCTATAACAAAGAAAATTGACTCTAGAAATCGAAATCTATTTATACCATCAGGTTAAAGAACATGGAATAATTACAAATATAGAATATTATGAAAATATTATATTTAATTATTCTTTTTTTAAAAATAAAAATTTTACTTTTTGAGATTTTCTAGGAAAATAACTCAAATATTTCAATGGGGTTACTTTTTATTAATTATTTATGTAACAAGAATAATTTAATTAGAATAAAAGATAAATAAATAGGCTTTACTTCTTATAAATCTTTTCATATTAAATTTAAAAAAGTCATGCCTATAGCATATTTAATCTTATTTAAACTTTTTTTTTTAAATTATAAGCATAATTACATTTTCTTTTACTATTCACATAAAATTTAGAATTTTTCGAATTAATTATGAAAAATTTTAACAATTTTATCTTCTTTTTTTCAATTACTTTAAAAGACTAATAATATTAATAATCTTGATCAGCCTTAATGAGAAGCATGAAAAGTGAAATTTTATTAAACATCATTAATTGGAACTTAAATTTCGTTTTTATAAATCTAAACTATAGTAATTTTTTTAAAATAATCTTCTTTTGGTCCCAAATAATCAAAAATACATGATTAAAAAGCAATTTGTTTTTTGCTTGATTAAGAAATAAATGATAAACAATTCAACTAAAAACTTTATTCAAATTCCTTTAAAAAATTTACCCTTTTTATCATTTAGATAATAGGTATCGTCGACTATAAAATTATACCAATAGAAAGGTAAAATAATGGTGCTAAAATGCCACAAGGCATGAGAATCTAAAAACCACCATATTGGCCTGAAATCAAACACCTCGAAGACAATAAGAAGATCAAATAGGCCAACACTAAGTGCACATTTCCACACGTATTTATCTCTTTTTACTATTCTTTTGTATGCACACCAGCTTAGCCAGCAAATTGAATTCAAAATTCCAACAAAAATATTTGTTTTCATGTTATAGCCGTAATCAAATTTGACCGAACTGAGATAATTGCAATGGTATATAAAAAAAATCAAGCTTCCAAAGTTAACTAGATACATCAGCCATTTAAACTTGTCACGTAATTTTAAAAAACGAATAACAAATGAATTAAATTGGGCAAGTACCAGAAGAAATGCGCAAAAATAATCCATGCGTTCAGTGAAAGGAGTGTCTCTGGTGTGGAATAAAGTTGACCAGAACCATGTGTTTAAACTAATGTAACCAAAAGTTATCCATAGCGTGCGAAAAGGAGCATTGAGTGGCATTTTTTTTTTCATTTGTTTAATCATTATGTAATTAGCTAGAAAGTTCAATGCTGAACTTAAGGCCGATGCTGGTTCCTGTATTCCAAGTATTCTGACAAAAGGCCATTTTCCGTAAAACTGAGGTGCCTCTTCGTTATAGTATTCTTTGAAGTCTTTAATGGCCTTCCACATGCAAATGTATTTGCATTCGCTTTCACAATCCCAGCCAAGTAGCTTTAAATAAGATGGTTGAGTTTGCTCGAAAGGAGTAGGTTGGTTGTTTTCCGTAAATTGTCGGGAACAATTGCGGGTCAGGCATTTGTCAAGACAGTAATTAAAAAAACTAGACCGATCGCCTTTTGAAGCCAATACATTATTGGTAATGCCAATAAGCAAAAAAAATAGTTGCCGGTACATTACGGAACTTTCCAAGTCAAGTCTAAAACATTTTTTTTTTGTTTTTTTTTTCTATAAAAATAATTAACAGACTGAATTTTTTATGTAGATTTTAAATTAGTTTTGTTGGCAACGATTTAAATTTGAATTTAAAATTTTAATTAAAGTTAATAAAATTTTGTCACTTGTGTTTTGATATAAACTTTTTTTAAGTACCATTAAAAAAGTAACTAAAAAATAAAAGACGATCTTTTATTATAAAAAATACTATTAAATAATACTTCATCCTACTCAAATGGTCAAAAAGAAAGGATAATAATGGTTTAATAGTTTTAGTACAATAAATCTCTTTAAATTTTTTTAGCCTAACTATGTATGACATTAATATTATAGATAATTGGTTTAAACAATTTTTATGTCAGAAAAAAGATGGTCTTAATTTATTTAGCTTGATTAATCTCTCATTCTTTCGAAAGAGAATTTCAAAGCATTTACTCTATATATAATTTTTGGCTCTCGTTAGGTAATTGAAAATTATATGATCTGGCTAAATTATTGACCTAAAAACACAATGAGAATCTTATGTTCTTATGTTTTTTTTTTGTTAAACTAAATTATTAATTGAACAAATGATGAACAAATCATCATGAAAATAAATACCATAAAACATTTTTAAATTTACTCTTTTTTTCGAAAATATATCTTTAAATATTTGTTAAATATCATAAATTATTAAAAAAAATCTTAAAAATTGAAAGATAATCAATTCTTTTAATTAATTTAAAATGTATATAAAATTTACCAAGCAAGCTTTTTCTAAATATACTTCGAATAAACTTTTTTACCAATCAAAGGAGCAAAATTGCTAAAATTCTCGACCCATCCGGAGAACTTGCCCAGTTTAGAATAAAATTCAGATACTGGACAACCGAGACTTTTGAGACTCCCAATTGCACATATGTAAGATCTTGAATATTCAGCAGCTGTCTGGCCAAGCTTGAGTGGATCAATTTTTACTAAAAGATGGCTTTTTTAAATTTTTACGTTGAAATCACTAGATGTTTATTTTCTAAATTCACATATATAGACAAAATTTAAATAAAAAATTTTGAAAAGTACAAGAATAAAATTTTTATTTCAGGTTTTATTTTTTAAGCATTTTATTAGATAATGTGTGGCTAAACGAAGAGAGGAGGGTTTTCCTTCAATTCTCTTCGCTCCAAACAGGAACCCCAAATCGTTGTACCGTGCTTTTAAAAAAAGACCAAAAATACGAAAGGTCCGGGATATTGAAAATTTAAAAATAAGCAAAAATAAAAAGATATATTCAAATAATTATTAAATAAAAAATTGATCTAACAAAATATCTTTTTTTTTTTAATTTCTAAATTTATTATATTCCAGATTTAAGGTCGTCCGTAATTTTTTGGCCATATAGTCAATTTTGATGACTTTTATTTTGAAATTTACTTTACGACTTTGTACAATTTTGGCAAGAAGCATATTGACGCTCTCCAAAAAGTCTAGAGCCGCAAAACTGGTCACTTGTATCAAAAATTGAAGCTATGAAGATCGACCTGTAGTTGTGTGCCTACCAACGCTACATGATTCTTTTCTTCTAATTCCACAAAGGAATTAATTAAACCTTGACTAATCAAGTTGGTTAGTTAGACAATACCATGCGCCATGTAACTAATTGTTCTTTTCTGAATCTGCCCAGGGAATTAAAGATAACCTTAGAATATCAAGTCTCAACCAACAGCTTACAAAGGACCAACTTATTCACTAATAGAGAAGTCAGTGAATGGAATCATTTTTTTTCCAGAATTAATAGAAGTTTTATCAGCCAAGATAATTTCAAGGCAAGTTTTGAGAAGTCCTAATCGTCGACTACGCAGTGAAAGAATTAGCATTTAGTGTTTTTAGTTATTTGTCTTTATTTTGTTTAATAATAATTATAAATATCTATTTCA
Organism: Brachionus rotundiformis; assembly: GCA_016802295.1. Classification (NCBI taxonomy): domain Eukaryota; kingdom Metazoa; phylum Rotifera; class Eurotatoria; order Ploima; family Brachionidae; genus Brachionus; species Brachionus rotundiformis. Next base: position 977,907 of record JAESIW010000020.1, read on the forward strand.
ATTATGTAATAATATAGGGATACAATTTTAATAGTAGCCAAAATTTTATTTACACAATCTAAAATCTTTTAAAATTTAATAAACAAAAAAATTTAAACACATTTTTTTTCTACAATAATCCGACCAGTTTCTTCATATTCTTGTTTAGATATCCACATTTGGTGAAAAGTTCCCAACGAGCCTAGAATAGAGCCGCCAATCCATGAGCTGAATCGTCTTTCTGCTGCACTCGGAGGCGCTGATATTTTTGTCTTGTAATTCATTCGATTAAACTCATAGTTAAGACGATCGATAAAGCCTATTAGCAACGAATTCCCCCCAACAACCATTATATTTGAGAAAAAACTCTATTTTTTTAAAACTATTTTATCTATTTGTAGTTAGAAAATCTTAAAAATTACCGATCTTAATTCAGCATCACACATGTTTATACTACTAGTGACCAGATGCACCACATCAAGCATTGAATTTGGATGAATTCCCTTCAAAAACGATGGATTGAACAACGCTTCTGTAATTTTAAATCTCTGCTCGCCAAAATCGGTGTTGAAACCATTTGGAAATTCATAGCCAATTCTTGGCAAAACACTTATCTCATGTTCGTTATACGTAGAGTCAGAAACTTGGAGCACATGAGTAACAAAGTCTAAAAGCAATTCTTTTGTCATAAATTTTTTATATGAATCTGTAATTCCGGTTAGGTCTTTGCGTATAAAGCGAGCAGGTTCATTTTGTTTGACACTTTCCTAAGTAAAAATAAATTAATTCTATAATAAAAAAATTAATTAATTAATTTTACTTTTGATTTGACTTGATAGTATGGCACCAATTCTATATTAAGCTCATCCATGAGTTGCCTGCACTGAGATAAGACAAATTCACCTCCCAAAGGAGTCTGAGCAACTGCTTTATTTAGAATGTAGCCATCGTGAATTGGCACAGCTGTTGTATGAACAGCACCACAGTCTAAAACAAGACCACTTGTTCTACTGCTGGCAAAGCTTGAAAAAACGAGTTTAAATTTCTGTAAAATTTGGAAAAAATTCCCAATTACCATGACAATACAGCGTTTTTTGCCATAAAGAATCCCGGTGCTTGGTACTTCTCAAAAATTATTTCACATAATTTTTCTCTTTTTTGTTTAGTATTTGTCTAGTAAAATTAAATTAAAACAACTATCTATTTTCTAATTAATCTGAATTTTTACCACTGGTTCAGTAAAGAGGATTGGATGATTGGATGGATCACAGTGCAAATGTTTACCAAAAGTATAGTCGAGAACTTTTTCGAACATGTCCCAGTCGTCGATTAGACCATCTTTAACAAAAGAGTTGACATTCATCTCTGGTTTTGGTGCGCGAATACTCATTGTATCCAGAAAATATTTCTTTTCTCTTTTAGATTCTGAGGATTTGATGATTTCGCCATTGGTAGTCCCATTAGTAGATGTATCCATGCTCTCTGTTTTGTCAGTATATTCTTCTATAACACCGTAATATGACGGAAAGTCGGCTTTGGGCATGTCTTCACCAGCATAACCAGCCCGCGTTGAGTAGCTTCCAACATCAAGAACAAGTGCACCAACCTCGTCTATCAAACAATATCTAAGACAGTTTAATTAAGCCTAATTAGATTATACCTCCTCCTATGATTCCACCGCTCATTTTATCTTAAATTTCTATTTAGATTTTATTTTTTCTTTACTAATTTTTAAAATTAAATCATCGACCAAACACAGGATTTTAACATTTTTGATTGTCAGATGTTTCTTCACATTTTTTTAAAAAATTCGAAACCAGAGCCAATTTTTTTAGTTAAAATTTGAAAATAAATGATAATAATTAATTCCAATGATGGAACATGTTTTGGAAAAATAAATTCAGCATCATTCTGATTCACCTCAAAAGCAATTAAACAAATCCCTAGCAAAATTTTTAAAATTATATCTAAGATAACAAAAACACAATTCGTATAAATTTATTTAAATAATGAAAATCATTTAAAAATAAAAAAAACTCAATTTAGTTGTTAAAAATTAAAAATAAAATAATTATACTAAATATGATCAATTATTTATCAAGCAAATAACAAAATATAAAAATATTAGGAATTTTATTTTCAAATTTTCTAAAAACAATATTAAATTTTAACAATAAATCAAAACCTCATTTTGAATAAAAGTAGTTTAAGTTGTGTATAAAATATACACTATTTTTGAGCAGAATTTATTATTTTTATTTGATTAAATTAGAATTTTAGATAATTAGATTAGATGTCTAGATTTTTAGAAATATAATTATTTAGGGAAAAAATTTAACTTTAAAATGTGAAAGATTATGGTAAACAATTTTCAATAAAAAAATTTAAATGACTTAAAACAATCAAAATTAAATATTTTTGTCATAAGTTATTTAATAATGCCAACAATGACACATTCTAAATTTTGTTTTTTGTTTTTGTTTCAAAAATTATCTTTGTTTAAATTTTTCTTTTCATTGTAAAAGACGTTTTTTAATTTTAATTTAGATATTTTTGATGTATTGATATTATCGAGTTGGCATAAAAATAATTTAATCGTATTAATAATTAAAATTTACAAATTGTATTCTCTTTTCTTTAAGTATACCTGCTGTCATGACTCAAAATTAATTCAATTTAAAATTTAAAAACTCAATGTCGGTAACAAATGTCTTGTTTAAAACCTGCTATCTATCTTTTTGAATATATTTTTTTAATACTTATTTTTTGTTCGTTTAAATTATTTAATTTTTAATCATATTTTGATTTGAGAATAACCACATCTATCATCTGGCTATTGGCTGTCCTTAAAGATATGTTATTCATTACAAATATTACTTTATTTTACCTTGTATCTAACCTAAAGTCAAAATAATTAATAACTATTGTTTGAGTTAAAGTTAGTTTTTACGAAATTTGTTTGCTTCCTCCCAATCTTTTACCAATTCTAGTAAAGCTTAGGTATTTTTATTCGTATCGGGGCAGCATCGCTTTTTCAAAATATCATAAATCTCTAATTTCGGGACATAATAGCTTTATGTCAAAAGAAGGAAAATAGAATGATATATAAGGTATTATATAATTTAGGCAAGATTTTAGATGCTAAACCATTCAGTAGAGAGAACTTATTAAAGTTCAAGTAAATTAAAAATTTTGCTATTTTAATTAACTTATAAGCAATTATTTATTTTTTAAGATTTTTGGGTAAAATTTTTAGTCACACAGTTTTAATTAGCAAAGAATAGAAAAAAAAGCTTGATATTTTAGTTTTGTTTTAATATTTTTTTCAATAAAATGATAAACTTTCTGGCATATTTTTTTGTTCCCACTGTATTTTATCGCATTTCAACCAGGTTAATAAAAATTAAAATAAATAACTTTCTTTCAATTTATTTCTCTACCAGGAGACAATTTTAAAGAGTTGCGTAATTGCGTCAAAATCTTACTGAGATTCAATAAATCCAGTTTTTTAATTAAAAAAATAATCCAACATTTTTTATCTTGTCTTAAGAAGTTACTGATTAATGGCGTATACTAAATTAAGCCACTAATAATGAAAAAAAAATATACAACCTAAAAGGCCAAGATTTATTTAAAATTTTTAATTAGAATTGGCAATTTTTTTTTGCCATAAATCTTTTCGGCAATAAAAAATTCAATCTATTCGAGTGTTTATACATATCTCGTATAAACAAGTTAAAATTGCTTTAGATCGTGATAAGATAAAACTAGTTGTTCAAAAAGCATTCTATTTGTTTTTAAAAATATCTTAGAAATAAAATTATCAGAATTAAATTATTCGTCAGGGTAAAGTAAACCTACTAATCTTAATAGATAATTAAAAATCGATCAAAATAGCCAATTTTCAATAAAATTAAGTTTTTTTTATATTTTTCATCTGATGCATTTAACTTTTGAAATAGTTCGTATGAAAAAAAAAAGAATTCAATTAATGTTGAATCATCCAAAGAAACAAAGCAAGCAATTTAAATTTGGAAATTGCTTTCCAAACTTGTTTTTTATTATTTTCTCATTTGGAAGAGTTGTTTAAAAAATTTAATAATCTTTTTTTATTTTTCGTTTAGTTTATGTTTTTTACAGATTCTGAAAATGTTCAGGTATGGTTTTGGTCGAATTACCTGTGGTTGTTGTTCAGCATCAATAGCTGTCAAAGTGGATAGGTTGGAAAATGACAACAACGAGCATAGTTGTACTCAAATAGATGAATGTGACCATTTTAAATTTCAAATCGAGCTTAAATTGTCCAAGCCAGATGAGGATGAGCAGCGTTTGGGAAAACGAGAATCGTTAGAGATAAATTTAAAGTCTATCTGCAAACGATGTGGTGATGATTTTGACTGTTTCACGTCTTGTACAGATCGTAGTTCAAGATCAGGAATTAAAGTGGTATCTGGTCACGGTGTTTCATGTTTTTTTGCTTACGAATACACGTCAGATGAGCACTCGGACTTTATAAAGCGACCGGTACGAGGCAAACCTAATGCGCCATTGCCCAAAATTCCCAAACCGGTTCCATACAAACTTAGCCAAATAAGATTTTTGGATTTTTATTCAAGAGGACCTTCTCCCAATTACATCTTAAAACAGAGAGTTTAATTTCTAATTTTAATTTTAAATTTGTGTATATATTTTATTTATTTATTTATTTATTGATTCAAGAAAGCTTTTAAGTTAATTTAGTTAAAATAATGAATTTATTTTATAATTAATAGTTACATTTTCCATTAAAGCTTCTTGTTATAGAGAGCAATTTTTTTTATTAAAAATTGTAAATTTTTTTAATTTAATAAACAAAAATTTATATAAAACAAAAGATTCTTATCTATTAAGTTAATTAGAATGTGTAGATATGTAGCTAAAATTTGTACAGCAATTAAATCTTAAATTTTATATAAATCTCTTGAAATTTATCTAATCTTAAAACTAATTGTAAGTCAAGTCAATAAAGCCCGTTACGATGCCAATGATTATTCATAATCAAAAAGCTTTTAATTTTTCCCTTTTAATTTGATTACTAATCAAATCAAATCAATAAATTCAATTTATTGAACTACAAAAACTGATCAAGAAACTACTTTGGTATTTAGTAAAATAAAAAAAAATGATTTTAATTCTATAGACCGAAAAAACTCTATATGGTAGTAATAATTTATGTGAAAATAATTTTCACAATCAATCCTCTCAATAAACAATTTCTCTAGGTTTAATTTATTAAATATTTTAATAAAATTATATTCTTTCTTAATTAATAAAGTTTATTTTAATTTATTTGCTTGTATTATTAGCTAACCTAATTAAAAAGGATAAAAAAGTGCTTTTAATTATGGATACTTGTTTTTGATATTTTTTTATTAACGACTTATTTGTATTAAATAGTTTTATGTATAAATTATAAAGCGACTTTTGGAAATGGTGGTGAAATTGGTGACCTCATTTAATTTAAACCAACGCATCATTAAACTAAATTTGGAACTAAATTAAGTTATTTAAACAATAAAAACGATTAAATTAGACAATTTAATTTATTTCAAATAATACAATTTTATTTTTAATAACTTATTTATCAAAATATAATGCTTGATTGGTATTTTTAAATACAAACATAACTATTATTTGACTAAAAAATTTGATTAACAATTACAGTCAATTTTGAAAATAGCTTGTAAAAAATAAAATTTCATGTTTATTTATAAAATAGTCCAATTATCTAGGGAACATAGAACTAATTTTGGTAAAAATAGATAAATTTTCTTTTATTCAAAACAATTAAAAACATAATTAAAAAAAAATTATTTTTGTTAATTTTGTGACAGAATTCAAGCGTTCGATCTGTAAGGTATGTTCACTTTGTTAGATCGACACACATCTGCTTGTATTGGAGTCATTCTGGCATAAAGTCCGTCAGAGTCAACCTTTGAACAAAAATTAAATTACCAAAATTTAACAACAAAAATAAACTCTTTTACCAAAAAAGCTTCAAAAAGTTGATCGCCCATGGCTGCAAAAAGTTTAAAAGGCTTTTTGACTTGTATTTTAGAATATACCTGAACTACCCTAAGAGTTTGGGCGGACAATTCTTGTAGGAGAGTGTACAAGCATCCCACCTCAAGAAATTCAGACAATAATTTATTTAATTACAATTAGAAAAAGAAAAATGCCTATTTTTTATTTATCTATTAAATATATAGAAGGAAATTTCAATTAATAAAAACAATTAAAAATTGTATTACTAAGTTAATATTTGGTAAACAAAATTTTTAAAACCTTATAAATATATTTTGATCGATACTTTATGTCAATACAATCACAACTGTGTGTCGAATCACTTTGAATATCTGATATCATTTAGTATCCATATTTCGGAGGTTGTAAACTTAAATTTGATGGTAAGGCTAATTGAAGTTTGAAGATGGACTTCATAATCCGTATTTTTAATCCCAGTTAAATAAAATTATCAATTTAAAATTTTGAAATATCTTTGGCCAGATTTCTGTAACACTCATCAATCCGAAGGAACTGCTGAATTCCTTAACTTAATTAACTTAACTTTTAGCTCATGTCTACTTAATTTGTTATGATTTATTAAAACTACCATTAGAAGCTTATGATCAAACAGCAGAGTCACATTTTTTTGATGAAAAAACCATTTCAAACCATTGAGTAACAATTTTTGCAGTTTTGAAGGCACCAAAAAATGCTGAACATTTAAATATGCTTCTGTAATTAAGTTTAAAAATTAGTTTTGATCTCATTTTTATATTTATTATTGAGTATATTTAGTTGACCTTTAAAACAGGTATTATTTTTGGAAATCTTTTTTATTCAAGTGTTCTCTTACAAAAACTTGTCATCGTAAGCAAGTTTTCAAGGTAACTTTTTCACACCAAGTAGTACTTCTTGACCAAAGTAGATCTTTGTACTGGGATCTTATTGGCAAGATTTTAGGTTCAAATAAATTTTTATCATTAGCAAAGATTTAATAAAAATTATTGCGGCAAATCTAATCTCATCAATAAGAATCAAATCAAATGACATTTGAAAGCAAGATTTTAAATAATTATTGGAAATATTTCAATTTGGATAAAATTTTTGTTTATAAGATAAATAAATTTCTATTTTCTGCATGTTGATCATATTTTAAAATTGATGTCTTAAATTATTATTTGTTTAACTGGTTTAGTCAATTTAAATATAAATATTTTAGTAATTTTAAAATCTTAGAGAAAAATAATACAAAAATTTTTTTTAATTATAAATTTTTTTCTTATTTAAATGAAAAAATATTTATCATTTTTATTATTTTATTTCAGATGTTTTATTTTAAAATATTGTTTTTAATTTTAGTATTAAAAATTGGTGAACACAAATGTTCAACATTGGTCAACATAAGTCTCAAGTCACCAATATCCTATGAAAAATGTCTTTACATCAAGTACCACTATTTTAAGCAAGTTGTTAAGCTGTCTCCGATTTCAAGCCATAAACCTTTCAGCTTAAAGATAAGAATTGAAAATTTCTGGTCATTTGATCAAATTAAATTTCAGTGTTTTGATAGTTCAAGTATTTCGTTTACTTTTTGTTTTGTTCCACGAAAAAAACTTGTTTTGGACTCTTCATTAGAATTTAAATTCAATGAACCTCATAAGCTAAAGAATGGAAAAATGCCTATTTATATTTATTTTTATAATTTAAAAGGTTTTGGTCAAACAGACCAAAGTTTTAGCAATATATTGAACTTTTATGACCAAGTTAGATTATTTATCTTCTATTCTAATTTCAAAATTTATTCAAAAGGTTCCAAACTAGAAAATTGTTCGAGTATAGGAAAATTTAATTCTAATTATTTCACGAATATTTCACAACTTTATTTCACATTTTCAACCAGATACAATTTAAAAACTTGTGCACAAACGTTTAGAAATGTAATATTGGATAAGTTGGTATTTAATGGAATTAGTGATTCCTTTTTGAAAAAAAATATGCTTGGATTTAGCGAAGTCAATGAAACAATATCAAATCAAATTGATTACATGGAAATAGATTGTTTTAAATCTAAGATTGGTATCTCTTTATTGAATCCAAATATGCTAGCCAATCTTAAAGTAATTCAGATATCTGGTTCTGTTGACTCAATTAGCGAAGATGGTTTTAAAAATTTGACTAGTCTAAATCTTATAAAACTTAAAATAGATAACTTTCGATTCTTTATTTCTAAAGGTGTCAAATGGTTCTCAAATATCCCACCAAATGTTCATATAAATCTAATAATTGACAGTAGTGAACATTTCGAATTCCAAGACCAAGATATTTGTTTGTTTGAAAATTTTATTGCCAAAAGAGAAAATTTAGTTTTCGTTTCAGATGTTGTTTACAATTGTTCATGTACTCTTATGTGGATCTATGGCAATCTTAAGGATAATATAACACTGCTGGACATAATTTTCGAAAATGGTCCTAATTTAGCAAGCAATATAAACAGTTATATTAAAATTTGTATAGATGTAGAGGAAAATTTTTACCAAAAATGTGACTTTAAAAGAAAATTTGATCAATGTAAATCTAATCAAATAAAATCGATAAGGAAAATTTTCAAAAATAATGACTTGCTTTATCTATCAGAATTTCTCAATTTTTCGTATATTATTTTTAATTCTCTATTTTCAATTTTTGGTGTTATTACAAATTCAGTCAGTGTATTAGTCTCAATTGGTTTATTGAAGTCAAAATATTTAAAGAAATCTCGTTTTCTTAATCAAATAATTTTGGTGTATTCAATGGTTAATTCTTTAATATTTCTACTTAATATTCTTCATTTAATGAACAAATGTGTTTATGTGAACGGAATTTATTGTTCAAAAATAATCCGAAATTATTATGTTCAAATGTTTCAGTTTATTTTTGGTCAATTTTTGATAAATGTTTGTAAATTCGTGTCCAATCTTTCCATAATTTTTATTTCACTTTACAGACTAGAAAACTTAATCAATAAAAAAAAAAGAATAGAAAAACTACCTTTTAAAAAGCTAGTTTTTATTCTATTTTTATTTGGCACATTTCTATCTATTGATAAGTTGGTATCGGTTGACATAAATCAAGACTTTTTTGTCCTCGAAGAAGAGAGCTATAAAGAATTTCCGAATTCAAATACCTTTCAATTTTTATTTAAAAGAAATGCTGCTAATATCATTAAGTTTAAATTTAATGGAACTTTGGCACTTATTTTTTACATATTTTTCATGATTAATTTTCTTATAAATGATATCTTTTTAATTCTAGGCACAATTATAATTGATATAGCACTCTTGCATTTTTTAAAACAAAATATTAAAAGAAAAACACATTTATTAAATCAAATGGCAGAAAATCAAGCTGAAAATAAAGATAATAAATTAAGATGTACTGAAAAACGACAAAAAAAAATAAACATCCTAATTACGGTCAATCTTTTTATAATTATTTTGGTAAAACTGTTTCATCTAAGTTTGTCTATATATTATATTAAAATAAAATTTCAAATGAATAACAAGAAAAATATATGTGTTAACGATAGTCGAATATGTTCAAATTTTCTTCAATTTGCTGAAATGGTATACAATTTTTCCAATGTGTATACACTGTTTTTATTGCTAAATTTGGACAAAAATTTCAATCATATATTTTATAATTCATTTAAAATATCAAAATTAATTCAATTAATTTCTTTTCGTAGAAAAATACAAAAGAAATAAAGCTTAATTTATCAGTTAGTCTTTTGTAATAAAAAGAATTTTATATTTTAATTTTTAATAGCATTAAATAAGATGAATAAAAAATACCTTAACTTCCAATTAATAGTTGAAATATTCTTTAAAGACAGGTATATAGGAATAAAACAATTTATTTAATATAATAATAATAAACAATTTTATTCAACAATTTAGAATACGCCATAACCTCTTGGTGCCCTTACCTAAAAAAAGATATCGATATGATAGAAAAGATTCAACATAGAGCAACTAAGTTAGTTGAAAATTTAAAGCACCTTACTTACTCAACACGCTTAATTAAACTCGGCCTTACGGACCTAACTACGAGAAGACTGCGAGGAGATCTGATCCAGTTGTTTAAGTTAAATAACAAAATTGAATTAGTTGAGTTTAGAAAAGACTTAACCTATGGTCAAAGCGGCCAAGTATATGATTTAAGAAGGCATTCAAAAACTCTGCGTCGTGAACAGATAAAAGACTGCTCATCGCGTTTCCATTTTTTCACAAAAAGAGTTGTAAACATATGGAACCAATTGACAGAAAAAATAGTTAGTGCAAATATTTATAAGTCTAGATTGTTGGATTGTGAAAAAAGAAGCGACTGCTATAGCTCATATTATATGGGTATTTTCCCGAGTTGCAGGTTACTACTTCATGGGGTTCAAATAAAAAGGTGGAGGGGTGTAATTTAAAAAGTAAATTTCTATTAAAGGTATTTTAAGATTGAAAAAATTAGAAACCCGGGGTAAAAAAAAATTATTTAATAATTTAAATGGGCTTATATAATTAAAAATTCAAATTTTTTGAAAAAAATTTCAATTCTTCACAGAAAAAATAGAAAAAAGTACTAAAATAATTGATTAATTTTTGATGAGCTTACAATTGAAAAATTAAATGAAAAAAATTTTCAATTTATTTCCATTTCCGACTCATCATCATCAACATTATCATCATCGTCAGCACCTAAATCGTCAATAGTCATTTCTTCCGCTGAACCAAAACCATTTACATCTTGTGCATCGTATATTATTTTGAAAATTTCAATCCCATGAGACTATAAAAATATTTTTTATAATACACACTGGGGCTATGATGGAATTCAGCTAAACTTCATATAAGTATTTCAAAGTTTTTTAAATTAAAATCTCGGGGTAATAATAAAACTTTTTTTGAAAAACCCAGGGCTTCTAGTAAATATTATGCTGGTGGGGCAATAGCTAAAACCATTCTTGTACCCCGGGGTAGTAAACAAGAGTTTACGGTATAAGCTTTTAAAAAGTTTATTTAAATATATAATAATGAAAGTGGCTACTCTAAATGACCAAAAAGAGTATATAAATAAAATGAATAAATGAATGATTTATAAAATAGCCCAATTATCTAAGAGAACATAGAACTAATTTTGGTAAAAATAGATAAATTTTCTTTTATTCAAAACAATTAAAAACATAATTAGAAAAAAAATTATTTTTGTTAATTTTGTGACAGAATTCAAGCGCTCGATCTGTAAGGTATGTTCACTTTGTTAGATCGACACACATCTGCTTGTATTGGAGTCATTCTGGCATAAAGTCCGTCAGAGTCAATCTTTGAACAAAAATTAAATTACCAAAATTTAACAACAAAAATAAACTCTTTTACCAAAAAAGCTTCAAAAAGTTGATCGCCCATGGCTTCTTTGACATGGTCAGCAACAATCGGAAAATTTTGAACAAAAAACTTAAAATTTGAAAAAAAAAATAAGAAAAAATTTTTCTAAAAATGGACAATTTTACCTCTAATGTTTTAGAAGCTTGTCTTTGGCTTTCAGCGTAGTCTTCGTTGCCCATTACATACATTAAATTGTGAACAACTTGAAGCTAATTAAATTAATTAAAACTTATTATTTTTAACAATTAAACTTACACTTAAAAATTGTTCTGCTATTTCATTTGACAAGTAGACTAAAATTCCAATTGTTTTTGCTGCGGCAGCTTGTTGAACATAAAAATCAACCACACTGTTTTCTACTTCACCTTCATTGTCTTCACTTTTTATCTTTTCCAACTTTTTAGGTGGTTTTAAAATATGTACCAGACTTTTAATTAGTGCATCTTTCACATTGTAGTCCATTAGAAGCTTGATCAACTCGATGGCTTCGTACTGGACCTCTATGTGTAAGCTATGCAATAAAGCTATCAATGGCTCTACCAGAGATTGATTTGATTCGCCTACTATGGGCTGCAAAAAATTTAAAAGGCTTTTTGACTTGAATTTTAGAATCTACCTGAACCACCCTAAGAGTTTGTGCGGACAATTCCTGCGCTTTCGGGGAGCTACATGGCAGCAAAGCAATGAGACCTTTGTAAACTTGCATTTGAAATTTGGGGTTTCCTTTTGCCAAGTTTTCGAGCAAATAATTGGCTTGTATTTGAGTGGTTTCCGATTTGGACTTTGCCATACATTCTGCTATTGATCTTATGCCGTAGGATTCACATATTATCTCTTTGTAATTTCTACCAAAATTGGCAATACAGTTCAAAATGTCCAAGGCAAGAGTTTTGTTTATCTCGACTGATTGCTTTAAGTTTATAATTTCCAAGAGAGTGTACAAGCATCCCACCTCAAGAAATTCAGACAAGAATTTATTACTTTAATTACAATTAGAAAAGAAAAATACCAATTTTTTAATTTGATTACCTACTACTTGTGTTCAAGAATATTTTAATAGATTTTAGTTGTTCGGTCAGACAGGTTCCAACCATGTAAGTAAGCCGCAGCCATGATGTTATACGAGTAAAAAAAAGACTCGCTGAATGAGCAAACTCTTCTTCGAGTTCTGTTCCTGTTGTATTTTGGTGCTGGGATATGAAATCATTTAAAATGTCACGTCTTGCGCTCACAGATCCTTTGTCCCATTCTTTAAGTAAATGCATAAGATTGCTTATAGCCGCTTGTTGTTTGGCTGACATTTTTTACCTAAATCTTGACTAAAAATTAACTAAATGCGTTTAAAAATAATTTTAATCTTAATTACCATGGTAACATAATTTGTAAAATTTTAAATCTCTATTTTAATTTTTATGCTTTGTTCAAAGCTGTAATGTCGAGTGGTAATCTGCAGCCGTATACTTATGTACCAAGTTCTTACCGGTTAAAGTATTGCTGTGATTTGGACAAAGATGTACTTTCTAGTAATTTTGAAAAAAGAGGCTGGACCAATGTGGGCCAGGACGAAGATTGGAATTTTTACTGGTAACTTAAAACAATCTTGATATCTGAAAATAAATTTTTGTCCAAAAAGGGCATCTGTTTATACTGTCAAGTCTCTTTTTAACTCTCTAGAGTGCCACTACCGCCTCAATGATTACCAGTATTTATTTTATTTTATTAAGATTAGTACTTATCTCTTTTTTAGAGTAATCAATCATTTTCCCAACCATTATGAGCTAACGCGCAAGGATTTGATGGTTAAAAATATTAAAAGGTACCGTAAAGAACTGGCCAAAGAAGGGAATCCGATCGCTGATAGAGACGAAAACGGAGCTTTTAAATACCTTGATTTTATTCCGTATGAATTTTAACCATATTTTTAATTAATATTTTAATATCAAAATCCTTTAGCGCTACATATATGATGCCAGTTGATTATAATTTATTTGCAGAAGATTTTAAAAGAGATCCTAATACTACATGGATCATGAAACCTGCTGCCAAAGCTCAAGGAAGAGGAATATTTTTGATAAACAAAATTTCACAGATAAAAAAATGGACCAAAGATAAATGGTCTGGAATTAGCGGTAATTAAAATTTCTCAATAGATAAAACCTCTTGTGCTAATTTAATCAATTTTTATCAATATTTAAAATTTAAAAATATTTAAAAACCCTTTAAAATTGTATTTAAATATCAAATAAAATTTAAAAAAATTATTTAGCTCCTCTTGGTCGAGAAGGCTATGTTATATCAAAGTATATTGACAATCCCTTGCTAATAGGAGGCAAAAAATTCGACTTAAGAATTTATATATTGGTAACATCCTACAGGCCTTTAAAGTGCTACTGGTACAGACTGGGTTTTGCCAGATTCTGTACAGTAAAATACACCTCATCTGCAAATGACATTGATAACATGTTTGTACATTTGACAAATGTCTCTTACCAAAAGCAAAGTGTATCTATATATTTTTTTTAATTGTATATCAAAATTAATAAATTAAAAAGGACGATTACAACTCAATACATGGTGGTAAATGGACAGTAGAAAATCTAAAGCTTTATTTAGAAAGCACGCGTGGTAAAGAGATAACAGATAAGCTTTTTGATGACATTGCATGGATCATTGTTCATTCATTGAAAGCAGTCAGTGTAAGAAAAAACTATCTTATGAATTTTATCCACTCTGTTTACTTTTATATTAAAGCCAGTAATTGTAAATGACAAACATTGTTTTGAATGCTATGGTTATGATATAATAATTGTAAATTTTAAATTAAATTTTAAACTTTTATTTTAAATGATCCTAAGGATGATAATATGAAGCCGTGGCTGATCGAGGTAAACGCATCACCGTCACTATCCTCAACAACTTCTAGTGATAGAATAATGAAGTTTAAATTGATATCAGATATTATAAACATTGTGATACCGAATGGGGAGATACCTGATGTGAGAAATTACAACAAACAGCCCTCAAGGGAAGCGCTAGGAAACTTTGATTTGCTTTATGACGAAGAATTGGCAACACAGGAGCTCACTGATGAGGAGTTTAAAAAACAAAAAATCAAAGGCGGAATTGTTCCTCTAATATCTAAAAATATAAAAGATTTTAAAGCTAAACAATCTGTTACATGGAGGTAAACTATCGGAGCCGAGCAAAAATTGTAGATATTTTAATTTTTGAAAAATTTTAAAAATATCTATGTATTGTTCTTAAATTATTAATTAATTTTAACTTATCTTTTCAAAATTTTTTATTTAAATAAATATGACTTGAAAATTTTTTGGGTTAATAAGCAAAATAAATTTTAAAATAATTTATACACTTTGCACTTTGGAGACATTTTTGGACCTATAACTAAAATTATCTAATTGTGGTTTTGTTTTTTTTTTCCAAAAATCACAGTGTCCAAAGAGATAGAATTGTCCATGGGCTGGATCATACATATACTTAGTATATTTGATTGACTTATAACACAACCAAAGATTGTTATAGCCTAATTTGTGCCAAGTAATGGTATTTAAGAGCTTTAGGGCCTCATGAAAGTCAATCAATTCAGAAATAATAAATTAAACATTAAATTTTGAAAACATAAAATAAATTTTCTGATTAAAAATGCTTTCAGTTTTTTAATAAATTTTTGAGCAGGTTGGTTAAAATTTGATTATTAATTTCAATTAATGTAATTATAATTTTAAAAAATACAATAAAAAATAAAAAAAAAGTTCATCTTAAAAAAATATTTAAATTATTTAAATAAAATGATTTTTTTACAAATGTTTAGTTAAATTTACGATTTTCAAAATAAAATCTCAAACCCTACAAACCAGCTTAATATACTTAACAAAAAAGAAAAATTTTTGCTTAAATTTAAATTTTTTAATAATTACACATCATTATAATTCATATGACTAATAATACCCTGTTTGTTATTTAAAGCTAAATCACTTGATTAAAATTTATATAAAATGATGTCAAACAAGCAGTTAAGATCAGTCAGATGTCCGAATGAAGAGTTAACGCTGACCAACTGTGTAATAGTTCACCCAAGAGAGTTTGACTCAGTTCGGCATGTTGAAATAATTGAAGCTAGCGGAAAATTTATATTTACAGTTAGGCCAGATAACAATGTACCTTTGGGCGACATTGGTTTCAGCGCTGTTCAGCGTAAATGGGCTAATATAAGTTTGGAATCAAAGTTAATGATAAAACCATTCAGCTTCGAGCTGAGAACTCAGTCCATAAGTCTAATGACTGTTGAAGTTGATTTTTTGTCCAAAAAAATGACCAATTTAGATCCTTATGACACAGACAAGTTGGCACCTGATCTTTTGCAGCAATTTTCTAATCAAGCATTCACTGTTGGTCAACCATTTGTCTTCCAGCCGACTGATAGATCAAAAAAAATGCTCATTGCCACAGTAAAATCCATTGAAGCCATAGATCTCGGCTCAGCTCTATCAAATCAAGCCTCTAAACCGAAAAAACTTGTTTCAGGACAGCTATTGCCAAATTCATCAATAATTTTTGAAAAATCAGCTGAGTCTTCTTTAAATCTTATAGGAAAAAATAAAGGGTACTTTTAAAAATAAATTGTTTACATTAAAATCAAATTAATTTGTCCATAGAAAAATGTCAAATCAGTCAATAATTAATCCTGATTGGGATTTTACCAAAATTGGCATAGGAGGCTTGGATAAAGAGTTCAATACAATATTTAGAAGAGCATTTGCTTCACGTGTTTTTCCATCAGAAATAATTCAGCAATTGGGAATCAAGCATGTCAGAGGTATTTTGTTATTTGGCCCTCCAGGTACTGGTAAAACCCTTATGGCACGACAAATTGGAAAAATGCTGAATGCCAGAGAACCTAAAATAGTAAACGGACCTCAAATATTGGACAAGTATGTGGGAGAATCTGAGGCAAATATACGCAAACTTTTTGCCGAAGCTGAAGAAGAAGAAAAAAGACTTGGTCCAAACAGTGGTCTGCACATAATAATTTTTGATGAAATAGACGCCATCTGTAAACAAAGAGGAACAGCAAGCGGGTCAACTGGAGTCCACGACACAGTAGTTAACCAGCTATTGTCCAAAATTGATGGTGTAGATCAATTAAATAACATTCTGGTAATTGGCATGACCAATCGAAGAGATATGATTGATGAGGCTTTGCTAAGACCTGGCCGCCTCGAAGTTCAGTTGGAAATTAGTCTTCCAGATGAGGCTGGTCGCCTGCATATTCTGCAAATTCACACGGCCAAAATGAAAGAGCATGGCAAAATGGACTCAAGTGTTAATCTGGCTGAGTTGGCTGCTTTGACCAAAAATTTTAGCGGCGCTGAAATTGAAGGTCTTGTACGTGCCGCGCAATCAAGTGCTATGAACCGACCAATTAAGGCATCTAATAAAGTAGAACTTGATGTTGATGCTGTGGAAAAGCTTAAGATAAATCGAGATGATTTCATGTATGCTTTGGATAACGACATTAAGCCAGCTTTTGGAGTAAGTGCAGAAGATTTTGAGTTGTTTATCAGAAATGGTATAGTGCTGTGGAGCGAGAAGATACAGGAAGTTTTGGAGGAGGGAAAGCTGAGGATTAATCAAACAATTAAAAGTGAGATGACACCATTGGTAACAATTTTACTAGAAGGTAAACCAAACTCGGGTAAAACAGCACTGGCAGCTAAGATAGCAATGGAAAGTCAGTTCCCATTCATGAAATTTTGCTCACCACAGTCCATGATTGGATATTCGGAACTAGCTAAAGCAGAAGCCATCAAAAAAGTATTCAATGATGCTTATAAATCAGAATTAAGTTGTGTAGTTGTTGACGAAATTGAGTCTCTTCTGGACTATGCACCAATCGGTCCAAGATTTTCTAATTTTGTTCTGCAAACTTTGAAGATTTTGTTCAAAAAATTGCCACCTAAAGGTCGCAAGCTTTTGCTAATAGCTACCACAAGTGAGCAAGAATTGGTTAAGGACTTAGGCCTTTATCAATCATTTAGTAAAGTAATACATGTGCCTAATATTAGTAGAGGAAGTGAAGTAATGGCTTTTGTGGAAGGGTTGGGATGTTTTTCTAATGAGGAAATGACTCGATTGAGCAATTTGATAAACCAAAAGTATCTTTCGATCGGTGTCAAAAGTCTTTTGGATACGATTGAATTATCAAATCAAGCCACAGATGCTTTACGAATTGATAAATTTATTGATGCTTTAGAAGATATAGGCGGATTGCATAATTGATTTTTTAAAAATTATTTATTTATTTAATAAATTTTATCTTTTTATTCTAATTTATCAGATTAAAAATATATCAAAACAAAAAATAAGCTTGAATTTTCAAAATAAAAGTATTTTTTTAATTCAAAGTGCAAAAAAATATTTTATATATTAAA
Organism: Brachionus rotundiformis; assembly: GCA_016802295.1. Taxonomy (NCBI): domain Eukaryota; kingdom Metazoa; phylum Rotifera; class Eurotatoria; order Ploima; family Brachionidae; genus Brachionus; species Brachionus rotundiformis. Next base: position 995,794 of record JAESIW010000020.1, read on the forward strand.
GAAGTGTTTATTAAGTGATATAATGAGTAATAAGAGATTTAATTTTGTTTGATCATTAAAATAAAAATAAAAAAAATAAGATTTTTTAAAATTAAAAGGCCTTTATTTGAAAAAAAATTGATTTAAGAATTAAGACGGTAAAATAAATTATGTTTAATGATCTACCACAAAGCAGCAGTTGAACCACATCCCAAATTCAATGGAGCAGCAGCAGTCAATGGAAGGTGATTCCAGTTGTTGTATGCGAGTGGTGAAGCAGTGAATGGGAGATGGTTCCAGTTGTTGTAGGCGAGTGGTGAAGCGGTCAATGGAAGGTGATTCCAATGGTTCCAGGTGAGTGGAGCAGCAGCTAATGGGGAAGCCAAAGATAATCCGCAAGACATTTTTGTTTTTTTTTGGAACTTGGTTAACTAAATTAATTAATAAATTGACAATTTGGTTGATTTTATTTTCCAAAATCTCTTGCTATTTATAATCATTTTGCTTTGTTATGTTTACATTGAGAAAGCCTGTTAAAAATAAAACTAATTTAAATTGATTACATTTTAAGAAAACCCACATAAAAAAAATTCATCAAAAGATCAATTGTTTTAGAATTCCCATTTAATAATTTTTTTTAGTTGTGATTGTTTTTTAATTTGATTATTTATTGAATTAATCAATTGAAACTAGTGACATCCAATGATGCATAATATAAACAAAACAAAGCAAAATGATTATAAAAAGCAAGAGATTTTGTGGAAAAAAATCAACCAAATATTCAATTTATTAATTAATTTAGTTAACCAATATCCAAAAAAAAAACAAAAATGTCTTGCGGATTATCTTTGGCTGCCCCATTAGCTGCTGCTCCACTCACCTGGAACCATTGGAATCACCTTCCATTGACCGCTTCTCCACTCGCATACAACAACTGGAATCACCTTCCATTGACTGCTGCTGCTCCATTGAACTTGGGATGTGGTTCAACCGCTGCTTTGTGGTAGATTATCTCATGTATTAAATTAAAATGTTATTGTTTTAATTTGATTTTTTATTTAATAAAGGCCTTTTTAATTTGAATAGTTAATTTTCCATTTAACAAATTAAAATTTTTTTAAATTTTAAGTAAAAGATATAACATTTTAGCAAAACAAAAATCTCGATTCGTATTTAGTTTCAATATCTTTCAATTTTTAAAATCATACAAAGTTTTTATTTCCTTTTTTTATTCTTAATTAAGATATTTAGAAAACTGCAACAGAAACTTGATATAAAAATAAATGATAAAAATTATGAATTTATATAAAATATTGAATTTTATTTAACATTTGCTATTATAAAGTTTTTATTAAGCTTTTTTAACTTCAATAAAAGTTATAGTCCCCAAGGTGTATTTTTAAAAAATTATTTAATATTCTTACTAATCAGTTGCTTAGATACCATTAAACTTTTTTCTATTCTAAAGAAAATTGGGATTAATATTGTCCAAAATGTCATTAGAAATCCATGATTCGATCGAAAAAGAACATCAAGACAAAAAATTAATTTTCAAGTACTTGGATCTTTTGAAAAATTCCCACTATCTTTTAAAATCGAACATTAGCATTCTAACAGCACTTAATTTTCTCTCTCAATGCTTTGATAAAAATCAAGAACTGGGCTTTTCAGCTTTGAATGATGCAGACCAAAGTACAGTTGTTAACATATGTCTATCTTTAATCAAAACTCTTGAGGAAGTTTTCAAAAATGAAGTCCATGAACCAACATTAGAAGAAAGTACCAAATATTTAAATGACATAAGTCAAACTTTGCTTGTTTTAACTTCCAATTCGGACATATTTATTGATAAATTGCTCACCACATCCGACAAATCAATCGAATTAATTCTATCATTGCTCCATACATTGGCCAATGCAGCCAAAATGGCAAAGAATATTTACAAGCCTGTTAGAAAATTATTAAAATTATTAATTTATTTGAGCAAATATCACGAGAAATATGAAACTAATTGGAAAAATGTTCAACAAATTCTCGGTAATCTTAAGCTACAATTGGAACCATTTGATTGTGATATGGATACTAAGTGGCTACTATTTATCATAAGCCAAAACTTAAAGTTATCCCAATTCTTTATTGATAGATCATTTAGTTTTAAAAATAATTATAGAAATAAAGAATTCGCACTTGAGATTGGTATGAATTTTTTAAATTTTACACGAATTGATGACATTATATATGAAAGTAATTATCAATGTGAATTTTTAAATTTTATCTATTATATTGATGATGGAAATTGACATCGATCGCATAAAAGTGATCGATTTTTATGTCAAATTCCTATTTCAAAATTTAAATAAATCGGTGCAATTGATTCAAAAGATAGAACAAGATGAAAGTGATAAAGAATTACATTTACAACTAAGAAAAAAATTAAGCTTTATTACAAAAATAAGTTTGGATTTGGTCAATTTTTTTGATAGGTCCATCGAATACTCAACTTTATTTCATCAAAATCCCAATGGTTTGAATGTTTTATTTAGCTTCATTAAAAGTGATACTTTGATGAATTTTTCAATCAAAAATGATAACAATTATATAAGAGAGGTTTATAATTGGATCATATGTGGATTGTACAATTTGAGCAGACTGCAGCACAAATTTCTGGACGAATGGAACGCACACGATCCGGTAAATAATTGTCTTGAATTTTTGGAAAAAGCTGGTGAAAATTTTAAAACAATGATTTATGTTCTTGTGGCAAATATAGCCAATGATGACCAAATAAAAACGCTTCCTGAGCTGAAAAAAGCAATTGAGGAAATAAGTGAAATGATTGTGAACTGTGCTGATATTTTGGATAGTGAATCAATTGTCAGAGTTAAGGTAAGTTATTTCTTTAATTTGTCTAGATAAGATTTTGAGACAGCTTCAGTGAGACATAAAAAGTTATAAAGAAATATTTGTCTAAAATAATTTACTAAAATTTTACATAAATTTAAACAAGGGTCTGTTTTTCTTTAAACCAAGTATGCTAATTCTGGTTTCCAATAATTTAATTAATTTTTAATAAATCGTTAACTTTTAGATAGTTTTTTCATGTGGCTAACTAATTTTGCTGAGGAAATTTAAGTTTAATTTATCAAAAAATAGATAACAAACAAAAATAATAATTGATTTAAATGAGCTTCTTTTGAGGGTTGGCAATAAATTCGACTGTTTGATTAGCCATTTTTTTAGGATTTTTTTTAAAATTATTTATTACCTCTTAATTTAAAATATACTCAGCTAGACATTTCCAAATATTGACCACTCGTTTTTTAAGAAGTGATATCGTTGGATTCAATTTTTGATTTCATCTCTTATAATTTACCATGTCTTTCCAAATTGTAACAGTGGTTAAGAAAAAATTTTGTACCAAAGCTTTAGTTTCGTTTAGTTGTATTGAAGAAGTCTTTTCGAGTAGTCATTTTTTCGTGGTCAAGGGATTATGTTTGCTGTCCTTATTTGGATCTTTATTTCTGAGATGTCATCTAAAGAAGCTTGGAAAACCTTAGACTAGGTCTATGTTTAACCAGTTTTAGTCAATCTGAGTTTAATTTTTTAACACTTTAGCTATCTAAAATACAATTTCGATGAGTGGAACAATTATTTGTTTCTTCCTCTTCAAATTTTGTATTTTAAATTCTTAAGAGTTATTTTAGTTAATTTATTTATATCATATCTATATAGAATTTTTAAAAAATAGATAACCAAGTAAATGTTTTTACATTGTTTCTAGAAACTAAAGCTATTAGATACAAATTTTTAAAATTATCAAATTTTTTCAAATTTTATTTTAAATAAATTAACTGGTCCAAAATTTCCTTTAGTTAAGAAGTGATATCGGATGGATGCAATTTTTCTATCAATACATTTACCATGTCTTTTACTAGCTATCCAAGTCAGCGTTGAAAGGATTCAAATTTGTTCATCTACCACGCCTTTTGGAACTCTTCCATGTACTTGATATCCTATTTAAGAGAAAGTTGTGGCATATTGTATTTTTTGTTTTCTCTCTCTTGATTTTGGTATTGTGAACTCTTAAATTGTAACGATGACTTATCTCAGCATTTTTGAAAATTCCCAGTTCGCCTTGTCCGAACCTTTGCTTATTTTATAAAAAAATTAGCTGCTAATCTATTATTCCAAAAATTTAATGATAAAATTTAATAATCAATTTTCAGCTCTATTTCTAGTGGAGGTCTATTAAAATCATGCTGCTTTGGGCTCAACATATTTTTATCTTATTGGTGTGTATAGATTTTTTTTTTCCAGAATTCTTAATGTTTGCTTTCCTTCACTGACTAGGATGAACCGCCGAATGAGTTTTATGTAAATTAAACATTGAAGAAGTTGTTTCACAAGAGTTTATTTTTTTATACCATACCTGCATAAAATTTTTAAAAAATAGATAACCAAGTAAATGTTTTTACATTGTTTCTGGAAATTAGAACTATTAGGCAAAATTTTTATTATCTTTATCAAATTTTTTCAAATTGTTTTATGCTTTTTTAATTAAAAATTTCCAATGAAAAAAAAAAAAAATTTATTTTATTATATTTTAAATCTTAAATTGAATATTTTAATGATTAATTTTATTTTAATTATTTAATAAATTAACTTACTCAATAAACAATTTATTTTATTCAAAGACAATCTAAAAAATATACTCTAGAATAAATAATAAAAATATCAATAATTATTTATTGCTAATTTGATTTATATTAAAAAAATGTTTAAAGATACAAGTAGATGAAAACGAAGAGCCACAAGAAATGCTTGGTTACTCAGATATTGATGGAACATGGAACATAATGGAACTTTTGGAAGCCCTTTATCACATGTCTGTTAATGATGAGATAAAAAAAGATATATATGAAACCTACAACATGAAAAGTTGCCTTAAAAAACTTATCATTAAAGGAAACAATAGCGAAAAGTCTTTCTCGTTAAAGCTCTTGTACCAACTTTGCTTTGATAGGACAATTATTTGTGACGTCGAAAATGACCAGGAATTTATGGACTATTTGCTAGAACTTTCAAAACAAAACGTAAACAATTTGCTAAAGAAAAATTGCCATGGTATTTTGTGGAAAATTAAGGCTTCACATTCAAAAGAAGACACTCACATAAATCAAGTTGAGAGCTCAACTAAGCATATCATGATTAGTTATAATGGAGAATCAAGAGAAATATGCTTGTCAATTAAAGATCAATTGGAAAAGAAAGGCTTCAAAATTTGGATCGATGTTGAAAATATTGCAGGCTCTAGTCTGGAATCAATGGCCAAAGCGATAGAAGATAGCTTTTGCATTTTGATGGGGATGACAGAAAAGTACAAAATGAGTCCAAATTGTAGACTTGAAGCTGAATACGCAATTCAGCTTAATAAACCAATAATACCATTGATTCTGCAAAAAGGATACAAACCAGATGGATGGTAGTTTTTTCAATAAGCTTTACGAGCTAATTTTAATTTTATTAATTATTTTTATGCAAGGCTTGGAATCATTCTTGGTGCTAAAATATTTGTTAATTTTAAAAAGTACTCATTTGAGGAATGTATTAGACGAGTCCTAGTTGAGTTATCTAAAGTAAGTAATGATTTGGAAAGTCAAAAAGAACATGTAAAACCAATTTCAAATAATAACAATACGACAGGAGACAAAAATAATAAAATATTACTTTGGAGCGAAAAAGAAGCTGAAAACTGGATTTTAGAGAAAAATTTCAAAAAAGAAATTATAGATAAGATAAAACCTTGTAATGGGAAAATATTGTACCAAATGTTTACAATGTTGGAAACAGTGCCAGAATTTTTCTATTCGACATTAAGATCGGATTCAGAAAATAAAGTTACGCTAAGAGATCTTGCAGAATTTTCCTTTGAATTGAAAGAACTTTTTACTTCAAAAAAAAAAACTTGAATTATTTTTTAATAAAATTATTTTTTGTAAAATTATCAGATATTTGTTGAAAAATAAGAAATTGAAGATAAAATTTAGAAGGTGAAAGATTGATTTTTGATTTTCGAGGATATATATTCTCCATTATGAAAAGAGCGAAAAGTACCATTTTAAAAAAATGTGAGAGAAAAAAAAATCAGGAGAAGAATTAAATCAATAAAAATCGATAGATGGAATTATTGACCATTTTTTTATTTAATTTAAAAATTATGCACAATAAAAACCAAAATTATATTGTAAAACTTATAATATTGAGTAAAAATAAGGTCTTGATAAAAAATAATTAATTAGATAAATGAAAAATAAAAAAATAAAAACATTTCTATTATTAACAGATAATTTGCGTAAGATTATTTTAAATAAGTGATTTAATGGAAAAGATACCAAAACACTTACTTAATTAAAAGGCCTTTATTTGAAAAAAAATTGATTAACGAATAAAACTAAATTAAGAAGGTAAAATAAATCATGTATAATGATCTACCACAAAGCAGCAGTTGAACCACATCCCAAGTTCAATGGAGCAGCAGCAGCAGTCAATGGAAGGTGATTCCAGTTGTTGTATGCGAGTGGTGAAGCAGTGAATGGGAGATGGTTCCAGTTGTTGTATGCGAGTGGTGAAGCGGTCAATGGAAGGTGATTCCAATGGTTCCAGGCGAGTGGAGCAGCAGCTAATGGGGAAGCCAATGATAATCCGCAAGACATTTTTAAATGTTTTTTTGTTTGAAGTTGGTTAACTAAATTAATTAATAAATTAACTATTTGGTTGATTTTATTTTCCAAAATCTCTTGCTATTTATAATCATTTTGCTTTGTTTTGTTTACATTGAGAGAGCCTGTTGAAAAATTATATAAAACTAATTTGAATCGATTACATTCTAAAAAAAACCCACATAAAAAAATTCATCAAAAGATCAATTGTTTTAGAATTCCCATTTAATAATTTTTTTTAGTTGTGATTGTTTTTTAATTTGATTATTTATTGAATTAATCAATTGAAACTAGTGACATCCAATGATGCATAATATAAACATAACAAAGCAAAATGATTATAAATAGCAAGAGATTTTGTGGAAAATAAAATCAACCAAATAGTTAATTTATTAATTAATTTAGTTAACCAACTTCCAAAAAAAAAACATTTAAAAATGTCTTGCGGATTATCTTTGGCTGCCCCATTAGCTGCTGCTCCACTCACCTGGAACCATTGGAATCACCTTCCATTGACCGCTTCACCACTCGCCTACAACAACTGGAATCATCTCCCATTCACTGCTTCTCCACTCGCATACAACAACTGGAATCACCTTCCATTGACTGCTGCTGCTGCTCCATTGAACTTGGGATGTGGTTCAACTGCTGCTTTGTGGTAGATCGTTAAACATAATTTATTTTACCGTCTTAATTCTTAAATCAATTTTTTTTCAAATAAAGGCCTTTTAATTTTAAAAAATCTTTAATATATAAAATATTTTTTTGCACTTTGAATTAAAAAAATACTTTTATTTTGAAAATTCAAGCTTATTTTTTGTTTTGATATATTTTTAATCTGATAAATTAGAATAAAAAGATAAAATTTATTAAATAAATAAATAATTTTTAAAAAATCAATTATGCAATCCGCCTATATCTTCTAAAGCATCAATAAATTTATCAATTCGTAAAGCATCTGTGGCTTGATTTGATAATTCAATCGTATCCAAAAGACTTTTGACACCGATCGAAAGATACTTTTGGTTTATCAAATTGCTCAATCGAGTCATTTCCTCATTAGAAAAACATCCCAACCCTTCCACAAAAGCCATTACTTCACTTCCTCTACTAATATTAGGCACATGTATTACTTTACTAAATGATTGATAAAGGCCTAAGTCCTTAACCAATTCTTGCTCACTTGTGGTAGCTATTAGCAAAAGCTTGCGACCTTTAGGTGGCAATTTTTTGAACAAAATCTTCAAAGTTTGCAGAACAAAATTAGAAAATCTTGGACCGATTGGTGCATAGTCCAGAAGAGACTCAATTTCGTCAACAACTACACAACTTAATTCTGATTTATAAGCATCATTGAAGCTTTCCCTCCTCCAAAACTTCCTGTATCTTCTCGCTGCACAGCACTATACCATTTCTGATAAACAACTCAAAATCTCATCCGGAATAAATCAATCAGGTCAATATTTAGGTAAAGACTACAGAATCGAGTTTCAAGCTTAAATATTTCTTTAGAGTTAAATAATGACATATACTCATTGATCAGTCTTATCACCAGTGGAATTGAATTTTTAAGGCCACAGCTGACATAGTATTCGTTGAGATCAAACAGCCTATTGTCTATTTTATGAATTTTTAAGTTGTTGAGTGAAGTGGTGGAGAGGTTCTAGTGGCGTGTCCTTTTTTATTCTATAAGTATAGAGCGTATATCTGTATTTAGAATTACTTGCAGCTTTCTTATGTTCTCATTAGAAAATAGAGAAGATAGTAAAAGACGAATCTGATACCGATACGTTCATTTTCCATTTGACTAACCATGGTTCCAGTTCCTTGAGATAGCTGTTTATTGAGTGATGAATATTACCAGATAAAAATATGTAAAGTATAACTATAAAATGACTTTTTTTTTTGGGGATGTCATTAATACATTAATTTTTAGTAGTTAGAGAGAGTTTAAACAATGAGTTTACTCCGTTAAATATTGGTTTTATTACAACAGATCGCGGTTATTTAATCAAAAATCATACCACCCCAATGGCTAAGGTTTTATTGAAAGCTAATGAAAATGATGTTACAGTGCTGCTACAAAAAATTACAAAAATTTACGTCAATTTTTGTAACAAAATTCATCAAATTTTTTTTTTTCCTTTTTCAAAAATTCAAAAAAAAAAATTTTTTTTCATGAAAATCGGTTTTTTCGAGAAATTTTGGAAATTTTTTTTTTCACTGAATTTTACAATAATTATCGGTATTTGACGATAATTATCGTTATTTTACGAAAAATACCCTTTTTTAGATTACCATATTTTACGGTAAAAATGGTAAAATATCGTGAAATTACCATAATTTACGTAAAAAATGGTGAATTCAAAGTATCGTAGCAGCACTGTATCACAATTTAGGACGCGACTTATATTTACATAGAAAAGTCAAATTCTTATAGTTTTCAGAAAGCTTCCTTTTCTGAACATAAGAAAAGATGCTTGCTGAAATTTATGCTGGCAACAGATGGTACAATAATCGAATCTATAGGTCCTTTTTACTCGAATGGAAAAAATAATGATGCTAATATACTAGAAAATATTCTAAGTAAAATAAGGGAAGCCGACAAATGGTTCTATCAAGAAGACATTTTTGTTGTCGACAGAGGATTTAGGGACTCAATTAGATTGCTTCAAGAAAAGCAATATGAAACAAAGATGCCTAGTTATTTAAAAGGTAGGAAACAACATATGTTATTTCGAATATCAATATAAAGTATTGATATTCAAATAATATATAAAGTAAGATTTTTGTTTTGATACATGATGTGTCTTTTTGTCTAAACGTCTCTTCGCTTTAAAATCCTTTTTTTTGGGTTTTTCTTTAATTTTGTAAAAAAGGAAAAGTGATATAAAAAAACTAATTGCGTTATGTTATGAACAATTTTTCCAGAAAAAAAATAATTTTTAGCAACCTTTCCATCATAAAACAAAAATTCCACCCTCTTTAATAGGTTCAATCTTTGATTAGCCTTTAAACATGAAATAATCAAGTAATTAGCAACTTTTTACATATATTGTTAATCAACGCATCGAGTTCTATAAGAATATGCGAAAAAAAAATATTTATCTTAGGCTTGTATTTAATGTTGCACTATAGATTAATCAGAAGTTGCACTTTTTTTAATACCAAACTGCACTATATTATTTCCAAAAAGTACTTCATTATTTAATGTGCACTGAATTATTCGGTTTTTTTCCAAAATAATTCAAATTAGAACTTTTATATTTCAAAACTTTACTACATAAATCACCATGCACTTAAATAATTTTTGATTTTTACTAAAATAATTTATGAGTTGCACTAAAATAATTTCTAATTTGGACTAAAATAATTTTTGAGTTGCACTAAAATAATTTTAAATATTAATTTAGACTTTAATTTTATTTTTGTTTTCAAAAAAGCTAATTTTATTTTATTTCCGTCCCTTTTGTAAATTCCTTGCGACTACTTATTTAGAAATCAAAACAATTAACCCATTTTGGCAGCAGCAGCACTAGTGGTAGATCCTGCTGGATTCAAAAAAGCTTAAAAGCTTATTTAATTCGTTAATTTAACACCGATTCGGCTTCTTAATAAATAAAATATTATTTTTTTTTATTTTATTCTTATGTATGTTTCACTATATTTTTTTTTCTCTCTAAATCACATAATTGTAATTGTAATTTGTATTTTCTTATGTTTAAAAAAAATGAAGTTTTCGAAAAAAATAGTGCTTGTTGTATTTATTTATCTAAAAATGAATTAAAATAGTTCAGGTCTAAAATTATTTTAGTGCTTTTAAAACATTAATTTAGTGCTTAGTAAAGATTATTTTAGTTCAAAATAAAAATTATATTAGTGCTTATTAAAGAATATAATAGTGTAAGAATGTTATTTATAGTGCAGCCTTGATTAATAAAGTGCATATAAATATTATAGTGCAACTTGTGATTATTTATAGTGCAGAATGTATTTGATGCCTTTATCTTAATGATGAGCTAGTTTTTTTTACAATTTCCCCGTATCCTTTTTATTTAATCAGCTTTTTCTTAATATCCAGAAAAAATCTTTTTTAGTTTAAATTTCAAGACAAGTAACAATTTTATTCAAAATGAACCCTTACTGCTCGAAATAGGCAACAAGATAATAAAGCTTTCAATCAATAATTGCAATTTTGATGAATAAAAATTAAAATATTATTTTTCAATAAAATATTACTTTATTCTTTAAAATTTATGAAGCTTATTGTTGAATAATTACTTTATTATGATTAATATCGAAAATAGCTTATTTTAGAAAAAATTCTAAATCTTGATTAGTAAAAATAATATTTGTCTTGCTCTATTCAAAATAAAAATATAAAGCATATTAGATAAAGATTAAATAACAGAATTAGATTTGGAATGATTATAAATGAATTATTGAAAGATTCATTATTGCATCCATCCGTTTGACAGCATTTTATATCGGTACCAATCATCGATGTTTCTTGGCAGGTTCCAAAGCATCCTCTGACCACATACGTAAACTCAGATCTTTGAATTGTTGTTTGGCAATAAAGATCATTTGGACAATCTCTTAAATCTGCTTCTGAAACTTGAAGGCAGTTAGAGCAACTATAACACTTAATTGCATCAATTTTTAATAACTGATACCCAATAATTTAGAAGAAAACAAAACCCTTAATAAAATTAACAGTCATTTTATTTCTTTTGATAAATTTTAAGTTTTTAAAATCAAAAAGATCCTATATAAATACAAAAAATTAGGTTGTAATTTCATATCTATTTCATTAATAAATTCTACTTAGCAAATGCTCAAAAGTTTCATTTGATTGCTTGAAGTTTTTCTATTAATTTTAACGATGAAATTTTTTAACTATTCAGCTTTAAATAATGTTTTTGATTTAAAAAATCTAAATTTGTCAATGTTTTTAATAAAAATGTTTAATTTAAAATTTTAATTAAATTTCGTAATAACATTTTTCATTCACTGATCTTAACTCAATTATTTGTCAAGAAAATTTTTATAATCAAACTCAGCAATTTAATATTCATCTTTAAGAGATTGTCCAAATGAAGTTTATTGCATAACAACAGTTCAAAGATTATTTGATTATACGAATGTGACCAAAGGATGCTTTAGTACCTGCCAAGAAACATCTATGGTTGGTACGGATATAAAATGCTGTCAAACGGATGGATGCAATAATGAATCTTTCAATAATTCATTTATAATTTATAAAAATAAAACATGTTTAATGATAAACCACAAAGCAGCGGTTGAACCACATCCCAAGTTCATGTTTTAATCGATTCTCAAAGCAAGGATTTTAAGATAATTTTATTTATTTTAAATTGAAAAAAATTTCAAATTAAAAATTTTTATTGAAAAATTGAATAAAAATTAAAAAATAAGAAGTTGTTTTAATCGATTCTCAAACCAGTGATTTTAAGATTATTTTATTTATTTCAAATTAATAAAAAATTAAAATTGGAAGGGCTTTATTAAATAAGAATCCATAGAAAATGTTTTAAATTTATCAATTAACTTTTAATTCTTAGTCAATTAAATTTTTGGCTTTTTGGGCTAAAGCAGATGGTATCCCAAAAAATAATCCAAAAAAAAAATTTTAATTAAAGAAAATTAAAAATTTGTCAACCATAGATATTGAATTTCTAATTATTAAAACAAGACGAACAATCAAAACCTGTTTAATGTTTTTTTTTAATTTTTAATTAAATTTCAAAAACAGGTTAATTCTACTAAATTAAAATAAAATATTCAAATTAGAAAGGCCTTTATTAAAATAAAAAATCAAATTAAACCAAAATTATTTTAATTTTACACATGAGATAATCTACCACAAGGTAGCGGTTGAACCACATCCCAAGTTCAATGGAGCAGCAGCAGTCAATGGAAGGTGATTCCAATTGTTGTATGCGAGTGGTGAAGCAGTGAATGGGAGATGGTTCCAGTTGTTGTAGGCGAGTGGTGAAGCGGTCAATGGAAGGTGATTCCAATGGTTCCAGGTGAGTGGAGCAGCAGCTAATGGGGCAGCCAAAGATAATCCGCAAGACATTTTTAAATGGTTTTTTTTGTTTGAAGTTTGTTAACTAAATTAATTAATAAATTGACTATTTGGTTGATTTTATTTTCAAAAATCACTTGCTATTTATAATCATTTTGCTTTGTTTTGTTTATATTGAGAAAGCCTGTTAAAAAAATAAATAAAACTAATTTGAATCGATTACATTCTAAAAAAAACCCACATAAAAAAATTCATCAAAAGATCAATTGTTTTAGAATTCCCATTTAATAATTTTTTTTAGTTGTGATTGTTTTTTAATTTGATTATTTATTGAATTAATCAATTGAAACTAGTGACATCCAATGATGCATAATATAAACAAAACAAAGCAAAATGATTATAAATAGTAAGAGATTTTTGAAAATAAAATCAACCAAATAGTTAATTTATTAATTAATTTTGTTAACCAACTTCCAAAAAAAAAACATTTAAAAATGTCTTGCGGATTATCTTTGGCTGCCCCATTAGCTGCTGCTCCACTCACCTGGAACCATTGGAATCACCTTCCATTGACCGCTTCACCACTCGCCTACAACAACTGGAATCATCTCCCATTCACTGCTTCACCACTCGCATACAACAACTGGAATCACCTTCCATTGACTGCTGCTGCTGCTCCATTGAATTTGGGATGTGGTTCAACTGCTGCTTTGTGGTAGATCATTATACATGATTTATTTTACCTTCTTAATTTAGTTTTATTCGTTAATCAATTTTTTTTTAAATAAAGGCCTTTAAATTTTAAAAATTCCTCAACTAATTGTTTTCAAATATTTTGAAGGCTTTTATTTTCATATTAGTTTTATATTCTAATAATTTCTTTTTTTTTCATTAATAGTCTTATTTAAATTATTTCTTGATATACCAGTCATTTTAATCTTATAAAATTTTTAATCTTTATAACTGCTCTTCCGTTATGATTTTGACAATAATCTTAGCTCATCTTACAATTATTTAATATTAGATCAACAATAATTCGTGTTTACGAATAATTAAAGAAGTTTGCAGCACTTAAGTTAGATGAGCTACAAGGTTCAGAGAATGTTATCATTTGCTTATAAATTTTTTTTTTTTATTTCTGATTTCTGATAATTTAAGGACTCGTAAAAGTCTGACTGAATCATTATCAGGAAATTGAGATAGTCATTTTAAATTTTTTTATTAATAAAAAGTTTTGTGATCAAGATATCTCCATTTATATTTATTTGATTTTTACAGATTTTCTAATAAAATTTAAAAAGATATTATGTTTTTTTAAAATGATTTAATGAATAATAAGTTTTTTTTAATTAGAGAATTATTCTTCAATAATATTTGAATAAATTAAGTTTTAATCAGTCTTTCAAGACAAAACTAACCTTTAAAAATTAAAAAGAGACAAAATATATCTATCTATAAAATTTTCTATTTTATTCAATCAAAATTGTTTTAACATTTGAACATATTTAGTATACAAATTAATTCTATTTTATAAAATATCGAGTTAAAATTATTTATAAAAATGAAGTCTAAAAATTCAAATGCCAAGTCTGACCGAACTAAATCTAACAAAAAAACCTCCAAGAAATTCACCAAAAAAAATAAAAAAGATAACTTCAAGGTAATTGTCGATTTAAAAAAGACAAATTCGAATGGCTTGAAGAAAGTGCTCGAAGATACTGCCAAAGAAGCCAAACGATTAAAACTAATACGCGATAAACGCCGCGCTAAAAAAGGACTGCCACCAATAGATGAGAAAAAACCGGCTCAGATCGAACATCAAAAAATTTGGTTCGAAGTTGACAAAGTATTTTTGCCAGAAGCAGATGTACAAAAAAGTGAAAATGCTACCACTGTTACTAAGGCCAGGATCACTAAAGCTTTGGCCATTGACTGCGAAATGGTTGGCGTCGGTGAGGCAGGGAAAGATTCGATTTTGGCCAGAGTGAGCATTGTCAACCAGCTTGGTGAAGTTATTTATGATAAGTATGTACAGCCTACAGAGAGTGTAACTGATTACCGAACTCATGTTAGTGGTATTCGCCCAGAAGATCTCAAAAAGCACAGTGCGCATCCATTTAAGCTCATTCAAAAGGAAGTTGCCGAAATTATAGAAGGAAAAACTCTGGTAGGCCACGCTCTTCATAATGATCTTCAAGTTTTGTTGTTAAGTCATCCGAAAAAAAAACTGAGAGATACACAAAAGTGTAAGATATTTAGGCAAAAATTTCCCTCGCTGGGAAGCTTGTCATCACTGAAGAATTTGGCCAGAACTTTGCTAGGAATTTCGATCCAAGATGGAGAGCATAATTCGGTTCAAGATGCTCAGGCTGCGATGCGAATTTATACAACGTTTAAAAAAGAGTGGGAGCAATTTTTAAGAGATAAAAAATCAGGAAAGTTAATTAACAAGAGAGAGGGTTTGGAGGTACTAAGTCAGAAAATTGAACTTGGTAGTCCATTAGATGATGTTAAAATAAAAGGAAGTGATAATCATAAAAAATATGTTAAAAATAAACTGAAAAAAAGATTAAATAAAAATAAATTTTTATTGAAAAATTGAATAAAAATTAAAAAATAAGAAAATGTTTTAATCGATTCTTAATTCAATGATTTTTGAAAAATTTTATTTGTTTTAATTTTTAAGTATTCTTTATAGTATTATAGTTATTACATCACATTAAGATATAATTAAACTAAGTCATTGGTTCGGAGCAATTTTTGATGAAATGAAAATCTTTTGAAAAAAATTAGTTGGTATTTTTAAGAATGGGAGCAAGATGGAAAGCCTAGAAAATTTTTTAAAGAACACAATTATTAGATAATTCGAAATAAGGAAAACTAAATAAAAAAGTCATAAAAAATAATAATTATGAATTTAAAGATGTTTTGATAAATTTAATTTTAATCTTGGTGATTTAAATTTTTGGTCCTTTGACTTAGAGTAGATGGTGTAGCATAAAAAAAAAACAGAAAAAATAAAAACTAATTAAAGAAAAATTATAAATTTGCCAACCATAGATATTGAGTTTCTTAATTATTAAAACAAGACGAATGAATTTAGATATCTTTTTTAAGAATTTTTTTTCTAATTCACTGTTTAGTTTTCTAAATTTAACAATTAAGAATAAAAAAAAATCAATTAAAATTATTAAAATTGAATTTATTTTAACAATTCTTATTAAATTTCAATAAGAGGTTAAATTAACTAAATTAACTTGAGAAAATATAAATTTAAATTTAAATAAAATATTCAAATCAAAAAGGCCTTTATTAAATAAAAATCAAATTAAAACAAAATTATTTTAATTTAATACATGAGATAATCTACCACAAAGCAGCAGTTGAACCACATCCCAAGTTCAATGGAGCAGCAGCAGCAGTCAATGGAAGGTGATTCCAGTTGTTGTATGCGAGTGGAGAAGCAGTGAATGGGAGATGATTCCAGTTGTTGTAGGCGAGTGGTGAAGCGGTCAATGGAAGGTGATTCCAATGGTTCCAGGCGAGTGGAGCAGCAGCTAATGGGGCAGCCAAAGATAATCCGCAAGACATTTTTAAATGTTTTTTTGTTTGAAGGTGGTTAACTAAATTAATTAATAAATTGACTATTTGGTTGATTTTGATTTCCAAAATCTCTTACTATTTATAATCATTTTGCTTTGTTATGTTTATATTATGCATCATTGGATGTCACTAGTTTCAATTGATTAATTCAATAAATTAAAAATCAAAACCAACATATAGAATTTTATAAATTGATCTTTTGTTGAATTTTTTATGTGGGTTTTTTTTTTTGAATATATTTAATTCAAATTAGTTTTATATAATTTTTCAACAGGCTCTCTCAATGTAAACAAAACAAAGCAAAATGATTATAAATAGCAAGAGATTTTGGAAAATAAAATCAACCAAATAGTCAATTTATTAATTAATTTAGTTAACCACCTTCAAACAAAAAAACATTTAAAAATGTCTTGCGGATTATCTTTGGCTGCCCCATTAGCTGCTGCTCCACTCGCCTGGAACCATTGGAATCACCTTCCATTGACCGCTTCACCACTCGCCTACAACAACTGGAATCATCTCCCATTCACTGCTTCTCCACTCGCATACAACAACTGGAATCACCTTCCATTGACTGCTGCTGCTGCTCCATTGAACTTGGGATGTGGTTCAACTGCTGCTTTGTGGTAGATCATTAAATATGATTTATTTTACTTTACAGATTAGTTTTATTCTTATATCTTTTTTTTTCAAATAAAGGCCTTTAAATTTTAAAGTATTTTTTTTGATTTTCAATTAATAATGTTTGTTTTACTTATTTAAAATTAGCTTTCGAAAATTTCCTTTTTAAAATAGAAATAGTACTCTTTAAATTTATATTTAACTAATTATTTATTTTTATTCATATTTAAAGTTTAAATTTATCAAAACAAAAAATTTTCTTTTTTATTCAATCAATTTAAAATACTAAATTTAATTTTTAATCATCAGAAGACAAAGTTTTCTAGTCAATTTTAAATAAATAAGTATTCTTAATAATTAATCTTATTTTATTAACAAAAAAAAAATCCACTTTTTGTTCTAATTCTTTACATTTTATTTTTTATCTAAACGACCTGGGAGTATTTGAAAGTGAATTGATATCGGAAGTCATATTTAAGATGTAATTATTGGCCTCGTTTTTCGAAGACAAAGCATATTTGTTAACATTGCCAGTATTATAATTTATATCCCAGCAACTTGTATTCATGTCTGTCCATATTTTGTTCGTTTGGTCAATATTTTCAACCGAATTGAAATTTTTTTTCTTATTTACTAACAAAACAGGTGGTGAATTTGACTTTACAGGTGGTAGATGTGCAGAGGAATTGTTTGAAAGAGGACTCAAATCAAATATATCAGTAGACAATGCATTTAGCTGTAATTCTCTTCTAAGTTTGTTCTTTTCTTTGATCAAAACTTCAAGTCTGTCATTCAAATTTTCAGTTTCATCATTTAGAAGCTTTATTTTACAATTCAACTGAGCATTTTGTCGGCGCAGGTCGCGTATCTTGGAGTCTCGGTCAGCAAGGGAAGTGACCAAATTGTTTCTTTCTTCTACTAAAAGATGGTAAGAAGAGTTTTCTTGGTTATTGGAGATCTTATTTTGAGCATTGGCCAACATATCTTTGTACTTAGACCTCTCTTTCTGCAAATAGTCCCACAATCGTTCAATTTTATTTTTTTGTTTAGTCTTCCTTAGCTCATACTTTTGCATTAATAAATCAAATTTTTTGCTGTAATCGGAACACTTGACCTCCGAATATTCCAATTTTTTCCTCATTTCATTTAGCTGTTCCTGTAAAGAGGTATTTTTTTCCAATTCTGTATGACTTTTGTCCGAAATAAGATCCAATCTGGATTTGTATCCAGTGAGTTGGTTCCTATAGTCGATGTTTTCGTGTTTCAGCTCGGCATTTTCGTCATGCAAAAGGGTTAATTTCTGCTTGAGCTTTTTTGTTTCTTCCTTCAGCTCGTCTTGTTTGGATTCCAGTTTTTCGCGACGGGCTTTCTCGGTGTCCAGATCATTTTTCAGATTTTTCAATTCTTCCAATTTTTGGTTATAACCAGATTTAAAATGAGTCAGTTCGTTTACAAGTCCATTTGATTTAATTAGCTCGTGCTTAGACTGGTTCAAAAGATTCTTCAACTCACTTATTTCCATTTCGTGTTTGCTGTTTGTTTCCAAAACTTTGGATAAAGTTTCGCGCTCTTCATCCAATTCGCTAATTAAATGGTCGAATTTGGATTGTAAATTTTCAAGCTAAAATATTTTTAAATTAGACATTTTTGTCATAAAATTTATACTTAAAAAAGATTTAATTAAATTTTTTCATTAAATAATTTCAAAGTTTAAGTTGTTAAATATTAATTAAATTTTTGTTTTTTTTTTAATAAATCATTTTCATTTAGATTTTTTTAAATCCAAATATTTAATGAAAAAAATTTGCTTAGATTGTTTGAAAATGGTTTTCTATTTTTTATGATACGGTTTGAAAAATTAAAAAAAAACTTAAAATTGGTTTACAAAAAAAGATAATAACTAAAACGAATATTATTTTAGAATTTAAACTTCGGCATAGATATAAACCTTGTCAAGTCATCTTTTAATTGTGTAGCTTTATTAAGTAATTTAACTGGCTACCGAAGTGAGTCTTTGTCAAGCAAAAAATTTAAAAAATATTATCTTAAAAGATGAAAAAATTGTTTGTCTTATTTGTTCAAAATTAATAAAATTTTATCTTTTTTTAAAACATATATCTCTTTGACCAAGTTTAATCAAAAATGGTAAGCGGAATTTTTTTTTGTAATTTAAAGAATATTTGCCTCAGTTATGCTTATAATTATGAACTAATTATTATACAAAATTTTAGAAAATATTTCTATCTATTCATTATTTTTTTATTTTTGATAAATAAAAAGACTATTTATTTGTTTTTCATCTAATTTTTTGATTTGATTGCATCACTAATTTTACAGATATTATAAATTATTTTTCTAAATTTTCCTAACAAATATTATTGGTGTTTAATTTTCTAATACTTAATAAATTGTATGTTCAAAATGAACCAATATTGAATAGTTATTTGTCATATAACTTTCTATTGTCTTGAATAATTAAACAGCAAAACTTATCAAAATACATTTTACCTTATTTGGCATTTTATGAAAGTATCCTTCCACAAATCAACTCTAACACAATGCTTTAAAGAAATAGAAGTAAGTTTTAATATAAGAGAAAATACAGTAGACGGTTTTTTGCATAATAATGGAATCACTAATTTACATGGTACAGAAATTTTATGTGAGGAAGATTCCGATTTTATTAAAATATACGATCAAAACAAAAAAGCAATTTTAAAAAGGCACAAAAAGAAAGTATTAACTTACGAAGATGTATATTTTAAAAAAGAAAAAATTGACATATTTAACTCAAAAGTCAAACAAATGAATGCTCACAATTCAAAAATATTATTGTTTAGTTTAGATGAATTAAAAGTGGTAAGCGAGATGATCAATTACAATTTCAAGGAAAATCATTTGATACCAATTGAAGATAAATATTCAAAAGGAATTTATGAACAGTATACATTAAGGACAATGGACATCGTATTAAGGACAAAAATGATTCATTTTATTTACTTTTGTAATAAGCTCATGTTTATTCATTCTGATTAAATGTTTTCTATTAAAAGCCAATAAAAGAAATATCAATTTAGTAAGAACAAGAACCGAAAACTGCAATAATGAACTGGATTCGCTGGATTCAATTGATATCCGATTAAGAGAGATTATGTGATTATCGAGACGATTTTAACGTTTTAAAGAGGGAGTCATATAGCTATCTGATGTCTTGAATAATTAATCAGTAGAATTTTACCTTATTTGACATTTTTTGAAAGTATTCTTACTCCTTTTAAGAATCTTGTCAATATTCTATGAAAAAGCTTAAGATGTGATAAAATTCTTAAATTTTGAAAACTTTTTTGCATTGAAAAATAACTGGAATATTTGAACATGTGTTCCTATTGAGTATTTCAGAGGCTATGTTTTTAAACATATACTTACAATAGCAGTTATTCCAGTATAATTTTTTGATCTAGTATTTGGTCAAAAACCAGATAGAAAAAAATACCAAAGCTTGAAATGTAACACAAAATTATTAAGCTTTTAATTTTGAAAATTTTCAAACTCAAATAAATTAGAATTTCTATATTAAGCTTAAATCTTAAACCAAATTAGAATTTCAAAATTGCTACTTGTAATAATCATTTACTAAAATTAGTGATAAAACCAGAGATTTAAGTGATTGAAACTTAACACACCAAATGAAAATATTACCTCTTTGGCTTTTAATTCCAATTTCGAATTGTGGAGTTCAATTTTACTAATTGTACCATTTAAGTCTTCAATTTTTTTTATATTCTTTTGAAAATTTTAGCTATAAAAAAAATCAACATTTTCTGAAAATTTACTCTTTCATTTGTATTTTCCAAATTTTTTATGCTATCAATAAGTCTACTCTTCTCCATTTTTTCCTGTTCCAACTTCAAGTTTAATTCATTTTTCTCATTTTCCAACTTAATAGCCAAATCGTTCTTTTCGCTGAAAATCTTGCTCTGCTCCAAATTGGACATATTGACCATTTCCAACTCGAAACTAGCCTTGTTGTATTTTTCTTGTAAACCCAAATAGTCTTGCATCATTTTAGAATTTTGCTGCTCATTTTGATTCAGTATAAATTTTATCTCCTTATTCAAGCTCTCTATTTCGAGCTTGAAATTAAATTTCTCCTCTTCATAGATATTTATTTTATCATTTAAATTTTTAATTTCTGTTTCGAGTGCGTCTATGCGCTCCTCAAAAGATTTGCGTTCATTTTCGGAATTTTCTTTCAAAGTTCTATTATCTTTTTGCAAAATTTCAATGCTTGACTCCTGATTCTTCACATTAGTTTCTAATTCTAGAATTTTATCATTTTTGGTCTTTAAATTTTCATCCAACTTAACCAATTGATCTTTGAGATTTTTTTTCTCATCTTCATGTCCAACTATGCTCTCATTTTGTTGCTTTACCAAATTTAAAGAGTCCTTATAAGCGATGTCCAAGTTACTAAGCTGGGACCATAAATTATCATTCCTATGCAGCAATTCCTTGAGGCGTTCTTCGCCCAATTCAATGCTTTTTTGATGCTCTTCTTTTTCATGGTCCAAATCGTTCTCCAGATTGATTAATTTTTTCTGTAATATTAAAATGTCGTCTTTGGTTGTCTCATTTTGTTCATATTTTTTGATAAATTCTTTCATTTCGTCATCTTTCAAGGCTATCTGTGACTTGAGCTCATTGTATTGGCTTATCTTGTCATTCAACTTAGTTTGAGTCTTTTCCAAATCAAGCAAGAGCTTTTCGTTTTCACCTCGTATCCATTCGAGCTCCAACTTGGGAGTTTTTATGCTTTTCTCTTCGCTTTTAACTGGCTGAATGGTGGTAGGTTGGACCCGTGGTGAGCTTAACTTATCATTGAGTAACTTTTCATGCTGCTTAAGACAATTGCTAAGTTTGTCATACTCTTTTTTCAAGTGTTCATAATTTAATTTGTACTGGACCAATTCATCAAGTT
This sequence comes from Brachionus rotundiformis, assembly GCA_016802295.1. NCBI lineage: Eukaryota > Metazoa > Rotifera > Eurotatoria > Ploima > Brachionidae > Brachionus > Brachionus rotundiformis. The sequence continues at coordinate 1,017,746 of JAESIW010000020.1, forward strand.
CATTGTTTAAATTTTCTATTTCTGCCTGGTAATTTTTGCTTTCCTCCTTATGGTTCTTTGTTTCGGACTCGAAAATGCCAATCTCGTCATAAAGCTTCTCTAGTTCGGATCTCAAATTTTGGTTATCTTGTTTCAGTTTGGTGTTTTCTAGTTTTAAATTGTCGTCATTGCTCGAAACAGCATTCGATTCATCTTCCTGAATTTTTTTCCTCAAGTCATTTACTTGCTTTCTTAAGACCTCTATCTCGCTTTGGTGAGAATTGAACTCTTCGAGCTCCTGAGAAAATGGAACTGTGTTTTTCAAAGCTGATAGTTCATCCAGCAAGCGATGTCGATCGGCTAGTATTACGGCTATTTTTTCATGAGTTGGTGCACCAACTATTTTTCCAAAGCCTTCTAAAATCAGCATTTCGATGGTAGCTTCGGAAAGATCCTCAGATGTATCCGAGCTAGAAATGTCATGTGGTGTTGCTTGATTTTTTAGACACACTTCCAACTCATACTGGGTGTTCTCAAGCTCGCTTTCCAAGGTTTTTATCTTCGATTTTAGTTGATTGTTCAAGTTTTCTCGCTCTTCAATAAGCAGCTTTACTTTTAGAATTGTATCTTGTAGCTGATAAAAAGTATATTTTAAAATTAGGTAACATAATTTGAATCTGGCACTTGGAAAACTCAAATATTATTGGCAAAAGTAGGATTTTTTTTACCATTTTAATATTTATTATTGCTGTCTAAATTTAGACCACTATTTTTTATATCTTTATTTAATAAAACTTAATAAAATTAAATTTAGTCTTAAAAATTTATTTGAAAAATTGTTCTTATTAATAAACCAACTTTCTCCATCAACTTGGTGGTGTCCAAGTTTCTATAAATTACGTGATAATTAGATTTTACGCTCAGTTGAAAAATTGAAAGAAAATGATGACCACGAAAAAGGCACATTTTTAATCTCTAATTAAACTTTAATAAATTAAGTTTAGTGGATCTCTAAATATTTTAAATTCAAAAATCATCTGATACATGCTATTATTAAAACTAAAGCATGGATATTAAAGCTTCGATTGAGTGTCTGAGATGAAAAAATTACGAAGCTTGGTAAAAAATTGGTAAAAAAAGTGTTACAACTAAGATCAGAAGTCAGATAATTGGTATCATAAAAGATAAGACTAAAAATACTAGCTAAAATGCTAAATTAGTGGGAGTATAAGAAAAAGTGAACCATCCGAAAAAATTATGATGCCCATGGGACCACAAAGGAATCAACAAGGCCTGAGTGACCAAGAAGGCTCACTTATGGGGACCAGAATAATTTATCTATACAAGTAAGAAAAAATCTCACAATAAGTAATAAGAAGTTGGTTACTGAGTTTAAGTCTAAGTAAGTAAGTAGAGAAACAGTGAGGAGATTTATAATTAGTAAATAAAATTTAATTTTAGCACATTTTTTATTTATTAAGTAATCCATCTATTTGATATTTAATTTGTTTTTGTTTTTACTTTTTTTTATTTATTGATTTTTAAGTCGGTGATAGATAACTGAAGAATCAATTTTATAAAATTTTATCGAAAATAATTTAGAACATACATCTAGATAAGATAGTAAAAAATTTCATACTAACAATACTATTTTCATAGCTATTAATTTAAGTATTCATAAAAAATGAACTCACAATATTTATAAACCACTAACTGATAGGACTAAATGATAAGATTATTTTATTCATCTTAAAATTTTTAATGAAAGACTAATAAATCTTAATGCTAATTTTGACTTCAATTAGTCTAATTAATTTTTTAAAATACTTTAAAATGAGCAATTAATATAATTGATGGAGCTTATGGTTTATTTTTAATTTAAAATTTAGTGAATTAGATTAATTTTAATTTTGTTTAAAAAAATACTTAATATAAAATTTATGTCAAAACTTGATTACTTTTTAAAATTAGACCATACACAAATTATCTTGAAGAACTAAATTAAAAAACCAATTTCGTTAAATGCCAATAAATTGAAATAAAATACTTCCTTCATTTGATTAAAGTTATAAAATAAAAATTGATTACCTGAGATATTTCTTCCTTGTGCTCGTGGTCAAACCGCTTAATGTCCTCAATTTTGGCAAAATACTTGCGCTCCAAATCGACAAATAAATTGAAGAAATAAGTAAGCTTAACATGTTCAGATTCTCTCAAAAATTCAGCATCCAAACTCAAGCGTTCTAGTTCTTGTTCGAGAAAATTATCTATCAGGTCCATGTTTGGTAAATTTGCCGCTCCAGAGCCGCTTTTTCGAGCTTAAATTTTGTTTAAACCAGCCAAAACGTTAATAACAAAATTTAAATTTTAAATTTATAAAATACAATATTGGCAAGGCTTCGCATCTAATCTTAAAAAAAAATTTTAATTAGCCAAGCAGTGTAAAAAGACCATACAAGTGAAATCGGTTGTTTAGCACCGATCGAATCCAAAACACATTCTAATTAGTCCTATACAAAGCTAAGTAGTCTATTTACGGTAAATATTATTTTGAGTACAGGTCTAGAATGAATATAATTAATGAATATATTCTCTCTAGTAGCCTCGTTCTAGCTTAGCTATAACAGTTCTTGAAAGCATTCAAATTTGCACGTAGTTAAGGCGAAAATTTTTAGAAATTTAATTTATGTTGAATTTGAGGTGAATATTTTATTAAAAGGTAATCAACAAATGATAAGAGCCTAGTTTTAAAAGCACTTTAAATTGAAGAATTTCGAGTCCAGTCAATGGCCTAATACCTCCAAGCAAATAGATTTATCTGGCTGTGTCACTATTATGGGAAAATTAGCTAAAAGTTTTATCATTTTTAAAATTGTCCCTCGATTCCAAGCCCCAATATGAAAATAAAAACTACGATAATTTAGAATCAAATTTCCCTAGGTAATCAAGGATAAATAAATTTTATAAATATAAAATAAATTGCATTCAAAAATTAAATTCTTTTTATAGAACATGACCCAAAATATTTGCTCTCATGTAAAAATCTTGATTCTTTTATTAAAAATAAAATTTAAATAGCCCAAATTGGCATTAAAGTCTAATTTGATTTTTGTCTCAAATTGTTTAATTAGTTCAAAAGACAAGTGAAATTGTTGCAAAATAAATACGAAAATATATGGAAACTGTTTGACATTATTGAGATTAAGATTATATGTGGCTAATTTAATGGAGCATTTAATAAAAATTAATTCTTGATTAAAATGAAATTAAGAAATTTAATTTTGCTTAATTGAAAAAGGAATATTGGATTCAGTCGAGTGTAACACGGGACAGTTTGCTTTATCTATCGTGTTTTAAGTATAAAACTTAGGTTCAAATTTTTAATAATCATAAATAAAATGTTCACAATTTAAATATAGAGATAACATATAAAATACAAGTCTCACATTTATCAATAAATGTAATTTTTCCTCCATTTCCGTTGATTATAGACTCAGTCTTTGTAAATTAATGACTTTATTTAATGTATTTAGTCTTTCTTTGACCTGCTTAGTTATCTATAAAAAAACTATTGACTAAATTTTTTTAATTACTGATCTATTTAAACAGTTAACATAGACATTATTTTGAATAAATAAAAAAATGTTAAAGAAAATCATTCTCAATCATCGAAAACATAACTTGATAATGTTAAAAGCGCCTTATTGTTTATTTTTAGATAAGAAAATAATTATATTTGTTTCCTCTAAGAATTTTTATAAAATTAAAAGTAAATATTGAAATTGTTGTAAATTATTAGATAACTTTGTGTAATAAATTCAATTAAATTAAAGTGAGGCTATTTTGACAATAATAAATTTTATACTATAATATATAAAATATTAATAAATATGAAATTTATTAAAAAAACTTAATCTTGTTATTACTTTCATTTTTATAGAAATTTTATTTAAAGAAAAGTTTTACTATGACAAAATGAACTCATAAGTTCTTTTTTAAGATTACAGAACATATACTTTTATTTAAAAAATATGTTTTGAAAACATATAAAATAATCAGCACAAGTTGGTTATAACAAAAAAATAATTTTTTATTTTTATGAGCACTAATCGTGAAGTGTATTGAATTATTTATAATTTTGCTGTATTGTTTTTTGTTTTAAAATTATAATTTGAATTAATCAAGGATAAATTTTATTTTTTATTACTTTTTAATAAATGATATGCATTTTTAGCATCACTTTACTCAAAAAATAACTTTAAGTAAAATTCGGCTAGCACAGACTGATATCTAAAAATAAATATTGACATACAGAATTAACTCAAAATTTTAGACATTTCTAATTTTTTTAATTTTTAATTATTACTTATAGTAATTACGATATTAAAAAAAATATTTTTTTAGTTGAATAAAAGTTGAATATATTTTTAATTTTTAGCATGTTGAATTGAATCAATAAATATTAATTTCGTTCTAAAAGAAAAGAGAATGACTAGAATTTTTTTTAAAAGTAAGGATGAAATAAAATAGTAAAAAATTAGTAATAAATGAATGTAAAATAGTTTAAATTATGAACTTATAAATTAAAAAAGATTACTTAAGTTTCTCAATTAAAAATCATTTTTTTAATGATTAATTGAAATTAAGTATTATTTTTAAAATGAAAATTATTCGGAAAAAAAACGAAACAACATGGTTCGATTTGTTCCAAATTTAGTATTTTATTAAAAATCACAAATTGATTTTCATAAATATTCTTAAATTAATACCAAAACTATTTATTTAATATGCTTTATTGAAAACCTTATTATTTAAATAACTTATAATAAAATTATAAATATTCCTACAATTGTACTTAAATTATCAAAAATAAAAAATTAAATTTAAAACATTATTCAGTTATTCTCTTCTGTCCAGTAATGTTAATTGTCCATGTATCTGATAACATCCAATTTTCAATTTGTATTAAAGAAAATAATTACATTAATTTCTTTAAATTATAATTAACTTGAATAGATACGAACTTAGCTGAATTTTTTATTTTTAATGATTGTAAATGAAAGAATGACAATAATTAAATAATTTTTAAAAAATTATAAAAAAAATTCTTTTTCTAATGAATTAAATTTAAATAAAAAACAATTAAATTAACTTCTAACAAAAAAGTTAATGAAAAAAGGAAGAAAAGAATACCTTGTTTATCAAAATATTACAAATATTAGCCCAAAATCAATATTATACTTCCTGAATTTTTTTATTTAGAGTCTTTAAATATGATAGAATAAAAATGCTTTTAATTTGATCAAAAACATGTTTATTTACAAATAATTATTTAATATTAAAAAATAAAAAATGATTTATAAATCGGATATTCTTGTGGACTGGATAGAATGAGAATATTATGGCAAATATAGGCTCGCTTAACCTAATAGAATTTCAAGTTGTGAAGGGTCTTGTCGCAGACAAAAAATGTGTTATAATTATTTTGCTGAAAATTTAAGAGTGAATTTAAAGAAGAATGACTCGGGAAATTTGAAATAAATTTTAAGGAATAGTGGTAATCTAATAGAACCAGCATCAAAATCATTAAATAGCGAAAAAAATTGGATTTTTTTATTCAAGACTTCTGAATAGTGTTGTTATCAAGTAATGAATGTTACACCAACACCAACATTCAAGCATCCAATATTTATTAAAAAAAATCTTTAAAATATTGGGTTTTTACAGATTTTCCGACTAAATTTAAGAAATTTATATAAATTATTATTTTTTTTTGAAATTTTTAGATAACTACTTTACAATATCAATAATAAGTATAATAAATGCTAATAAGTCTTCACAACAAAGGCACTAGGCTGTTGATTGGCCTTGAAATTGAAAAAAATTAAGTTTTTTTAATACAAGTGTAATAAAAACAATGTGACCAAGCGATCAGTAATAAAATATTCAAGAATTCATTACTTAAATATATCAATTTGATTTTCACAGATTACCTAATAAAATTCTGGCAATTTAACTTGAATATTTTAATATTATCCTTTTTTTTAATAATTTTATCAAAAATTTATTAAGTTGTAGAAATACTTCACAATAATTAGATAAAAAAGTGTCAATCGGTGTTTATAAACCTTAAAGTTGAATGTTTTTAATTAAAACATATTAATTGTCTCTCAACTTGGTCAAAAAGCATGTTTAATAGCAAAATTTTATTCAATATTAAGAATAAAAAATGATTTATAAATCGGATATTCTTGTGGACTGGATAGAATGAGAATTTTATGGCAAATGTTGGTTCGTTTTTAATCCATAGTTGTATAACTAGAAGTAGAGCGTCTTATCGCAGACAAAAAAAATGTCCACATGAGATTTTTTTTTAAATAATGTACCTGATACTAAATGCTAATGAAAAAAGGTTTAATTTTAATAAATAATGTATTCATAATACGTATATAGATATTGATAGATTATGAATTTGAACGCATGCAAGTAATTATTACAAGCCAAAACGGCATATATAAATGAAGCGAACTCGCTCACCAATCTCCAAAGCATCATATCACAAATTCAACTAAACAAAAATCAAGAAATTTCCATCTAAATTCTTTTTGTTCATTTAATTTTCTCTTCAAATTTAGCTAAAACTATTAAAACATTTTCCTAATTTTTTGTAAGCTTAAATTTAACTTTAATAAAACATTCTAAACCGGACTTAAAATTAATTTAACTTATCGATTAGGTTCATAAACTATATAAACCACTTTCACAAAACAAATTTAACAAAATAAAGCCGAACTGTCTCAACAATGGGCCGCCTCTCAGCCTATGCCAAAAACAGAATTTTGAAGCTGAGATTCAAGAAGAACAAGCGCATCATTCACATTGTAGAGATTTTGAAGCGTGACGACAACATAAAGGTCTCGCGGCAGGCAGTGAGCACATTCTTGAAAAAGTATCTGGAAACCAACTCCATATATGACAAGCCGCGCACTGGACGCAAGCGCAAGCTCACTCAGGAGGAGATACAACTGATAGGACAGGTGACACGGCTGAACCGCGACATTACAGCCAGAGCCATCAAAGAGTACTTGAACTTGAATGTGTCGACTTATACCATTCTGCGAGCGACCAAGCTCTTCGAATGGAACAAGTCGAACGAGTCTAAATTGGACGAAAATGGCAGCCCGAGACAAAAAGGCTCGCCTAACCGAGTGCCTAGGAAGTATACCAAGCGCAAGTCGGCCCAGGCTGCCGAAAGCGATGAGCTCAATCACTCCAATGACCTAAATGACTTGTCGTTCAACAACGACGAGGATGAGATTGAAAAAATCCAAATCAAGCCTTTGACAAATCAGGAGATGAACAAAAAGATGGCCGCCGCAGCTGCAGCTGCGTCTGGACACAATTTGAACGAGGACGGACAAGAGATCAAGTCTTACTCAAGCACCAAACCCAGACAAAATGCCAACTCAATACCAGGTACGTTTTGTAGCTCACAATCCACTCATATAAGATACTGGATGATTCTTACCACAATCTTATTTCTAAATAATCTAATAAATGCTTTAAAACCTTTTTTTCATCATTATTTGGTCGATATGGGACCAGTTATGTAAAAATAAGATCTTATAAGATTCTTATTCGAATCTTATTTATAAAAAATATTTAAAGCATCTTCTTTAAGCATTATTTGGTCGATATGGGACCAGTTATGTAAAAATAAGATCTTATAAGATTCTTATTCGAATCTTATTTATAAAAAATATTTTCCAAATAAAGGAGCTAATAAAATTTTGTTTAGACTTTGAAAAAGTGGACCTGGACTTGATAGAGCACCGGGAGCTTCTCATACTAAAGAATCTGTCCTGCTCGCCGATGTCTTTCGCAACAAAAATCCTATTCAAAATATTCAAGATAGAAGAGCTGCACGGGCACAATGTGTCCGGCAAGACGCTTAACAAAAACCTAAAGGCCAAGCTGCCACTAGACCCGATCCGAATCGGGTACATAAAATTTCTAGTCGAGAAGTATTACGACGAAAAAGAGTGTAGAGAGATGCTACATGGGGCTACAAGTACCAAACAAGACTTGTGGAAGTCGTGTCACACGGCCATAAATAAAAGCATTCTGATCAGTGAGAGAAAGGCGGCCGTGGCGGCACAGCAGGCCGAGAAGAAGAAAAGCGAAGAAAGCCAGCCCAAGGAGGAAAAGGAGAACAAAACAGATGAGAAAAAACGCAAGCGCACATTCACCTCGTCGTCGGAAGGCGAAGATTTCGATGACAGCCTCGAGTCGGAAGAGTACGAGTCCGAGGACAATGCCAACGATGAAGAGGACGACGACGAGATAGAAATGTTCAAAAGTCAGAAGCTAAGTCGCAAAAAAACCCGAACCAAGACCAAAAAATCCAACTCTCAGTCGGATGAATCAAACGAGTCGGACACAGACGAATATGCCAATGAGATAGAGCTGATTCAGAACATTGAAAATCGGCTGGTGAATCCGAAGGAGACCGAGAGTGACAAGCCGGCAGCAGAGGCCGAACAGGCCACTGAAGAGTCCAGCGAGGCGCTCGCCGCAGCCAACATAGCTGCCGCGATGAAAAAACGATTTGTCGTTGTGGCGCCCAATAGCGAAACCAAAGAGTCCGAAGTATCTGATCAAGATAAAAAAGAGGATAAAAAAGCGACCAGGCTGAGCAGAAAAAATAAAAAGGCTGAAGATGATGTTGAGGTTAAGCCAGAAAAAGAGGTGCCCGATGAGCCGAGTATGGTGGTAATGCCCAGGAGAAATATGCGCAATAGCAGGGCTAGAAAGGAGTCGGACAAAGAAGAGGACAAGTCGGAGAAAGAATCGGAGAAGAAAAGCTCCGATTCCAATGAGCGCATTCAAACTAGACGGTCAACTAGGGCCACTGTTTTGAACAAATCAACTAGTAGAAGATAGTACATAAATGTTATTTGAGTTTTAACATGAAAAAATAAAATGTATAAATTTTTGAATTTTTTTTGTTTATTTTTTTTTCTTAGGAGGACGGTTTACTAAGGTTGGTTGAAAAATCCGATTTTGTTATCTATCTATCTATCTCTATTATCTCTAAATCTGATTTTGTAAATTTTTCACATTTTCACAAATTCGCTTAAAATACCATTTGTTTTGTGTTTTTTAATTATACAGAAAAAAGAAGGAAAGCAAAGTAGGCTCAGATCGCCACCTCACTCTCTATAATTTGTATGTTATTTACTTTTTTTTTTAAATTAATATTTTTTTTAATTTAAAATTTAATTAGATAATCAAGATGTTATAAAAATAAAAAGAATAAAACTCACTTGTAATTTTAATTTTAATAATATTAAAAATTGAGACCTATTTAGTAGTAGTAGTATTTCTTGCTGCGACACCTAACATGTAGATTGTCTAAGCCCATCACCGCCAATTGGCCGTGTAGAGCTGTAGCAGCCGATTCCGTTGAACTTATCCAAAGCCATTTTAAAATAAGCGGTTGACATGGATTTCACCACATTTTCTGGCAACTTATTCCAATGCGGAACTACTCTATTTGAGAAAAATAGACGTCTGGAACTTACTGCAGCTGCAAATCGTTTCTAATTTGAGCTGGGAAATTATCTCTCTAAACTCTAATGCTATTTCCTCTTAATCCCCCAGCTGGTCCCTTGTTTTATGATTTGTTCACCATATTTTTACCAAGCTTACTTTTTTTATTCCATTAACTAATTTGTACATTTCAATCAAGTCCCCTCTCACCCTTCTTTCACTCAGCTTTGTCAGTCCTAGTTTTGTCAGCCTCATTTCATGCGGCATGTTTCTTACCGACAAAGGTATTTTTGTTGCCCTCTCTTGCACTTTTTCCAACGCATTCACCTCCATTTTCATACTTGGATTCCAAGCCTGCACAGTCTAGGTATGGTCTCACCATGGATATATACAATCTTACTCACAGTCTTTCCTCATTACCTGTGAACGTTCGTTTTAGCATTCCAAGTAACCTACTCGCGATCGCTTTTCACTTGGCTGGTCCACTTTAAATCTGATGAATTCATAACTCCAAGATCCCTTTTACACTCTGTGGTCGCAAGTATTACATTTCTGTTGCTTTTTTGTGTATATTTATGCCTTCCATTTTGTCTGCCGAAATGCAATAATTTACATTTTTCAGCACACAGTCCCATTCGCCAGACCTCTATCCATTGACATACTGCATCCAGATCTTTCTGTAGCATCGCTCTCTCATAAACATTATTAACTATGCCAAGTATTTTTGAATCATCTGCATATAATTCCATTCTATTTGAAACACAGTAGGTTATTTATGTACAGAACAAATAGTAGGGGTCCAAGGACAGACCTTTGCGGAACTCCACTCAGTACGTCTGACCATCTAGAAATTCCATCACCAAATACAACTCGCTGAGTTCTCTTACTCAAAAAATTTTCGAGCCACCTTACTATTTTCTCACCTAGCCCATAACCACGTAGTTTATGTAGAAGTCGTTGATGCGGTATCGTATCAAAAGCTTTTGAAAAGTCTAATAGTATTTCATTCACAATGTTACCTTTGGCCAACTTTTGTCATTCAAAGTTAAAATTCAATTTTTCAAAACATTTGACATTCCTTGTATTGATTATTGACTCATTCGTTGTCAATTTATTTTTCAAAAAAATCAAAATTGCTGTATTTTCATTATTCTCCTGAAAATCTAAGACAGAAATTAAAGATGAATGATTCGAGAAATTTGAAATATAATTTAAGGAATATTGAGAATCTGATAGAACCAACAAAAACAGCAAACGGCGAACAAACTTTTGGATTTTTTTACTCAAGACTAATAAATTGCTCTGTGATCAAGAGATCAATTTTCAACAATATTAATTTGATTTTCTCAGATTTTGTACTCAAAAATTCAAAAAATTTAATTTAAACACTTCAATATTTTACTTTTTTTTACTATTTTTAGTTTGTAAAATTATTTTATATTATTTAAATAAATGGAGTGTTAATCGGTCTTTATGACAAGGGGATTAGCTTATTGATTAACCTAGAAATTGAATTGAGTGGCTCTGGAAACTGTTACGATGTGAAAATAACCGTTACAGCCGTATCATTTAATTTCAACAACTGATCTTTCGACAAACTAAATATATATTTATAAATTCAAATAGTTGAGTGAGAGATTTGTGAGGGCGGGACTAAGTAATTCTGTTCCATTGGTTGTCAAACTGGCTGAAGAATATTAAGCTGGAATCGGATCAAGATATCTCCAATTGCGGACTCCACTGAATTGCTACCTAACTATATCTTCTTTTTTTTCATGAAACATCAAATAATTAATCATGAATAGCCTCACTTGATACTAAATTTTATTTTAAGTTTACTCCTAAATTCAAAACTATTTTATTAATTCACTAACTATATATATAATTTACTTCTAAAAATTTAACATGGTTGTACTGGACGATAAATCAAAACTCGTTCGCCTTGTTAAAAGATATGTATACGAGAATTGGCAGTGCTTCATTTCAATTTTTAAAAAAATATCCAAAAAAGACATGACAACAGTCTTACTCTTAAAGCTAAAGTGTCGCTTCTTAATATCAATTGAATGAAGTGCTAATTTTTCTTTTTGGGATATTTTCCATAGAATCAAACTGTTTATTTGTAATATTCGATCTATTTTGAATTTATGGTTTACAACTTTAATTTATGTTTGTTAGCTTTGGCATACAAAAATTGACCAAACTATAACACGAGTCATGCGTAGAGGATTACAACTTTCTAGAATATTTCCTTAAATGTACAAAATAAACTAAGAATTAGCTCTAGGATACTTCATCCTCCCCGACTTAAAAAAAAATGAGAAAACTAAAAAAAAATCTTCCAAAGTTTATAATTTAAGATTCATAACAGAGTTTGTTTATCTGTTAAGGATTTAGAATTCGGATTGACTTGAAAATGTTAAGCTTGAGTTTAGTTGATTTTCTTGCTGACCATTATCATCACCCAGCAAAACTTCAGTCCGACTCACTTCACCAAATTTCCCAAACACTGACAAGTTCCTTATTTATTCTATAATTCATTCATAATTTTTTTTATATTTTATTTTACTTTTGATTTTTTAATTTATATTTTTATTCTGAAGGAGCGTAAGCTCGATACAGATATACAAATAATTAAATTAACAAATAAAATATTTTAACAAATAATTTTGCTGTGCCTTCCAAAGGAAAGCTAAATGACTATTATGAAACATCTTTTGATTTTGATTTTTATTTTTATTCTAAATTTATCAATCATTTGCTAATAGATGAATTAAAATTAGATATTGCTCTTGTTTCTAAGCGAATAATACATAATATAATATAAATGATAAAAAATAAATAAATATAACTATAACATAATAAAAATATATCTTTTTCTGCTTTACCAATTATACGCTTTTTAAAGTTGCTTGAATATGTACCAATTACCTTTTCCATTTTGATTTTTTTGAATTTTTTAACGAATTTATTGAAGTAAGCATTTCTTCGATCAATAGGTTCCTCTTTGAAACAAATAGTACGATACAATAAAAGTCTTATATTTAAATACTAATCTAATTATTTTTTAACTGACCCCTTCAGTAAAAATTGAAACCAAATTGGTAAAAGAAGACAAATTTTTAGGCATTAGACTTGCTTTAAGACTAACTTATAATATTTGAATATTTTAAAGAGAGATAACTATTGGTTTCACTTGGTAACTGTCTCATAGCTTGTTTGACAATTTATTTTTATGATCTACGATCCTGAAAATCAATAACTTCAATTTATTATCATGATGCTTTAACTAAATTAGTATTAAATGTAATCTTAATTGTATTGTCTACAATATTTATTATTTTTAATATAAACCTTTACTTTAAATATATAAAACTTTATTTCATTTATTCGTCTTATTCGAATGTTTCTACAACTTAGGCCTTAATTTAAATCTCACCTTGTCCGGGGATTAGGAGATTTTTAGACCTTAAAAATATATAAAATTTTATGATTATTTTTTTAGTAAAATTTAATATATATTATTTTTGCTTGTAAAATTATCAAAAATTTTATTTTGTGAAAGAATAAACAAACAAGCCTAGCTTTTATTTGGTTTTAATACATTTAATTCATGTGAAAATTTTAAAATATTTGTAACATAATTCGCCTAATATTTAGATCATTTTATTAATTTTAATTAATTTAAAAACGTTTTATCATATTTATTTGTAAATAGGTATATCTTCTTTAATCTAAAAGCCTCCTCATATCTTAAAAACAATCTTTTCACATTAAAAGCTATCAGAACATCACTTCCATTTAAAAATGAAAATATTTTATTCAAAATTCATGAAAAGTCTTTAAAAAATGATTTGAAAGCTTATATTTTGCTTTAATTTGATTAAAATATCGATTTCTAATTAAAAATCAATCACAAATAATAGATAATAGATAAATAAATAATTAAGTGATGAGGTATTTTATAATTTTTACTCAAATACCAATAATAACCCAATATTAGATAAAAGTTATCATTTTTTCCAATTTATTACAATCATAAATACACTAAATAAATAATTATATAAAATTAATAAGTTTGTTTCTAAAATCTATTGATTAACTTTAATTCAAAAAGAAAACTCACATCTATTTTTATATTAACTTTTTTTTTTTAATTTTAAGTCAATTAGATCAAATTTTTAAACATTTTATTTTGTTTATCTCTATAATACATTAAAAATTGCTGATTTGTTCCAAGTTTGATTAAGCTTTTTTTTTAAAAAAAAAGAAAAAACATTAAAAATAACAATAAAATAATTTCCAACAAAAAAGAGACAGAGTTTCCAAGAATATTTTCTTTTATATAACCAGTTTTTTTTTTAATTATTTTTGTTTTTGCTAATTAACACCAAATAAATTGGTTTTCTTACACATACACAAACAGGCTCGGATTAAAATTGTCTTCTGTGGTATTTATCCGGCTCGTAAAATGAAGTAACCACAACACGATTGGAAAATTTTCGCCCAGTCAACTGCTGCTGAGCCTTCTGACTGTCGGTTTTAGACGCATACTCAACAAATATTTTGCCTACTCCAGGAACCTCTACATTCGGAATGGGCCTTGGTATCTCAACGCTTTTAACAGAGCCGTATTTGCCACACTCTTTCTTGATGTCCTCCAAAATGTCCTCATATTCCTCGTCATCTTCGAGCTCTTCTTCAGTGACCATGTTGAGCAAGCAGAGCACTTCGGTGACAGGCACCTTGCTCGCCTCGGCCATGTTCAGTCCGGGCACTTGTACCATTACGGGTATGTTCGGGTTGGCGAGCGGAACTGGCTGCGCTTTGGCGCCAATGCTCGCCAGCTGAACTATCAGCTTCTTGTCTCCTAGCTGCATTCCATGCAGGCCCTGAATGGCAGCATCGGTGATGTGCGGGTCCACGTACTCGCAAAACGCGTAGCCCTTCGACACACCTGTCACACTGTCTTTTACTAAATTGAATGCTTTTAGAGGACCAAAAGAGACCAAGAGCTCTTTGACCTGGTCCTCATTCAAATAGGTCGGCAAGCCGCCTATGAATATTTTGAATGGTGAGTCTCCTACAATGGTTGAGACCACGCCCGGTATGCACGGCGTGTCGGTCATGCCTGGCATGGCCTGGTAGTCTCTCGGGCGGCGTATCTTCAGCGACTGGCCCTGGAAGACTATGCCGTCAAACGCCATGGCGGCCGTGGTCTCGTCAATGGAGCGAAATTCAAGAAAAGCAAAATTTTTGTCCAAGTTTATTTGTACAGCAATGACAGGCGCGCCTTCCATTTGAGACAGACCAGTGAGCTCCATTTGCTGATTGAAAAAGTCCATCATGGCCTGTTCGGATACGCCAAACGGAATATTTCCCACATACAAGCGTCTTGATTGCATGACTACATTTGAGCCTACAATTGGCGTAGCTGAGGCCGGATTTAGCGACGGAATGGGCATGTTTACTGGCGCTTTGATCACCTTTCCTTGCATGGTCTTGAACTGCATTGGAGTTATGTGCTCGTAGCCAACAGGCGGCACGTCCCAGAATTTGTACTTAATCTTTGGTTTTTCTTTGACAGTTTCGGCTTTTTCCTCTGTCTTGGCCGGCTTGCGGCTGCGCTCCTTGTCGCGTTCCTTGTCCCTGTGGCGGTCTTTGGAACGCGACCGGCTTCGCCGCTTTTTGTCTCTTGAGCGCGATCTGGTACGCTTTTTTTTGCGGTCTTTGGACCGCGATCGAGACCGATGCTTCTTCTTTTTTTCCCTATCCTTATCTTTGTCTCGATCGCGGTTCTTCTCGCGCTCTTTGCCATTCTCGACCTTGGAGCTCTCGGCCGGCTCGTCCGCGTCTCCATAGTTCTCCTGTATTGTTGACATTGAATCTGTAAGCATTCTTACCACTTTCTGCTCCCTTATTTGCTCTCTATCTAAGTGCCAAGTTAAAACAAGAACTCAATTTACCATAAATTCAAAATTTATGTTGTTTCGAAGTGTTTTTATTCTATGATTTTGAAATTCATGACGAATGCTGTCGAGAAGCTCTCACAAAATGCACAATTTGCAGACCACCATTGCCATTCGAGTACTAGCTAATTAAATGCACAATTTTGCATCCAAGTTTGTCTTAATTTCAATTAGAATATTCTCTTGTTTGGGCACAAAAATGGATTTATTTATGAGAAATTTTTTCCAAAACTACCAACGTGCTCTTCGGGTAGGCTGGACAATTTTTACCACATAATTACATGCTTTTCAATTGAAGAAAAGCAGACCTGATAAGCTGCTCAAGCTCCTGTCGGCAATTGAGTACACCGAGGCTATTTTGGAAATAACAGCGAGCAAACTGTTTGGAAAGACATTTAAATGGTTGGTGGTGTTTGTGACCCAGTTGGCAAAGTAGACGACCAGTCTTGGTTTGCTTTTGAAATTGACTTTTTTTCTTGTAGAAGCATAATTAAGCTACAATTGCTGATTTTCCACAAGATTGGTATCCAGCCAACGCCGTCTCTTTTCAACTTCAAGTCTTTGATTGAGACCAAGAAGTGTGAGCCTAGTGGTGAAAAGAAGGAGGGTTTTTTTGTCCTCAAGCATTCTGGACGGGCTGTCCGAACTATCAAAAATTGTGACTACAGAAATAGTTTTTTAATTTAAAAGGAAATTTTTTTTTTTTTCAGCACCGGTGAATTTGGAGAATCGAGATTGGACAGTGCCACAAGTGAATGTAGTTGGGCCACAAAATGAGCAGCAAAATAACCATTTTGATCCAAATTCGAACAAAATGAGATTTTTGGCCGAGCTGATCTACATCGCTCGACCCATATGCCACAGTTAGTTTATTAACTAATAATTAGAAGAAAATAACTATTTAATAATTAAGTAACATCTATGCTTTTGTTCAAGCCGAAGTCTTGGGCTCAATATTTGATAGCTTTATCAATGGACACCACCAGGTAGGAACAAATCTGAGTCCAATTAGAAATTAATTGTTTCTAAGCTTATTTTTGATGAATGGCACTGATAAAATGAGCAATGACCAAAAGGAAGAGTTGAAAAGAAGAACCTTGGGTCTTTTGTATTATTTTCTACGCAGTCCATTCTACGACATATATTCAAGTTCTTTAATAAATTTAATTTTGACCCTAATAGAGCAGCGTGTGATTGGGACCAAATTTATAATAAGTAATTGGCACTTTAAAATTTTAACTATTTTTAATATTTGGTCAAGAATATATCAAAGAGTATATACCATACTGGCAATCAATTTACAACTACTGTTGGGTGGCTTAAGAACATTTTTCGTAATAATTAAGTTTAGTTAATTTAATAAAATTAATTTTGAATTTGATCTATTTTTGTGGTTTTATCTTCAAAAACTGAGTATTTATTGATAGAAATAAAGTAATTTATTAATTAAAAGAATAAAAATTATTTTTTATGTTTATAAGTTTGGCTTTCTTTTTTTATTTGTTTTACTGTCCTCAGAAATAATAATCCCAAATAAGGTAAAAATATGATTTAAAAAATTCCATTCCAAACTGCCTGGGAGTCTCTCCCAAATTATATTTAAATAAATAAATAAATAAATGATTTAAAAAAATTACCTGACATTTTTTCTTTGTTTTAAAAGATTATTCGATTATAAAATTTTTATTTGTGACATATAAGTATATTAAATATTAATTTATTTAACACTCCTTTAATTATATTTCAAAAATGACTTATAATTTTTGATAATTTTTCTTCACGATCAATTACTAATTTTTTAAAAAATCATTCATCATTTTTTAAATATAATGAATAAGGACTAATTTAGTTATTTTCTAATCATTAATCATTTATAAATATCAGTTATGTTTTCTCATTAAAATAAATTAACAATTACTTAAAAAATTTAGTTAAATGGTTTTTCATAATCAATATTATTCAATAAAAAGGTCTTATTTGTATTCAAATTATGTTATTAATTCACATATACATTTAATACAATACATTAAATATAAAAATATATAAAATGGCTTTTAACTTTTTTAATAGTTGTACTTTGTTCTTTGTGTTGTATAAAATTAGTTATTTTTGTCACCCTTCTCTTTTGGCAACAGGGCTTGGGACCGGCTTTGACAGAGTTATGACGGCGTCTTTCCCTAAGAAGCCAGTGGGACGTTCATCATAAACAGCGCCACTCATCCGAACACTTAAATTGGCTGCGAACTCGGCAACTATTTAGACTAGCTTGGAACCACAAACCAAGCGACTTCTCTCACACACGAGATAAAGTCTTAACTTAAAGCTTCCAAAGTTTCGTCTATCTGCAAAGGGTCATCTGTACAGCAGATTCTCGCTCCTTTCGGATTCTATACTGGGAGATGGTCGAAGCCAGCGGCGCCCTCATACGACAAGACTTGGACAAAGACCCGTAGGCCTATGTACCCGCCATACAGCTCTTCTGAAGACTACGTGAAAGACCACACACACATAAGATGCATGTGACTGCTACCACCCTCCTCTTTTTTCATCAGGGCTTGGGACCTAATGATCGGCAGAGTTATGGTGACTGCTTCTTTCCCAATTTTTTAATTAAATTTCTAATTTTTTAATAAATTATATCTAAAAATATTTTTTAAAATTTTGTATAGTATGTAATATTCCAGTCTGTCCTTATTTAATTCTTATTAAGTAACTGAAGTGATAGAAAAATTAAAATGATATTTTTATTTAAATTCTCATAAAAAGTATACTAATCTTTTGATAATCAATTAAAATGGAATAGAAAAATGAAAATTTAAAAATAATTTCTTATTTTGAAATCTCATCTAGTGATGGTAAACCGGTTCGAATTTAAAACCGGTTCAATTTGAATAACATAAGTATTAAGAAAAAAATTTTTTTTTTCAATTTTTTTTATAAGAATTGAATTTTTCTCAATTGTTTTTTTGAAAAAATTTAAAATTAATAAAAAAAAAAGTTTTTCGATCAAAAATCTTCTTTTTATTTTTCGGATATAATCTGTTTAAATACAAAACCGGTTCCAAAAACGAACCGGTTTCCTAACCCTAATCTCATCTCTGATCATTTTTTAATTATATTTGAAAGTTATTATTTTATTAAAATGTTTAAAAATAATTCATTTTAATAAAATGATTTGTAGACATTTGTAACCATTCAGAAGATCTAAATTAAACAATGAGTTACTTGGTGCAAGACGGATCACTCATTTTCTTGATTTATTCCTTTGTGGAGCTTGAAGCATTGAAACATGTCGCCTCTTATTCTCTTATCAACATTTCAGTCCACCTTTTAGGAAAATTTAGATAATTAAGAGAACATTTAAGAAAGTTTAAATCAATTTATGAAGTATGTCTATAATAAAGTATCTAACGGAGTTTAAAAAATGGCATGGTTTGGTGTCTGTTGGTTTGCAGTAAAATCAGTCACTTCTTTGGCAATTAGTTCGTCATTAAATCTTGAATGAATTTTATAATCTTGAGAATTTTGTTTTGGGTCATTTGAATGTCACTAAAATAAAGGATAAAGATAGTAGGTGATAATCAACTTCCTTGCTTTGATAGTCTTTGGTATATTTCTAAAGTTCTGTCTTTTAAGATATTTTTATATAATTTTAGAGGTTTGTTTTTAGACCTTTTGACTTAAGTTTTTCAATTATGCCACTGTGGGATTTCTTATCAAAGGCTTTCTCTAGGTCAAAAATATAGCACCAGTAAACCCATTTATTATGGATTGATTGATCTTAATCACTAAACATAGAAAATGGTCTATAAATGAGATTCTTCAATTTTTGTGTCTAAATTAATACATGTCGGTAATCGTTTAGTGGCACCTAACTTTCTCAAAATTTTTAATGTCAGCTCATTTAAAAGCATTGTACTGCAAGAACGAAGAGCTATTTTTTTATGCCCTGTGGTTGTTGTTACATAATCCAAATCCTATAATCTTCAAACATTTATTCAGCCAATTTCAAATTTAAAAATTCTATTTGATCAACTCAAACTTTAACGAACCTTTTTATCCCTCTATTATATGTTATTTGACTAATGTTTTAAAGTGGGTTAATTTTTATTTGTGTTTGCACATGTAAACACATCTTAAAAACGAGAAAGTTCAATCAACTAATCAATTTAGTTTTCTATTTACAACTTTCTTATCAAGAATTATTTTTGAATTTTTTTCGAATTGGCACTAACAGCATCTTCAATAAAATTTCAATACAATTAATAATTTATAAATGAAAATTCTAGAAACCTGCACATACAGTACTTGACACGTGGATTTCTGGAAAATTTACGTAAATTCACGAAAAATTACTTGGTATCAAAAAGTGAATTTACTTAATTTTACGTAAATTTTATTCATAACTATATTTTGCGTAAATTACGGTAAAATATGGTTAAAACAATATTAAGACAAAAAGATTATTTTAAATTTAAGTCATATTTTAATCAGTTAACATATTTTGCTTAATTGGCTTAGACCTTACGTTTTTCTTAGGTTATTTTTTGCCCTATCCCAGACCAGATCAAACGTTCAATTCTTTGGCACATATTTCTTTAATTTTCCTTGAATCTAAGTTTAAAAAAACGAACTTTAATCGAGCAATATATTATATCATATACCCTTGCAAATAAGTGCCTTCAGAATTGTGTCTTTATTGAGGAATTTAAGCTTTTAGATGATAGGAAATTTTCTTCAAATTAAATATTTTTTGATTAGCTTTTAAAAAGGGGGTCTTAGGGGGGCACTTATTTGCAAGGGAATACGGTATTACATACTATTTAATTTCAAGAAATTTAGAATGATCTTTTTTTTCTAGAATGCCAATGTTTCATTTTGATCATTTGGAAAATTCTCTTTTAAAAGAGATCTCAAGGCGTTTGTAAAATCTTTTTGATTGAATAAAAAAATATAAATATTAATAAAACTAAAACTATTAAATTAAATATTACAAATATCTCAATTATAGTCATTTTCAGCATTCACATCGACCCTTCTACGGTTACCGCCATTCCTTGACCCTTAACCACTCGATTTAGATTGTGTTGAGGCAAATTGAAAACAATCTACTGATTCTGGTAATAGATCTTATATAATTGTAATCTCTTGGAAAGATCTGACTTTCTTTCAATTTAACTAATTGTTCATTACCTTTTTTTTAATGCGTTTTCGAGACCAGATGATTTAGTATCAAAGCTAGTCCCTTTAAAATTCTATTTTTGTTATTATAAGTAGATAAAAAAAAATTTAAATCAAAAAACATACCGAATTTCAAAAAAACCTTACAATCACTAATAATCACATAAGTTAAGAGAAGAAAATAATTCTTAAAACTTAAAATATTAAATTTATGTATATTTTGTTTCAAAGGTAATTGATATAGTGTTGGACGAAAATGGCGAATGGTATAACTGATAGTTTATTTGGAAAAATAAAAATTCCTTAATTTTTTACCATGTTTTACGGCTATTTACCTTAATTTACGCAAAATATAGTTATGAATAAAATTTACGTAAAATTAAGTAAATTCACATTTGAATGTCACTAAAATAAAGGATAAAGATAGTAGGTGATAATCAACTTCCTTCAACTCCTCAAATGTGAATTTACTTAATTTTACGTAAATTTTATTCATAACTATATTTTGCGTAAATTAAGGTAAATAGCCGTAAAACATGGTAAAAAATTAAGGAATTTTTATTTTTCCAAATAAACTATCAGTTATACCATTCGCCATTTTCGTCCAACACTATATCAATTACCTTTGAAACAAAATATACATAAATTTAATATTTTAAGTTTTAAGAATTATTTTCTTCTCTTAACTTATGTGATTATTAGTGATTGTAAGGTTTTTTTGAAATTCGGTATGTTTTTTGATTTAAATTTTTTTTTATCTACTTATAATAACAAAAATAGAATTTTAAAGGGACTAGCTTTGATACTAAATCATCTGGTCTCGAAAACGCATTAAAAAAAAGGTAATGAACAATTAGTTAAATTGAAAGAAAGTCAGATCTTTCCAAGAGATTACAATTATATAAGATCTATTACCAGAATCAGTAGATTGTTTTCAATTTGCCTCAACACAATCTAAATCGAGTGGTTAAGGGTCAAGGAATGGCGGTAACCGTAGAAGGGTCGATGTGAATGCTGAAAATGACTATAATTGAGATATTTGTAATATTTAATTTAATAGTTTTAGTTTTATTAATATTTATATTTTTTTATTCAATCAAAAAGATTTTACAAACGCCTTGAGATCTCTTTTAAAAGAGAATTTTCCAAATGATCAAAATGAAACATTGGCATTCTAGAAAAAAAAGATCATTCTAAATTTCTTGAAATTAAATAGTATGTAATACCGTATTCCCTTGCAAATAAGTGCCCCCCTAAGACCCCCTTTTTAAAAGCTAATCAAAAAATATTTAATTTGAAGAAAATTTCCTATCATCTAAAAGCTTAAATTCCTCAATAAAGACACAATTCTGAAGGCACTTATTTGCAAGGGTATATGATATAATATATTGCTCGATTAAAGTTCGTTTTTTTAAACTTAGATTCAAGGAAAATTAAAGAAATATGTGCCAAAGAATTGAACGTTTGATCTGGTCTGGGATAGGGCAAAAAATAACCTAAGAAAAACGTAAGGTCTAAGCCAATTAAGCAAAATATGTTAACTGATTAAAATATGACTTAAATTTAAAATAATCTTTTTGTCTTAATATTGTTTTAACCATATTTTACCGTAATTTACGCAAAATATAGTTATGAATAAAATTTACGTAAAATTAAGTAAATTCACTTTTTGATACCAAGTAATTTTTCGTGAATTTACGTAAATTTTCCAGAAATCCACGTGTCAAGTACTGTATGTGCAGGTTTCTAGAATTTTCATTTATAAATTATTAATTGTATTGAAATTTTATTGAAGATGCTGTTAGTGCCAATTCGAAAAAAATTCAAAAATAATTCTTGATAAGAAAGTTGTAAATAGAAAACTAAATTGATTAGTTGATTGAACTTTCTCGTTTTTAAGATGTGTTTACATGTGCAAACACAAATAAAAATTAACCCACTTTAAAACATTAGTCAAATAACATATAATAGAGGGATAAAAAGGTTCGTTAAAGTTTGAGTTGATCAAATAGAATTTTTAAATTTGAAATTGGCTGAATAAATGTTTGAAGATTATAGGATTTGGATTATGTAACAACAACCACAGGGCATAAAAAAATAGCTCTTCGTTCTTGCAGTACAATGCTTTTAAATGAGCTGACATTAAAAATTTTGAGAAAGTTAGGTGCCACTAAACGATTACCGACATGTATTAATTTAGACACAAAAATTGAAGAATCTCATTTATAGACCATTTTCTATGTTTAGTGATTAAGATCAATCAATCCATAATAAATGGGTTTACTGGTGCTATATTTTTGACCTAGAGAAAGCCTTTGATAAGAAATCCCACAGTGGCATAATTGAAAAACTTAAGTCAAAAGGTCTAAAAACAAACCTCTAAAATTATATAAAAATATCTTAAAAGACAGAACTTTAGAAATATACCAAAGACTATCAAAGCAAGGAAGTTGATTATCACCTACTATCTTTATCCTTTATTTTAGTGACATTCAAATGACCCAAAACAAAATTCTCAAGATTATAAAATTCATTCAAGATTTAATGACGAACTAATTGCCAAAGAAGTGACTGATTTTACTGCAAACCAACAGACACCAAACCATGCCATTTTTTAAACTCCGTTAGATACTTTATTATAGACATACTTCATAAATTGATTTAAACTTTCTTAAATGTTCTCTTAATTATCTAAATTTTCCTAAAAGGTGGACTGAAATGTTGATAAGAGAATAAGAGGCGACATGTTTCAATGCTTCAAGCTCCACAAAGGAATAAATCAAGAAAATGAGTGATCCGTCTTGCACCAAGTAACTCATTGTTTAATTTAGATCTTCTGAATGGTTACAAATGTCTACAAATCATTTTATTAAAATGAATTATTTTTAAACATTTTAATAAAATAATAACTTTCAAATATAATTAAAAAATGATCAGAGATGAGATTAGGGTTAGGAAACCGGTTCGTTTTTGGAACCGGTTTTGTATTTAAACAGATTATATCCGAAAAATAAAAAGAAGATTTTTGATCGAAAAACTTTTTTTTTTATTAATTTTAAATTTTTTCAAAAAAACAATTGAGAAAAATTCAATTCTTATAAAAAAAATTGAAAAAAAAAATTTTTTTCTTAATACTTATGTTATTCAAATTGAACCGGTTTTAAATTCGAACCGGTTTACCATCACTAGATGAGATTTCAAAATAAGAAATTATTTTTAAATTTTCATTTTTCTATTCCATTTTAATTGATTATCAAAAGATTAGTATACTTTTTATGAGAATTTAAATAAAAATATCATTTTAATTTTTCTATCACTTCAGTTACTTAATAAGAATTAAATAAGGACAGACTGGAATATTACATACTATACAAAATTTTAAAAAATATTTTTAGATATAATTTATTAAAAAATTAGAAATTTAATTAAAAAATTGGGAAAGAAGCAGTCACCATAACTCTGCCGATCATTAGGTCCCAAGCCCTGATGAAAAAAGAGGAGGGTGGTAGCAGTCACATGCATCTTATGTGTGTGTGGTCTTTCACGTAGTCTTCAGAAGAGCTGTATGGCGGGTACATAGGCCTACGGGTCTTTGTCCAAGTCTTGTCGTATGAGGGCGCCGCTGGCTTCGACCATCTCCCAGTATAGAATCCGAAAGGAGCGAGAATCTGCTGTACAGATGACCCTTTGCAGATAGACGAAACTTTGGAAGCTTTAAGTTAAGACTTTATCTCGTGTGTGAGAGAAGTCGCTTGGTTTGTGGTTCCAAGCTAGTCTAAATAGTTGCCGAGTTCGCAGCCAATTTAAGTGTTCGGATGAGTGGCGCTGTTTATGATGAACGTCCCACTGGCTTCTTAGGGAAAGACGCCGTCATAACTCTGTCAAAGCCGGTGTCAAAGGCATTACGGTAATAGTTTTTGATAATTTTGATTGTAAATAGAATCTAAAAGCTTATTTTAAGCCTAAATCTCGGCATTAAAAATTTATTTGTTTATTTATTTATCTTTGTTTTCTAACACGTCAAAATAATATTAATTTTCTTTACGTATGAGCTTATTATTAAATAATTTCTTAGTTAATTCGATGATAAATATGTATCAAAAATAGCTAAACTTGTCAAAAATTAAATGATGTGTGATTAATAATTTCCGATTAAAAGACTAATGCTAATATCTATAGCATTTAAGCTGCTTCCTTATTTTTTCAAATAATTTCCATAATTTAGTATTATTAATTGGTTATCTTAAAAATAAGACAACAGCTTCAAACCTCTCAGCGTCGGTCTTTAAAGTCAAGCAATTGAATAACCAAAACACGTGTAATAATACGTGATATTCTTTTAGATTAAAATGTTCATACTTTAATAATTCAAAAATAATATTTTGAAGGAATCTAATTTTTTTCATTGATTATGATTTTTTAAAATTAAACTAGATCTTTGTAACATGATGTCAAATTAAAATTTTTTAAAATTTTAAAATTATTTAATTTAAAAAAATTATTTTAGTATTAGCGGAATTATTTGATTTTTCCAATTGATCCGCTAATACTATTTTAATTTCAATTTAGAGATTTCAGAAAGAAATACGCAATCAAATCCATAAGCGCTTCTCATCTCTTTGCTATTATCTTTTATTTTGATATAATTGCTGAACATAATTCGATTATCCCAAAATAAAAAAAAAACAATACAGTGGGCGTTTAATTTGAAATTTTTTAAATTTATCTCATCAGATATTAGTCAGTATATTTTATCTAAATTTACTATTACTAATTAAGACTTACTCTTTTTTCTATAGCATAAGTTTGATAAAAAGCAATTTTTTTTTTTAATAAAATTTTTAAATTTTAGTTAGAAAAATGAAAGTATCAGGATATATTTTTTATTTTTGCATTTATTTATATTTGATTAAATTAGTTTTGAGTACAACTGTCCATCACTATTGTCCAATTTCCAAAGATGTCTACTTTGCACCCATTTCCAAATTATTAGTAATCACTAATTATAAAAAAATAAATAACATTAATCAAAATAGCAGTTGTCTTAAAAATGTTAGCAATATTGTTGCTTATAGCGTTAAAGAAATGTACCAGAAAACAATATCTAGTGATTTTGACTTCTTTACTTTGGCAAAAATGACCTCAATAATAAATAGATCTGACCTAACTGTTATTGCTTTTATTCAGATCGAGGGTCTGGGAATGGCTGATATGGTGGCCAAAATTGGTAAAGAAAAACAATTAGAATCAAAAAAATTTTCCATTTTATTCATTGAGTCAAAAATTAAATTCTTTTATGAAAAAACACTGATTCAATCATGTTCACAAATGGCTAACAAAAATCTTTCCTCATTATTGGACAAAGTCTACTTGGAAGAACTAGTGTTTGAACGAACTAGGAAAAGCAGTAAGCTTTGTCCATTGATTTTCCAAAATGTTCACATAAACTACATTTTTTTTATGCCCCTAATCGATACATTTTATCTTTCTACGAAATTTTATTTCGACAAAATGGTAGATTCAAGACCTATTAACTTCATAATAAATAATTTGGTTTTCTTGGGATGTGTAAGAATTAAACTTGATGAAAATTTAATTGACCCTAATGTATTTAAGAATATAACCTCAATCGAAGTTATGGGAAATATCCAATCTATCCAAGATGATCTGTTCACTAAATTTCCCAACATAAATTCATTTAGTTTTGATGGACAAAACTTTCGCCAACAAGCACACAGAACCCAGCTCAAATGGGTCAAATCAATAAATTCAAATGTAAAAATTAACTCCTCAAATATAAGTTTAATAAGTGAAAACTATAAGTTTTCCAAAAAAATATATATCTATTTTGCCGATCCATCTTATATAGATTATGGCAATTTTCACCAATTTGTGGATATGGGCAACACTTTTCCAGACGAAGATTTTTGTCTTTACAGTGATTTTCCATTTGATCAAATGGTATTCTTAGAGTTTGATAAGCTGGACTACGAGTCCTTGGACAATCCTACATTCACATGCACCTTAGTTTGGCTTACATACAAAATAAGTATGCATACCATCAGTGTTTCTTCTCTTCCCAAGCATAAACAAAAAATAACATCTCTAAAGAAAAGTTATGATGAATGTAATTTTGATAGAAGAATCCAATTATGTAGTCCTAATCAAACATGGAAATTTGTCAACAGAAATACAATTGCTGAATTTCAATATTACAACATATTTTTAATGTATTTGCTTGATTTTTTTAACATACCAATAGCTTGTATATTCGGAATGGTAATCAACTTTTTTAGCATCATTACAATATCTAAAATAGATAAGAGAGAAAGCTATTGGATTTTGAAGCAGTTTTATTACATGAAAATGAATGCTATTTTTAATTTTCTGATATGTTTTATAGAGCTTTTTCGACTTGTTTATATTTGGCCAAATACTTTGGGAAATGGCATATGGCACTTGGTGCCATCACAATATTTCAAGATCATATTTCATGAATACTTTGTAAACTGCTTTAAATTTTGCTCTAATATAACTTTAATTGTATTTTCCATAATGAGATGCTCAATGATAAAAGACAAAATGTCATATAGGAATTATTTGATATTTAAATTAAATCCCAAAAAGACAACTTTTTTTATTCTCATATTTTCCCTGGTGGTATTTTCAATAAAGCTATTTTCTTATGATATAAATTATTTCAATCTATTTTTTGACTATCCGAGCCATAAAAACTATGACTATCTGAGAGTCCAAAACAAAAAAGGCGAATTGGCCATCAATATAACAAATTTTATCACTGATTTTGTCAATTATATACTTTTTTGGATGATTCATTTGGTAATAGATTTGGTAATGATTGGAAATATTTCAAAAGTTTTAAAGCAAAAGAGAACTTTCTGCGACAGAACACATCCCAGAGAATTTGAAAAAATTCATCTTAAATCTCTTGGAATGGTAATTTTGAACACAACTTTTAATGTCTTTCTAAAATTGCCTGGAATGTCTGAGTTTATTTTCTGGAATAGAAAAACCATATACTATTTAATGAATGATAGCAAAAATCATAGTTCTCTTCTATTCTATTTTAATAATTTTAGCCGAAGTTTTATAATGCACGTTTTAGTAATTATAAGCGCTTTTTTTCAATTATTATCATTATCGATAAATTTTTTTATGTTATTTTATTTCAATTCAATTTTTAAAATTACCTTTCTTAAGATATTCTTACCGAAATTTGCCAAAAAACAAGATCCTTTAAGCTCTAATTTAAATACTCAACAATTAATACAATCAAGACCTATTTAATCGTTTCAATTTTATCTTGATTTAATAAATTTAAATAAAATGAAATTATCTTTTTTAATTATTGAAGAATGAGTTTTAAAATCAGATAATAAATTTTGACAAACAATTTATTTTTTGTTTAAATTTTTTTTATTTATATTTAGAAAAAATATTTTCTCTTTTGATGGTACCCAAAATATTAATTATTCTGACTGAGTTTTTATATTTATAAAGGCTAAACTTTTAAAAATATTCACGTGATATCTCATTATTGGATCTATTGTAGGAAAGTCACGTGTTTCTGTCGATCTTTTTTCTTGATCGAGAAATCCAGCTTTTAAATTAGGCACACAGCTGATTTCTCAGACCTCCCAGGAACCAATTCCTAACTAGGATTTTGTAAGAACTTTCAGAAGTTAATAGGAACAAGATTCTTAATAGGATCTAAAAATGATCTTGACTAAATTCATATTTTTTTCCATCTGGCCAATATTAGCTAGTGAAGGCATTCACACATCTTTAGAAACGATTCAAGATCAAGTAAGCATTTTATCCGAACGACAAGACCAAATAATTGAAAAGATTGACCGTAATTTTGAAAATATAATGGATAGACTTAATGTGTTAGAACGAAAGCCAGCTCAAGCCCTCCCTCGAAGAACTTAATGCTAACTTAACTGTTCCCCTTGTCTGTCTAAAATTTAACGGTCTCAGCTTTTTTAATTTTTTTTTCTTTCTAAAAAGTAAAAACAAGTTAAAATTTTTATTTAATTTATAATTTTTTGTTTTTTTTGTAAGCCTGATAGTTGAAAAAACTCAGGAATGTCGGAATGTTTGTTGATAATTGGAAGAGCATTGTCAAGTCATTTCGTCTAAATTTAGAAGAATTTAATTCTTTAACCATATATTAAGAACCAGAAGCCAAAGATGAAGATAGCGAAAATTTTGATGACTTGGAGCCTGCCTAGGATTAAGGCCCTCAAAAAAGCGAACCAAGTCGCAATCAACAACATTGTATCAACTACATCCAATCGAAACATCAGCATGCATTTATGTATGCTTTATAATCCATATATAACACTTATTGTTTTTATTTTGTTTTTCTATTAGATTTTTATTAGTTTATTTTTGTTCTATTTATTATTTTATATGATTTTTTGTTATATTTTTTATCTGCTTCACTCATTTTTATTTTCTTAAAATACAATTAATAAAAATAATTTTTGATTTGCAAAGAGCTTAATAAAATCTTATGAAATTCTATCAACTTTTGAGAACTTTATTTCAGTTTGGATCTTAAACCGTACTGGCTTAAGATCCTTTACTGAGCTGGTTAGGTAAATTGTACAGTCACGAATTCTGATAGGATTCTAATTAAGATCTAGACGGAAATTGCTCTCTGGGCTAACTAAGAAAATTGGGTAACTGGAATTTACCTTAAAGTCAGTCTGAGCACTGACCTAGACATATGTGGTATACTTAGAACAATTTCGGTTTACAAGTGAAATCACATTTTTGTACCTGTTGTCCATAAATATAATAGTTTATTGAAGAAATTAGGGGTGTTCCAGTCTTTAGGAAATCAGTTTGAATACCTTTTTATTAAAGCTTTGAAATGTTTACCTTTCTAGCTGATGCTTTTTTAGGATGATTCCTAAATATACCAAAAAATTAATCAGTGTTCCAAAATTTGTTTTGGAACACGATTAGAATAATTATAAAGAATTGAATAAAGAAAATGATCTTTTATTGATTAAATTATTATTACAATTAGGGAAATATTGAGAATTTTATTTGATATTTAATATTAAGCATTTTTAAAAATTGGAATGTAAGTGGCTATGTAAAAGATGTTTTTTAATTTTAAAAATACATTAATAATTCAATTTACGTAAATTATCGAGAAATTTTTTTACCAAAAAATCCCCTGTGTTAATAAAATACTGTTCTTTGAGACCTATAATGCTAAAAACATTTAAAAAAAAAGAATTTTTTTGATAATTTTTATGCTGATTTTTTCTAAATTAAATTTGAAAAAAAATTATTTTATATTATTTCAAAAAAAAATTTCTAAAATAAACAAAATATTAAAGAACAAAATTAAAGTTTAAAATTAATGTGAATCACGTGAAAAATTGTAATTTAAAATAAAGACTTGAACATTTGAAAAAGCGCTAATTAAACCAATTTAGCTGTACTTTCTGAAAATTTACTATGACGTCAAATGAGCTGCCAATTTTGAGACTAAATGAGTGCCAATCTTTTGAAGAACCTCAGGCGCAGCACTCAAGACCAAGAATTCGTTCGCATTCGTTGAATCCAGACATAAAAACTGTGCGAAAAGTAATGCTGAACAATTGTATACCAGAAGTTCATAGTCTGAATAATAGATTGGATCAGCTGGTCAAGAAGTACCGCAACTGTAATACTTCTTACTTTGCTAGTCAGACTCTTGATGAGATAAAGTCGGCTTATCAGACCCAATTTGGCATTTGGAATGCAAAATTGGAAAAAGTCATGGAGGAAAAGACAGCGCTGAAATTAGTAAATGATTCTTTGAATGATAAATTAGCTACTTTGGAAAAAAATATGGTCCATGTAAAAAAAGAATTCGAAAGCTCGTTGACTTCATTGAAATTTCAATTGACAGAAAATATTGAAAAATACTCAAACTCGATGAAAGATTGGCAAAATCTTGAGGCCAAATACTTATCAGAGAAAGATGAGATCAAGTCACAATTGGTAAATGAGAAAAAAAAATCAGCTTATTTAGAAAACAAAATATCAATTTTAGAAGATAAAATTAAGTTTCAAGAGTCTATTTTAGACAAGGAAGTAGAGGAATACAAACGCATTTCGGAGCTAAAGCATAAAACAATTGAGAATAAGATACGCGCCGAGCTAGATAGCGAATTTGAGGTCTATAAGGAAGAATTGCTACAGAAAACAGCCGAAGAGAAAAGCTTGCTGAACGAAAACCTGAGTAGGTACCACAATAGCAAGATTTCTCAAATGGAATCAGACATTAAAAGTGCCAAACGTAGAAAGGAAACAGTTGAAAGTGAACTAAGGGATGAGAAGAAAAAAAATGAAGCTTTGAGTGAGGAGAATAGAAAATTAAAAAATACTAATAGGAAAAATATGGAACAATTGGAACAAGAAATAAAAGTGAAAAGTGATGCGAACAAAATGTTGACCGAAGAAATGGAATTACTCAGAAAAGAGTTTGAGCAAGAAATTGAAGAAAAAATTGGCTTGGAAAAAGAGATAAGAAAGTACAAGAAGATAATTGAAGATGCCGAGAGACACATGAACATAACACCAAATTCAACTTCATCACCTAGTACGAACAACTCGCCTCAGGTCAACAATGTGCAGCAACAAGATCATGGAGTCATATCGCCCATAGTGTCAAGTAGTTTGATTGATTCTTCGGAGAATGAGAGCTCTAGAAAGCGACGCCGCTTACAGATTGACATCCAAACAGATCCTCATATTGTTTACAAGAATGGAAAGTTTTTGGTCGAGTATAACGACAAAGATAGAATTCAGAGAGAAGATAATGTGCAAAATGAGCAAGGTCTTAGTTTCTTTTTTAATTTTTTAAAAAAAAAATAGATTTATTTATGCCATAATAACAATTACAAATGATGAGTCGAAACCTTTTTTATTGCTAAATTTTTTTAGTTTTTTTTTTTTTTAATACAAGAATAATGAGATATTTTAAATAAATTTTAATTTAATAAATAATAAAGTGAGTCTTTAATGAATATTTTTATGTGGACCCATTAAATTTATTGCGTAAATATTAATATTTTACTATCAATATTTATATTAAGGATACTTAATGTTATAGTTTTTTTTAAAAGCACCTTTCTGTGATTCATTATTTACTTTATTTTGAAAATAACTCGAAAATAAAAATGTAAAAATTTAATTCAAATTCGTCGATAAAAAAAATAGATCCAATTAATTTATTAATATAATTATTTATTTAGTTTAAAGTAATCAGAAAAATCTTCTTGAAATGATAAGATCTTTAATTTAAATCTTTATTTCTTAGATTTTTAACTTTGTTATGAAATGAAAAATTTTGATGCTGTTATGATATTATTGGAAAAATGAGGTCTAACATCACCAATCCGCCAAAAAAGAATGTATTTGAAATGATAAATGACTGACAATGTTTTTTCAACTTGTTAAAATATTTTAATCTTAAATTTCATTTTTGCCAATGGTTTATCAGAGATAATATTTATGATAGTAGGCTTTACTGATTTATCAGACTTTACCTGGAATAAACCAAAAGTAGTTAAGACCAATAAAACTCAAAACCTTTTAGTTTCATTCTTTATTTAATCCACTTCACCCTCAATTCCAGTTAGCCCATTCGAACCATGTGTGTTCAGCATAAAAAGAGAACAAAATTGGTTTAGTGATACCATTCTGAGAAGAAAATTATGAGCAATTTTGATGAGTATTGTCTGGATATATCTCAACCAATCTTTAAATGTTCTGTAAAAAAATGGGTTTAGATGAATCCAATTAACCTCATTTTCAGCATGTATCCGAAGATCATAATGTATTCCAGGATATTTTATATGCATTCTTTGAATCAAAAAAATACAAATTATCTTTTTTTTTGTTTTATGTATTCTTTCAAAAATATTTTGTTGGAAAATACATAAAAGTATCCAAGGATACATATGAGAATACATACATTTAGGGATTTACGAATTTGAATAAATATTTTTTTTTACTAATATTATCTCATATAAATTGAGAGTATGTATTTGCTTTAAATATTAGGGGAGTTTTAACAAGAGATGTGATAGGATTTGCCAAACAACTGATAATGATCTGGTGTCGTAATGTCTGATTCACAAGTACAAGATTAAAGCAGAGATCAGAGCAAGTCAGGACAACCAAACAGTTATGGAATTGCGTAAAATTTTCAATCTATAAAAAAGGTCAAGTTTTCCAGAAAAATTATATGAAAGAACTAAATTTTGATTTTATTTTGATAAAAGAACCTAATTGATAATTTTCTAATAAACATTTATTTAATACTGTTCTACTATATTAATCTTATAAACTAAAACTTTAATACTTAAGCTCTTTTAAATACAGGACGCTTTATTTCACAGTGTATTATGATGTGGTCGGAAACGGCATTTGCCAAAGAATAAATAAATAAAATTAAAAAAAATGTAGACACAAAGTTAAAAAAGAAGATACTTGTTTGAAAAAATTACAATTCATTGATGAATTCAAATAAGGTAATTAAGCTTAAATGTAAAAATCTTTCGGATTGCTTTGGAGGTTCAGTAACTCCAGGAATACTCAGTTATATGAAAAAAACTAAATTTTTATTTTATTCTGATAATAGAACTTAATTAATAATTTTCTAATAAACAGTTATTTAATACTTTTATAGTATATAAATGTTTTCCATTTTCTGAAGTATTGTATCAATTTTTTGTATATTTTAATCAAAATCTGAAAATCTAAAACTTTAATCAAAGCTCTTTGTAAATACAGTACTCTTTATTTAACGTGGTCGCAAACGGCCCTTGCCACAGAATAAATAAATCGATTCTACCCTATCCTGCATGTCCCCATGTGAGTTTTATCCCTTTCAAATATCTTTCAACTGTTCTTCTCCAGGTCTTCTTTGGTCTTATTTTTAAACCTAGTATTAATTCTAAATACTTGTACCAAATGTACAAGTATAAATGTTGTCCTTTTCTTTTTATCCTTTATTATGTTTAAAACCGTTAATGTTATCTCAACAATTAGCAAATTTTTTAAAAACCCAATTAATTTTCTAAATATTCAACTTGGAACAAATTCTGTTCCAAGATATTCATGTGCAGCACACAAAATTAATGTCGCTGTTAGATGTGCAATCAAGACGTGTAGTTCATTTAGTAAAATCCTAACAAAGCTGTCAAAATTTGCATCAAAAATAAGACGCTTAAACGTTCTTTCCTATAATTATAATTTAAAAAAAGCAAAATTACGATGCGAAAATGGAACTCGTTGGTCTTCATCATATTTAATGCTTGAAGCTTTTTTATAATGCGTATGAAAAGGAGGTGTTCAATGAAACAAATAAGTGTCCTGTAAGTAAAGAGAAAATTATTGAATTTTTTAAAGTA
The DNA here is from genome assembly GCA_016802295.1 of Brachionus rotundiformis. Lineage (NCBI taxonomy): Eukaryota > Metazoa > Rotifera > Eurotatoria > Ploima > Brachionidae > Brachionus > Brachionus rotundiformis. Next base: position 1,051,875 of record JAESIW010000020.1, read on the forward strand.
CTTCACCCTTTGTATACAATTTTACTTTTGTCACAAAAAATTCACTGGCAAATAGGCGATGTAATCCCTAGTTTAATAATAATATTCAACGCATACGATGAGTCTCAATTTCAAGGAGAAAAGAGGAAGCTAGTTAAAGAGTTAAAAAAATAACTTAAAAGAAAATTTGAAATAGAACTCAACTCTAAAATTTACAAATTAGCTGGTATGATAAATACATCTAAATTAGAACTTTGGTTCGATAAGGAATATGCTTCAGATTATTCTACAAATTGCTTGCAAGCTTTTGAAAAAACAGACAGGTTTCTATTGAATGATAAACATGAAGAAAATATTACAAGTTCTGAACAGTCACAGAACAATCAAGCAAGAAACTATTAAAAAAATAAAGAAAATAGGTTATTAATGTCATTGGTAAAATCTAAACGGTTTGAATCTGGGTTTTGTGAAATTCAGAACAAAATGGCAAAAAGAACAGAAAAAAATGTAAAAAAATTGAATAACTTATTTTCTAAAGGTTTAAACCTAATTCTGTGAATGCAGAATGGTGCAACATTCAAAGTTGCATCAAATATCTATGTCTGCTAATTTAGCAGAGTTCAGCAGAAATTAAATTTCAATATAATCGAGTGTAGTGCATTTTGTAGAGATTTTGCACACCATTTGCAGACTTTTACAGTTGATGCAATTTTGAATGTTGCACCATTCTGCATTCACAGAATTAATTTTAAACTTTTAGAAAAAAAGTTATTTAATTTTTTTACACTTTGTTCTGTTCTTTGTACTGAACTTCAAATAACCTTGAATCTGCTAATGATATTGAAAGAATTAATAAAATAGAAGTTGTTCAAAGAGAAAGATCAATTTTTTTGGAGTTAATAAGAGAAAAACAAACTTGGAAAAAACATCAAATGGATTTTGGAGTGAATATGGATATAGAATGCCTCTAATTTACAAAATTGTACTTAAAGTATTGTCAATTCCGGCTTCGGGTGCTTTTATAGAGCGTTTTTTTAGTATTTGTGGACTAGTAAGCGACAAAAGATCAATGAATATGAATTCAGAAACATTGATTGATAAATCTATGCTAAGATCTAATGTAGATCTTATCTAATATGATTCGGAAAATTTTGTCTAATTACCTTCAATGTTTTCAAAGATTTAAAAAAATACTACTAAAAATTTTCTTCTTTACTATACTAATAAATATCTAAAATAAATTATTTTTAATCAAATTAATTTTAAATTTTGATTGAATTGGAACAAACTTTGATTTTTAAAATAAAGAGAGGACTTTTATTCTGTTTTTTATGAATGATATTTTTTAAAATTATATTATCTTTATCTTATAATATTTTTTCGACAAAGAGTAAATCCAATTACTTGATCTGTTATACAGCTCCTCATTTGTAATAACTTTCGGATAGAAGATTCTCAAAATTTTTCCTAGCTGTTATAAAACTATGCTATAATTAAAAAATGTGAAAATTTTGATAAAAGAAGCTGGAAATTGTCTTTATCAGTGGTAATCACAAATGTTATGTTTGTTTTGTCAGTTTAGTTAGGCATAAAATTAGCTATTCAAGAGACATAAATTTATGCTTATCATAAGCATACGATAAACATAAAATATTACTCAATGAAACAAGAATAGCAAATAGCAAAGAATAACAATAGAGAGCATAGTTAGAATAGAGAAAAGCGTATAGAATATCCGGAGGGGGGGCGAGTTTGGCGTAGAAGAAGCGGGCATGCATAATTAAGTTCATAATAGGAAAAATACGCATCGCATTAGCTTCAAGCGAATTCAGCAAGCAGTGAAACCGAAGCGAACAATTATATTATGATAGCCATATTTTCTTGCCATCATATTCGACAAATAAGTGCTTTTTTCGTACACAACCGATTCGACTGGTTCTACTAAAAACCAAAATCTTAAGTTAACTTAGCTAATTATGATTCTAAATTTCCAACTAAAAAAAAAATAAAAAAAACTAGTGTTCGAAAATTGTTCTTATTGTCTTGGCAAAAAGAAAAAAAATTATAATTTTCTATGCCTTAATTTTGATCATTTCTTATACCTCTTTTATTGCATTTAAAATCTAATATGTCGCAATTACAATTAACGCATCGGTCCAATTTCTCATTTATCATTACCTTCTTAAAGGTGATTCTGATTACGAATACTCTTACCTAGTCTTACCTTGTTCTATTTTTAATATTTTTCTCTCAATCGTTTAGCTACCTATGCTTACCTTCTTGCTAATTAGTCGATAAAGAAAATTAATTATCTTACGTTTATTGATCCGACTTTTAGCCACCTTTTTGTTTTTGTTGCTAGTCATGTGACTTTTTGATCTTTAGATAAGAAGAGACTTTAAAGTACATACAAACACACAGACACATTCAGAAGGGTTGATAAGAAATGATGATAACCTCATCGACGAACTCGCCCGCGTCGTCCTCGTTCTCAAGTCAGCTAAACCAAGCCAGCCAAATGCTCAACCAGCAGTTCACCAAGAGCCTAGACAACAATCTCATTAGCACATCGACCACACTGCAGCAGTTCGAGACAATCAGAAAATGGCTGGCCAAAAACCACAAAAAAGTATCTCTTTTACCAGTTAATTCAGCTTAATTGGATTTTAAATGTGAGTTTTAGCTGTTCGAAAACGAACCGCCCTCCACTAAAGCATTGTCTCAGCTTCTCTGTCAGTTCTTCCAGTTCCAAGAGGAACTATTGGGCAAAAACTCGAGCTTGGACTCGCCGAGCGTCACCAGACTACCTGTAAGTTGATAATCAATTTTTAAAATATTTTTTTAATAAATAGTTAAATAAAAATATAAGCTTATGTAAACTTAATTTAATTATGAAGTTGGATTCGCAGTTTTAAGGCCTCCTATTTTAATTAGTGATAAGATTTTTTTATCTAGGTGAAATTAAATTAAATTGTATTATGCGCATATTATTTTTAAATTAATATTTTATGACAAAAAACAAATTGAAAAATTGTACTCTTGGTTGATTTTGTTTTGGTTTATTGGCTTGTTTAAATTGGTCAATATGACTTGTTTGATTTAAAAAGTGCATAGCATAAATTGACTCCGCGAGAGAGAGATTAGTGGTACATTAAATGCTGTCCCGGATTTGGTTAAACAATGGTTATAAAAATAAAAAAAGAAGTTTTTTTTTTGAAAATAATTTTTAATTTTCCTTGGAAACAGAATTTAGTTGAAAAAGTGAAATAAATATGTCAAGATTTTTAAGACAGGGGATAAGTAATTTAACTTTGAAATTGAGGGTAAAAGAAAAATGTACCAAAACTTTGGTAATGACTGGTCCTGTCAATGCAACATGGTGCAATATAAAGTTAGTTGTATTTTACAACATTTTTGGCCAAATCTGAAAATTTACCATTTTTGAGCAAGGCACACTTTGCACAGTTTTTGCACATCATTTACAAACGCTGAATATTGCACCATGTTGCATTGACAGGACCAGTGTTTAATGAGATTTTTTAATGGTCTGTCCAAACCCAAAAAATTTTCAACTTTGACAATTTATACCATTTATGAGAAAAAAATGTTAAAATAAAATATATTTTTATATTGTTATCTTTGGTCAAGCGGTCAAATTTTATTTTGCAGATGCAATTCTCAGACCAATTGGATAAACCAATTCTAGAAATTCATTTTTCCTAATGAACTAAATAAAAAATTTACATGTTTTTTTTTTTTTTAATTTAATAATTATCATTTAATAAAAATAAAAATTAATTTTTTAAGTTTGAAATACTGATCGATTTTCAACCAGGAGGAGCTCTGTGTCACTTGTTCTACGTAATATTCAAATATAAACATGAACAAAAAATGTAAGAAAATAAAAAATCAATTATATTTATTTAAAATATTTTCCCAAAGTCCAAAATTAGACTTGAACCTATTTGGTAAAAAATCACAAATAGTCGATTTGTTCTCGCAAATCGAATCATGTCTGATTGAGAACAACCGACTTCTCTTTCCGACTTGTTTCTTCAGATCGGAGTTGTTCGAGTCTGCCGAACAGAAGCAGCTTTTGGAACGGCTGCACGAAATAGTGCGCAAGCACAAGGGTCAAATAGCGGAACAAATCGAAGACGCTGATCACATCATATACCCGGCATTGTCCGAGGACATTTCGGATCCTACCAACAACAATGACCACTGGATCCGAGTAGTTCGCAAGAGAGGCAAAGATGCCATCTTGGTCCACAAACTATTCACGCCAGACTCACACGACGAATGGTTCAGTTTGGACACCGAAGACGATCCGAGCCTGAACGACTCGAGCACTAGTGCCGGTGGCGAAGTGTGGGAAATAAGCGCCAATTGGCTCTTGGACACAGAGCTGTACAATGAGTGGATGAACCAGGAGGACTATGAAGTCGACTCGGAGCAGTGTCAGCCAGGCAAAGTGATCCTGAAAAAGTCAACCAAAAGCCGCAAGACAATGAGCGATTTGCTCAAACGTGTCAAGACAATTCACCGCTCACCGTCACCAGGTCCGCCATTGAACAAAAAAATGAAGACCAACAGCACAAACCGAAAGCGAAAACATGACGACGAAAGCGACGATCTGACCAGGCACATGGAACTTCCGACACCTCAGCCCCAAGTGGAAGAGGTGCCCATTCCCAAGAACGTCAATCTGAAAAAGGAAACAGACTATCAGCCGTACCGCAATGGCACTCTAATCGACATGGACGAAGACCAGTCGCCCAACAACGAGGAAAACAAGGATCCCAATGGCTTAAGCAATCAGAGCCTCTCAAACGGCTCAAATATCCCATTCAATAACACCACCAATCAACACTTGAATGGCGATCAGATAAAACATGAGGTCCAGAGCGAGGCATGCGAACAGACTCATCACATTATTGTGCCTTCCTACTCGTCCTGGTTCGATTATTCATGCATCCATGAAATTGAAAAGAGAGCTTTGCCAGAGTTTTTCAACCAGAAAAATAAATCCAAAACACCCGAAATTTATATCGGGTATAGAAATTTCATGATTGACACATACAGACTAAATCCTGGCGAGTACTTGTCAGCCACTGCTTGTAGACGCAATTTGCCAGGCGACGTATGTGCCATTATGAGAGTGCATGCATTTCTGGAGCAATGGGGCCTCATAAACTACCAAGTTGACTACGAAGCCAGGGCTCAGCCGCTCGGGCCTCCGTGCACTTCGCACTTTACCGTCTTGGCCGAAACACCGTCCGGCCTGGCGCCCATTACGGGCCCAAAGCCGACCACTTCTCAAGGCTCCAAGCTAATCGAATTCAAAAAAAAAGAGGTCAATCAAGAAAATTTAACAATGGACAACTTGGAAAACAATTTAAACATAACTAAAGACCAGAAAAAGCCTAAATCGGGCCTGATGCGCTCAACTGAGTGGTCCGACTCGGAGCTTTTGCTTTTGCTCGAGGGTCTAGAGCTGCACAAAGATGACTGGAACAAAGTGAGCGAACATGTTGGTACCAGGACTCAGGAAGAGTGCATTATGAAATTTCTACAATTGCCAATCGAAGATCCGTATCTGGACAACCCGGGCTCGCATTTAGGCCCATTGGCCTACCAGCCCGTACCGTTTAGCCAAGCGGGCAATCCAATCATGTCCACTGTTGCCTTCTTGGCCTCGGTAGTCGACCCGAGAGTGGCTAGTGCTGCTGCCAAAGCGGCCATTGCTGAATTTACCAAAATGAAGGACGAAGTGCCGCCTTCAACCATTGACCAGCATGTAAACAATGTTCTCCAGGCGAAAAAAGATGGCAAAAAAATCGACTCAAACTACAATATTGAACAAACTGGCATAGCCATTGTCAAAGAGGACAAGGACAAAGAGAATGAGGCCGAGGAGGCCAAGGACAAGGAGAGCATGGATGTAGACGAGGCAAAACCAAAGTCTGTCAAAAGCGAAGAAGAAGAAAAAAGTGAAGAAAATAAGACCATAACCATGACCACAACTACCACTACAACTACTACGACAGTGACTGCTTCGATAAGTGATTCTGAGTTGAAGAGTGCTGCCGCTGCCGCGTTGGCCGCAGCAGCCGTCAAAGCCAAACAATTGGCTCTTAATGAAGAAAAAAAAATAAAGAGCACTGTATCGTTGCTGGTAGAGACTCAGCTGAAAAAATTGGAGATTAAGCTTAAGCATTTTGAGGAGCTAGAGGCCATCATGGACCGAGAAAGGGAAAATCTGGAATTGCAAAGACAACAGCTCATTCAGGAGCGACAGCATTTTCATTTGGAACAATTGAAAGCCGCCGAGCAGAAACAACGAAGCCAAGCTGCTAACCAATTGATCGCTGAAGGAAAACTGAACATTCCACAGATAAACATAATACAAAATTTGGCCAGTTCGTCCAGCTTGGCGTCCAGTTCGGCCGTTCAACCGGCTGCTGCTTCTCCGAATCCGGCGGTCAATCGTCCGCCGTCCGCTCACATTGATCAGAATAGATCGGGCACACCGCATCAGCCCATGCCTCAACCCCATCAACAACCAATGCCTCAAAACATGCCGCATCAGGCTCAAATGCAAGGCCAACAACAACAGCCAATGCATCCAATGCCACAACAACAGATGGCTCAGCAGCAACAACCAATGCAACAACAACCCATACCACCACAACAGCAGCAGATTCCTCAACAACAACAACAGCAGCAACAGCAGCCAATGCCCCAACAACAATCATTACCACAGCAGCAGATGCCTCAACAGCAGCAACAGCAGCAACAGCAGCCAATGCCCCAACAACAATCATTACCACAGCAGCAGATGCCTCAACAGCAGCAACAGCAACAGCCAATGCCACAACAGCAGCACCAAATGCCGCAACAACAAATGATGTCACAGCAACAAATGATGCAACAACAACAACAACAACAGCCTCCACAACATCAAATTCCCCAAATGCAACAGGATCAAGTACAAAATGGTACGTAAAATATTTCATTTTAATTTAGTTTTTACTAATAAAACTATGCTTTCTGTAAAACACTGTAAAAAGTGTTCGCACCTTAATAATCCTATTATCTTAAACATAAAAAATATTGATGAATCGATTGATTGATTTATTATTAGTTTTTTTTTGTGGTTGAACTTTTATCTTTTATTTGTATTAGATTTTTTGTTTTATTAACTGCTTTTAATTATGAAAAATCGTGTTTAAGAATTTATAAGCTTCTTGATCAAAAAATTTTTTAAATATATCTAAAATACACTTTCCTATGCTGCACTTTTAGAAGGCTACAATATTCGTAGGCTACATTATTCGTAGGCTACAATATTCGTAGAATGGGTAATTTCTACAGCAAATTGTTTTTACCATCAATTCGGTATTCTTAAACACGATTTAAATAGCTTTAAAATTTGCACGTATTTTTTTAAATCTAAAAATTCCTAACCGGCATACTGATCAAAATTAAATCTATGATTTGAATAAATGTTTTATTTTTGTAAAAATGATCGGTGTTTTAAAAAAAATATAAAAGTTGTATAATCATTGTAATGCATGTATAAATAATTATTTTTTACATTTATGTTATATGTTGTTTTATTTTATATTATTTCCTCTTAATTGATGTAAATGCATTATTTCAATCGAGTTCCATCAATATTTTATGTGTACCATCAGAGTTATTTCTATCCAAAATGCATTTATAAATTTTAATCTCCTTCCAGATGCATCTAAAGTTGCTCAGCCTCACCAAATGCAACAGCAGCAGCAGCAGCCACAGTCGCAGCAACAGGCTCAGACAGGGCCGCCACCCGCTTTTGTAAACAAGCAAATATCATCGCATCAAACTTCTTCGCCAGCGCAATCTCCATCGAACCAGACCCAACAACAACAGCCGCCAATGCCACCACAGCAATCTCAAATGCCTCCGCAGATGCCGGGACAAATGCCACCTCAAATTCCTGGCCAGCCAATGATGATGATGCATCCACAGTACCAAAACCAAATGTACATGCCACCGCAAGGAGCAATGTACCAAATGCCTAATCCCAGTCAGCCGATGATGATGCCGCCACACATGCAAATGCCGCAGCCGCAAATGCAACAGCCCGGTGCACCTCAAGGCCCTTCTCAGCCAATTCCTCACCAGCCTCCGGCTCCACCAAGTCAAGAACCTAATCAGGTTAACAATACTCAGCAACAACAACAACAACAACCGGTTCAGCAACAATCACAGCAATCAGATTCAACCAGTCAATCTAATCAACCTGCTTCAAATAGCTCTGCTCCATCCATGGACACATCTTAAATATTTCTCTATTATATGAAAAATATTATTTTGTAAATTTTTTTTCTTTTTTTTTTTTAAATTTAGTCTCTTTTTATGTATAATTTTTGAGGACTGTGACACCTTCTTGTTTTAGTCTTTTCGGCACCGAGAAGACTTTAAAAAAAAATAAAAAAATTAACTACAAAATTAGAAAAAAAGTGTATAAAATTATATAATTTTAAATTTTAAATAAAATTTTCATTTCAACAATTCAGAAAATCTCTTAAGTTTTAGAGCACCGACCATCGACCACTTACTCAATCTTACTAACCAAATATTAACAGCTTTTATTCCATTTGCACTTTATCTTGCTTCAGAACTAACATGATTGTTCGAATTAAGAGCTTAATTTTATATAATCTTCAGTTGAGCAAGTGTACATGCTGCCCCAAGGTGTCGACCAGTTTATTCTGGGCGACCCGTACACTAACCAAGTGTATCCGGACGTCAGAATACATGTTCAACAAATTAAAACTCAGCCATTTGAAATTTATGACAATCAAGTCTGTTTGCCAGAAGCCAAACCAATTTTGCTGAATACACAGGTAATACCAGGCAATCAGGTGCTGCTTTCGCAGGGAAACATTGTCAATTGTCAGCTAAACTCGGGCTATTCGCTCCCAGTTGGCAAAAAGTCAACTTCGCCAGTATCTTCCAATTTTAGCTCCTCGTCCAACTCGAGCTCGCCAAACCGAACCAATTCCATGCAAGAATCTCAACAACAGCTCATGATAAACTATCCACATCCCTCAAATTACCAAGACGATTTTAATCAAATTTACATCGATCCTCAGTTTACAATCAACTCTCCAATGGCACAGAGTGTAATTCAATCGCCTTCGATTAGTGCTTATCCGGCGACCAAAAGCGAGAAGACTGAACCTCCTCAGCCACCTCCGACACACGGAAGGCAAAGAGCTAATGCTTCCTCGAACGATAACAGACCGTACACTTGTGGCTATGAGAATTGTGGCAAGTCGTTTAAGCATAAACACCATTTGAAAGAGCATGAGAGACTGCACACTGGCGAAAAGCCGTTCCAATGCGACAGATGCTTGAAACGCTTCAGTCATTCAGGTAATTAGTTTATTTTTGTTTAATTTTTTTATTTAGAAATAAAATTATTAAAATACAATTATCTAATCTTAGCTCTTAGTTTAATTTTTGAATAGAGAAATAAGTTTTAAGTGAGTTAAGTTTTAAGTATGGATAATATACTTTTAGTAACAACTAATTTTTAAATAGAGTTTCAAAATGGTAGAAAATTGTACCAGAAGCAGTTATTAGATATTAAAAAACGCTTAAATAAGATCAGAAAGGTTGATTAGAAAACCAGCATGGAAAACTTAGATAGACAAGATAGTTGGTCAAAAGTCAAAATCAAATTTGACTAAATTTATCTTTTTATAGTTAAAATGATACCTTATTCCCTTACAAATAAGTGCACCTCTAAGACCGCTTTTTTAAAGCTAACCAAAAGTGGCTACAGTTTAATACTTAGGTCTTTATAAAATATTTAATTTCCCTAAAGAAAATTTTCCATCATCTAAAGGCTTAGATTCTTCAATAAAGACACGATTTTGGGCATTGTGAAATTAGGAACAAAAAACAAAAACAAAATATCAAAAATGCTAAAGTTCAAGTTCAGAAGGAGCAATACATGTTCATTGAATTGTAGCACTTGGTACATTCTCTGTTAGTTGAAACACTGTGACATTCTCTTTTAAATTTTAAGTTCTGAAGTTTGCAGACTTATTGCAGAGTCCTGCAGAGTCATAATATTGGTGGTACAAAGGATGTACCAAGTGCTACAATTCAAGGAACATGTATTGCTCCTTCTGAACTTGAATTTTAGCATTTTTGATATTTTGTTTTTGTTTTTTGTTCCAAATTTCACAATGCCTAAAATTGTGTCTTTATTGTAGAATTTGGGGGCACTTATTTGCAAGGGTTTACGGTAAGTTTATTTGATGAACTATCAAAATAGAGTAAAATTATAATAGAGAAAAATCAAAATATTGAAAAACAATCAAAATTAAATTATTAAATTTAAGCTAGATGAATCATTTTAATTCACTGATAGTAAATCGACTTCGCTCTAATAAAGACTATAGACCTAAGAATAAACCAACTGATTTTCAGTATGCGCTAATTTCTTTCTAGATTATGATGAAAAAAATTATATTGGACCTGTAAAGCAAAGCAAACGTATAGTTCCTCGTTTCCCCATTGAGCTTTGGAACTTGCATGAGCGCGTTAAATTCCTAATTGACTAATTCAAGTCGCTATTTTTTTCTCTAAAATAAAAAATCTCTAAAAAATTTTTTCTCTTTTATGAACGTTAACTGTTTATTTTACTCATTTAATCTTTAATTTAAATTTGTGTTTTTTTTTAACGTGAAAGTCAAATTCGACTAAAAATTTTTGAAAATTTAAGTCAATTTTTGACCAACTTTGGAATTTTACCATTAATAATTTAAAAATAGAATTTTTTCATTTTAAGTATACTATCAAATCTTAATTATCATGCCTAAAAATTATTCCTAAAAAAGTCAAAAAATGTTTTTTAATTTTAAAGGTTATAGCTTAGGCATAATTGATAGAACTTATTTAATATTTGTGGCTACACAACTCTAAGACAATTTTAGAGTTGCAGACTGAAAAGTTAATTTGGTAATTGTTAACCATGATTAGCTAAGAATTTGAAGTATCCCTGTACATTAAATTTGCAACTACGATCCTGAAAATCACATATTATCTTGATATTTTTATTGAATTAATATTAAGTGTTATCACTTAAACAACTGGACTCTTAATTTGTGTAATTAATTAGTGTTGTTTAGATGCCTAATAAAACAAAATAAAATGTCTTATATTTTTAACAATAAAGTTTTTCTTTGCCAAAGAGGCTTGGATCTAATAAAAAAATAATTAAGTTTATAAAGACTATATAAATCTATCTCATTTATTTAATCTTTTGCATTTACGAATTTTGTTTATTTTAAAAATACTTAAAGATCCTGTTTGAGGGATGATTTTGGAGTATGATCATTAAAATTTGTTTAGAAATTAAATTTGCTTTATTAGTGAACCTTTAGTCTTATTAAGCAAGACAGACAAAAAAATATTTTTTATCGAGTGTAATATTAATAAAATATTTTTTGTAAGATTTTAATTTTAGAATAAATAAATCACATTATCAAATTAAATTTCCTAATAATAAATTAAAAAAAAATAATATTTATTTTTTAAACAGGCTCATACAGTCAACATATAAATCAAAGAAACAAGTATTGTAAGAATGGAATTGACGATGACCATGGTCAAGACAATATGAACTAAACGATTGACTGACATTTAGAAAAAAAGAATGCATTTATTTTTCATTTTTAATTTTTTTTACCTAAACAGTAATTTAAGTTTCGGTATAGTGAATTTTTTTAACATTCCTTTTTAATTGACAAACAGTGCTTTACCAAACAAATGGTGAATATTTTTTTATTTGATATAAGCCATTTTGTTTTGGTTCTATAGTATTTTTTAATTCGAACAAATTGTTGTAAATACAACCGAGAGTTTAGGTTAAAGAGCTTATTCGAATGAACTAATTTGTTCGTAATTTACAAAAATAACTCTTGGATATTAATTAATTTTTTATACAAAATTTTCTCGATAAGTTTTAGCTTTCAATCAAACAATTTCATACATTTGCTTGAATTTTTTAATTTGTAATTTTTTAAACAAATAAACGTTTTATAAAATTGGTCTTTTATTTGAATATTCACTGGCCTACCAAAGTTAAATTTCTGGAAAGAGTCCTTTACTTTCGAAAAATAGTCACGTAGGACAGATGAAAAAAAATACTTCGAGACTGTCAAGCAAGTCTAGGAAGATAGGATAATCTCAAGAATACATTATCAGACTTTGCACCATGTAAAGTATATTGCAAAAGTTTTGAAATTGATTATTTTATTTATCTTAATTTTTTTACTTATTGAATTTTAAAAATATTAAAGTGCATAAGAAAAAAATAAAAGCACTAATTTGTAAATTTATTTTTCTCTACAATCACTCCCGACATACCGTAATGCCTTGCCCCCTAATGCGGCACTTATTTTCAGAATTCTGAATTTTAATGCATGCATTTAACCCACTTTTTTTTCCAGATACGCTTCGACTAAAAATGCTGCAGTTAATGTCAAAATTTTGGTAAAAATGCCGCATTAAATATGTAAAAATAATTTTTTATTATTAATTTTAATTTTTTTTATTTTTTAATTTTGATTATTTTTACATATTTTTTACATATTTAATGCGGCATTTTTACCAAAATTTTGACATTAACTGCAGCATTTTTAGTCGCAGCGTATCTGGAAAAAAAAGTGGGTTAAATGCATGCATTAAAATCCAGAATTCTGGTTAAAAGTGCAATGCATTAGGGGGCAAGGCATTACGGTAAAAATATAATTATCTTTTAAAAATTTATAATCATAAAACTTCCTCTAAAAATTAAAAATAAAAGTCGGTTCAAAAGTTCAGAAATTCAGATAATCTGGTCTGCTCAGCTTTTTGTCGAAAAATGTCAAGTTGTCCATTTTGCTCGTAAAAACTCAAAACATGATTACAAAATTTTGTCATTTCCACTTAATATATCAGTATGCGAAAGAGATCTCGGTATATATATCAAAAATGACCTAAAATGGGACACACAAGTAACATATGTCACAGCTAAAGCTAATAGGATTCTGGGTATGCTGAAGAAATCGCTTAGATATCCCAATGTTAACAACATTAAACTACTGTACACTGCAATGGTCAGACCTCACTTAGAATAAGCCATAACCTCTTGGTGCCCTTACCTAAAAAAAAGATATCGATATGATAGAAAAGATTCAACGTAGAGCAACTAAGTTAATTCCAAATTTAAAGAACCTTACTTACTCAACACGCTTACTTAAATTCGGCCTGACGGACCTAAATACGAGAAGACTGAGAGGAGATCTGATCCAGTTGTTTAAGTTAAATAATAAAATTGAGTTAGTCCTAGTCGGCCAACAGAAATAATTGGCGCTTTAATTTGTCAGCCTAGCGAAGCACACACTATTATCGACATTGGTATTAGTAGTGGCCATTAGTCAGTTTCTGATTCAATAGTTATTGAGCTGTCTGTTGTAAAGAATAAACGAGTACAAGAAGAAATGACATGGATCTATAAACAAAAATAGATAAATTTTAATCTTTTTCTTTAAATAGAAAATTTGTTTTTTAATTTTATTTTCGCATCATTTAACTCAATTTAGATCTTTTCCTGAATATTAATTATCAATAAATAAAATTAATGTTTGATTAAGTATTTTTGTTTTTAAATTTCATAAAAATAGGTGATTATTATATGCCAAAAAAGGTACAGAGAGACTTCATCTAGCCCATCTCCTAATGTATCTTATGTCAAGTCTAATTTTAATTGTCAAAAATTTTAACAATCTAAGGATCTGTTTTGTTTAAAAGTTTTAAATTTTTGATTTAAAATTTTTTAAAATTCTTATAAAGTTAAGATAATATCATAGGATCATTTATTACAAAAATTAATCATAACTTATCTTTAAAACAAACAAAATAACTAAATGATAAAATTCATGCAAATTTGAATTCATAAGTTTTTGATTGCAAATGCAAGCTTATTTATTCAAGTTTTTTTTTCTATTAATAAGAAAAAAAACATGATGACGATGATGAATGTAGAAAATAATTTTTCTAAAGCATATACCGAAGCTTTCAAAGCCTCAAACAATTAAAACCCTCTTCTATTCATATCCATTTATGTCAAATAAAAAAGTCAACTTAATAAATCTGCGACATTATGTCTATCCAAACACGTCTGTTATCTCCCATTCTCCAATTTTTTGGCACATAATAATTAAAATAAAAAATTATAATAAGAAAAATAAAAAAAAAATAATAATTTATTTAATATCGATTTTTTTCTTAAACTCTTTTTTTACATAACATTTTCCAACCTATTACTCACTGCACCAGTTGAATACTCACCCTACATTGTAACCGGATCAGTGTTATCTTTTTCTATCTTTTTTTTTTTTTTTATTTTTTTAAATAAAATTTTTATTAGTAACAAAAAAGTTAATTAAAATTTTTGACTAGAATGACGCCACCAGTTAAAGGAGATGGAATGCGCGGCCTCAGCGTTTTCATATCGGACATACGCAACTGCAAGAGTCGCGAAGCGGAAATAAAACGCATCAACAAAGAATTGGCCAACATACGCACCAAATTCAAGGGTGACAAAACATTGGACGGCTATCAGAAAAAAAAATATGTCTGCAAGCTCCTGTTCATTTTCTTACTTGGACATGACATCGATTTTGGCCAGAAAGAGGCCGTCAACCTGCTAGTATCCAACAAATACACTGAGAAACAAATTGGCTACTTGTTTATATCGGTCATCCTGAACCACGAAAGCGATCTTATGCGATTGATCATCCAAAATATAAAAAATGACCTGTCATCAAGAAATCCCATATTTATAACGCTGGCATTGCAGTGCATAGCCAACATTGGCAATAGAGAAATGGCGGACGCGTTCGCCCAGGACATACCCAAATTGCTGGTATCCGGCGACACCTTGGACACTGTGAAGCAAAGCGCAGCCCTTTGTCTCTTGAAATTGATTAGGACAGCGCCGGATTTGATGCCCACCGGAGAGTGGACCACGCGCATCATTCACTTGTTGAACGACCAGCACCTTGGCGTGGTTACTGCCGCCTGTAGTCTAATAGACATTCTGGTAAAGCGAAATCCGGATGAGTACAAAGCTTGTGTTAGCTTGGCTGTGTCGCGGCTGTCGCGCATAGTCACCTCAACCTATACAGACTTTCAGGACTATACTTACTACTTTGTGCCAGCGCCATGGCTCAGTGTGAAAATTTTGCGCTTGTTGCAAAACTATCCACCGCCAGAGGACCCATCCATTAAGTCAAGACTAAACGAGTGCTTGGACACCATTCTTCAAAAGGCCCAGGAGGCGCTCAAGTCTAAAAAACTGCAGCACTCGAATGCCAAAAACGCAGTGCTTTTCGAGGCCATCAACCTCATTATACACATTGACTCGGAGCCGAATCTTTTGGTCAAAGCATGCAATCAATTGGGCAATTTTTTGTCCCACAAGGACACAAACTTGCGCTATTTGGCCCTCGAGTCAATGTGTCTATTGGCAACTTCGGAATTTTCCCATGAAGCTGTCAAAAAGCATCAGGAAACAGTGATTGGTGCTTTGAAGAACGAACGCGACATTAGCGTTAGGCAACGAGCTGTGGATTTGTTGTACGCAATGTGTGACAGAACAAACGCTGAGGAAATAGTCAAAGAAATGCTGGCCTATTTGGAAACGGCCGACTATCACATTAGGGAAGAAATGGTACTCAAAGTGGCCATATTAGCTGAGAAATATGCAGTTGACTACACATGGTATGTGGACATAATGCTTAATTTGATCCGCATAGCTGGTGATTATGTTAGCGAAGAGGTGTGGTACAGGGTGATTCAAATAGTGGTGAATAGGACAGATGTGCAGGGCTATGCGGCAAAGACAGTGTTTGAAGCATTGCAGGCGCCCGCTTGTCACGAGAATATGGTCAAAGTTGGTGGCTACATACTCGGCGAGTTTGGCAATTTGATCGCCGGAGACTCGCGATCTTCGCCATTGGTACAATTCGAGCTGCTACATTCCAAATATCATTTGTGCTCGCCACAAACAAGATGTCTCTTGTTGTCCACTTATGTCAAGTTTATCAATTTGTTTGCGGAGATAAAGCCCCAAATTCAGCAAATATTAAAGCAAGAGAGCAATCTGAAGAGCTCTGATGTGGAAATACAGCAGCGCTCAGTGGAATATTTGCAATTGAGTATGATAGCTGATGTGGATGTGTTGGCCACAGTTTTGGAAGAGATGCCCTCGTTTCCGGAGCGCGAGTCCTCGATTTTGAGCTCTATACTGCAAAAAAAGAAGCCGCCAATGGAAACAATTGGCCAAAAGGAAGAAAAAATGGAAAAAAGCGTTCACAATGGCCAGAATGGTCAAAATAACCAGAACGGTCATAATGGTCAAGAGGCTAAGCTGGTAGCCCAAGTGCAATCGGTATCAAATGTTCAGCCGATTGACTTAATAGGTCTCAATTCGACACCACCATCGACCAAAAATGCCACACCGACAGCGGTTACGCCGGTCAAGTCCGACCAGGAGGCTTTGCTGGACATTTTTGGTGGTCCTGTTCCACCGCCGCCAGCCCAGCCAGCGCAACCTGTCGCCAATAATTTGGACTCTCTTTTTTCCGACACTTTCGGAGTGTCTACACAGGCCGATTCGCCAGCACCCGAAGTCCCCCAATTCAGCCCCATCCTCTCCATTCAGGACAATCATATGCAATTTGTGTTCAAAAATGTGGACACCCTATTCGAAAATGAAGCTTTAAAGATATTTATTAAGTGTGAATTTAAGCAAAGTTTGGCTCGATTGACCCTTAGTTTTACCAATAAAACAAATTATGTGTTCCAGAATTTCAGCGTTCAGTCTTTGCCTGGCAATGATTTGATCAGGGTATTGCCAAGACCACTGGACTCAACAACTTTATCTCCTCAGTCTGAACTAGTGCAAATTTTAAATGTAGAATGTGTAAATGATTTTAGCGAGTGTCCTCAAGTTCTAGTACAGTTCAGGTAGGTTATTAATTGATCACAAAAATTTAACTTGAGTCAGAGTTTTTTTTTTAATTAATAATTAACTTATTTGACCAAAAAATTTTATTCAAATTAATTTAAAATGAAATTTAAGAAGGGTTAAAATTATTTCAAAAAGATAAAATATAGTGTACTTATAAATTGAGCTTCTAACAATTTAAAGGTTATATCATTTTGCAAAAAATTAACAAAAAGATATTCAGCAATTTTAATTTCTCACTCAGACAAAAAATTTATTTAAAAAAGAATTATTTATATTCATCATGATTAATTATTAGCAAGTATTTAAATTTCTGGTATTGTTACCACAAATTTTATTATTGTTTTTTATTCAGTAAACACCGCAAGGGTGATAAATATAAGATAAAATAAAATAAAGTAAAGTTTTGTCTTTCTTAATAAATAAAAAAAAATAAGATAGAATTTTAATATTTCAAATTATTGGAGTCTATATTTTTAGAAGAAAAATTTATTTTTAATTGTGGAAAAAAAATTGTAAAACTTTAAAAAAAATATTAGTTTTTGCTTGGTCTAATGTAGCAATCAAAGCTTTGATAGTTAGTTTTCGTATATTTTATTAAGCTCCCATTTAATAAGCTACAACATGTATTTATTAAGAGTTAGTTTAGGCTTAAGAGATTAAGTTATATAAGCAAGAGTCATGCGTAGAGGATGTGGTATAACCAGAGCTTAGAATTTATTTAAATTCGAGAATGTTTTATAAAATATTTTAATAAGTAATTTTAAGATTTAGCTTTAGGGTATAACAGTCTTCCATGTTTACGTTTGTCTGTTTGACCATTTTGATTTTCTGATGCTCTATTGTTGCATCAAATACTCAACATTTGTTTTGATGTAGATGTTGATTGAGTTAGAATTAAGGGTTCGATGTTTGTTTTTATTTGCCTGAAAACGTTCAAATTTTTAAGGACCAGTCGAATTAGTCTCAAGAATTGGTAGAGCCTTTTTTCGACCAACTCTTTCCGACAGCCTCTTTTAGAATTTTCTTAATGTTAAGATCTAGAGTTGGAAATTCCAATAGTTCTAATTCATATCACAAATACCAATCCAAAGTTATCTAAGCATAGTCCTAAAGATTATTTGTTTTGCCATCTAGCAATCAAGCTTTGCTTTGAAATTATTTAGATTATTTGCATTTACTTAATCTTCCTGGAGTTTATCTATCCATTCACGACTCTTTTTGAAAAAAGTTATCTCTCGGAAAACAAATATTTATTCCTTCACGTGTTAGACAATAGCTATTTCTCCCCAATTCATTTCTTCGGTTACCAGGTTTTGTGTTAAGACTGTAATTGATTCCTTTATTTAATTTTAATTCAATTTAATTTTCTTCTTCTTTTATTGAGTAATAAATAATCTGATCGGGCCAACGCTCCTTCAGGTTAGAGTAAAAAAATAAAATATTTTCGTAAAGGATGTTTAAATGTGCAAAAAGAAATAATAAATTTACAGAATATAATTAAAGTTTTTTGTTTCCAACGTTAATTGTTTATAAGAAATAAAGATCAGCTCTTAATCTCCTTGTACTCAAATTAGTTAAATCTAGCCTTAAAAAGCGTTGTTGATAATCCAATTCACGAACTTCCGGTATCAAAGTTGCTTTTCTTTGAACTCTCTCAACCTTACTTATATCTTTAACTAAATAAGGACACCATGCACTGATACTATTTTCCTGGTGCGGTCTAACCACTAAACAGCACAATAATTTGATAGTCTCACTACAAGGATACTTAAATGCTTTCTTAATTCAACCCAACATTCTATTTGCTTTAGCTGTACCATTTTTGACTTGGGTAGACCATTTTAAATCACTCTGTATGCAAATACCCAAAATGCTTTTCGACTTTTGACTCACTCAAGGTTTTCAAACCAATCTGATAATCAAACTGTGGATTTTTGTTGCCATTATGAAAAACTTTACATTTATATCCATAAAGCTGAGCCGACCATTCTTTACACGTTTTATCTTTAGACTGAAGACCATAAATCAGATATATTTGAAAGATTTTATATAATAAACTAGAATATATCATATGATAACTAATTGATAATTATTATTCAAGCTGTAATGGAACACAGAGTAAATTTGAACTCAATTTGCCAATATTTTTAAACAAATTCTTTGACCCAGCCCAGATGGATTCACAAACATTTTTTACCAGATGGAAAAATCTGGCGAAGTACGAAATTCTTATTGAAAAAATAAAATCTCTAATATTTTTATTCAAAGTCCCGGTCAAGAACAACAAAAAATATTCAAAGCCAACTTACCTATTGATAAGGATAGAAATTCCCAAACAGTAAGTCTATTTATGGCTCAAAAATTTACCACTTATTGAATAATAATTTAAATAATTTTAAGTTGATAAATTTTGGCTGGAGTTCATTGGGAGGAATTGATCCGAACCCGGAAAACTTTTGTGGTGCTGGCATCATTCATACTGGTACTCAGCAATATGGTTGCTTATATAGACTCGAGCCAAATCGGCAAGCCCAAGTAATATTTTTTTTAAAATATGTATAAATTATTTAAATATAATTTTTAATAATTCTAGATGTACCGTTTGACGATTCGCAGTAACAAAGAAAGCATTTCAAAACGTCTAGTCGAACTGTTAGATAATCAATTTTAATAAAAAATTTATTGATTCCATTTAGAAATAAATGTACGTGTATCCATTCCTAACGAGAATAAAAACCCTTTTGTCTATTATAATCATTCTCAAAATCGATTCAATATTCTCTATTCGTTTTACTTAAATTTGATTCAAATAGACTAAAAATAGATTTTATTTAGTTTATTTTTTTAAATTAATTTCTAATTCTAATTTTAATCCTAATTTTTATCTAATAAAATTCTAAAAAAATTTTATTTATTTTTTTAAATTATCATTTTTATAATCTTAATGCACAAATTTATGTTAGAAATGATAATCTTAAGTGCGTTGGCAGCTTTGCATATCTGGGAAGCTTGATTAACATAAAAAATAGACTAACCAAGGCCAGAACTGTATTAAAAGTTGCCTATAATTTCAAGGTTAATCAACAAGTACCCTTGTCTTGATTACCTATTAATAATTCTTTTTTCAATTATTAAAAATAATTTTACAAATTAACACTAGAAGACCCGGCGGGTTTTTTAGACCCATTTTTTTAAATTTCAAATCTCAATATCTTTTGAATGCAGAAACAGAATTTAATATTCAGTATTTTAGTTTATAGATTTATGGAGACTTTATTGAATATCAAAAAAAAATGTTGCTATTCTATGATAGTTTTTTTAAAAATTAGTTTTTAAATTTTTTTTATTTTTTTGGTCGGGCTTTCTAATGTTAAAAAAAATTGTTTGAAAATTATTTTAAAAAAGTAAATCATTGAAATACTAAAGAATAAGGTAAATTTTTTAAATTTTATCAAAAAATCTGTGAAAATCAAATCAATTTTTAAATATTGATTGCTTGAATGCTGTAAATTTTAATATTGATCTCACAAATCAATTAATAAATCATGAATAAATTAAATAAATTTATAATTTTTATTTTAACTTTATAAATATCATAAAAATTTGATATTGTGAACTTCAAAAGCAGACAGAACAAAAATTCTTACTATTTTGACAAATTAAAATTTTTATCTAGATAAAAAAACTTACCTAATATAAAAACTTTATTTTTCCTTTTTTAGGTGAACAAAGTCAATTGTCACTTTAAGTCTTATTGATGCTTCACTTTTTTGTTAAATTATCTTAGTTAAAAAAAATGCAACAAAGTATGCTACAGTATGTTGCAGTTTTTTTTTGTTAATTAAATTTTAATTAATTAAAATAGGAAGAATTTCTGTTTTTTTTGTTTTTGAAATTCACAATACCTAAAAATCTATCCTCAATCATAAAAAATATCTTTACATTTATTCAAAATAATATGTCCAATGCACCAAAAATGGCATATTTACATTTTAATTTAACTTAATTAATTTTCTTTTTAACTTAAATTAATTAGCTATGTGGCGTGGTGTTCGAACCATGTGCAAACCTGAATTTGCTCTCAAAACAGCAAGTTTGAATAGAGCTAAAGTAAACAAATCTATAACAACACATTTTCATATTTTCACATTTACATTAAATACATTTGGTCGTTCTTTTTTTGGTCATTTATCCATGTTCTGTTAGTGGAAAACAATTGGAAATCACAAATAGCCACAGAAACACAAGTAAGAAACAGAAGTAACAACGAAACATGTGGCACCAAGATTATCAAAATGAAAAATGTATTTGGAGAGATTCAAGCTGTTCATATTAACCAAGAATCGCCCGCTGGAAGAATAATTTTGCATTTTTGATTTTTATTTTTAATCTGAAAGAGTTTTGATCAAACATTTATGGCAAAAGAATAGAAATTTCAAGATTCTTTAGAAGATAAATTTGATATAAGGTTTAGAGATGCTGAATCTTTGCTCATGTTGTTTTGGATTTGGCATATAAACCAATAAATTTTGGCATAAAATCGCATCTTGGCACTATAAAAGTGCATTTTCCAATCGAATTAAAGGCTTTCTTTCTTCAACCATGCAGACAAGCTTCAATTTCAGTTTCAGATGGAATAATTATCTTTAAATTTTTTTATAAAATAAAATAAATTTCGAAATTTTCTAAGTAGAAGACTTCAAATATTGGAAAGTGAAAATATATTTTAAATTTATAACTTGAATATTTTATATAATCATTTTTAAGATTATTTACAAACCAATAGAGAGTTGAATAAAAATTTTATCTCAATCTTAGTTATTGTTATGAATAATTTCTCACTCCCATGTTCATATTTTTTAAATGTTATACAATATTTGACATTTAAAGTATAAGTTTAAAAATAAATTTCATTATTTTATCATTTAAAGATTAATATTAAGAAACAATATAACAATTAATATAAGCCTATAAAAAAAAATATTTTTTTTATCCTAAAAAAAACATGTAATTTTTATTATCCCTAAAAAAAATATTTTTTTTTATTATCCTAAATAATAACATTAAAACCAAAATTTTTTTTCTCTAAATTCTCAAAATTTTAAAAAATTTCATCAATTAAATAATTAAAAAAATCATAACTATTGATTATGTATAAACTCTTGTATTGTGTCAGGTAGCTTTCTATTTTGAGTTTCTGGTACAAATAATGCATATAAAATTACTGATATTAAAGAGAATCCTCCATAGATAATGTACGGTAGCGGGTACCAGTAAAGCTCACCCTAAAGAAAATTTGTTTATCTATTTTAACTTATAAAAAAAATTACCATTAATTGAATGTTTGGTGCTAGGACGGCAGCAATGCGGGAAAAAGTTTGACAAATAGCCACAGCCGAATTGCGAATAACAGTCGGGTGGCTCTCAGCTGTAACTATGTAAATGGTATTAAAACAAAATGAAATGGTCAATTTTCCCAACAGAGCTAGACCAGTCACCACTATTCCCAGATCAGTGGGCACAAACATAACTGCTATCAAACCAAGGCCTGATATAGTCATGTTTATAATGTAAGGTATTTTGCGACCAAATCTATCAAGAAACAACTGACATCCCACGACTCCTAAAATTTCAGCTACCGCAGATAAGCCAAAATTTACGTATGGATTCCCTGCTAATTCACTGGTGGTAAAGCTTAGCCCATTGTATACAAATGTATTGCCAAGCCAATTGACCATTACAACCATGGATCTTATCATCAATATTTTGGAAGAAAAAAATATTTTCAGTGTCTGCCATACTGAGTACTAGATAATAGATTAGTTTAACCAATTTTTTTTGTCAATTTTTCGCAGTTTACCTGTTTTTCCGGAACAAAATTAACCTCTGATTCAATTTTGTGAACTTTGAGCAATTCTTCCATAGATGTTAAATCCTCAGGTCGCTTTTTGTTCCATTTGGCAATGGTATTGAACACTTTGTAGGCTTCTTTTTTTTTCTTTGTAGCCAAGAGCCACCTTGGCGACTCGGGAACTATCCTTTAAAAGAAAAGATAATTTCCTGGAAAATTTAAACTCTTAAGATTATACCAGAAATACATGGCTATTATGGTCATTAGGACGGAAAGAGTGATCAACATAAGTTTATAATCTGTGATGAAATAAACAAAAAATAGAAGAACAAATTCGCCAATTATGTACAAATAGTAGACTGCGTTGGCGGCAGCCACTCTCTTGGACGGACCGACTATTTCCACGGCTTAAATTTTTGGCAATATTTTATTCAAAACCTAAAGAGTTAGCTCAAGTACCTATTACAACTGCCACTGCGTACACATTCATTGCCAATCCGGTCAATAGACGCAAAATGGCAAACAAAATTTGCTGAAGATTGACGTCGGCAAAATCAACACTGACCAATACAGCTATGCCAATGTTGAATATTGCATTAGCTATTACAAATGAATATGCCGTAAACTTTCGGCCAAATCTGAAAAAAGAAAATTTTTTTTTTTTATTTTTGAAATTTAATTTTAATTAAACAAAATAAATAGCTAAAGATTAAATCATGTTTTTAAAAAAATGCTAACTTGTCAGACATAATTCCACTAAGTAAAACTCCGTAGTTACCAATAAAATAGAATGTAGAGAACAGACTACGTCTTGGCGAACCGTCACATACTAGATTCCACTTAAATGAAAATTTTAAGCAACTTATTTTCGATACAGAAATTCAAAAATTTTTTTTATTCTATATTTAAAATTTTTAAATAAATTTCCGTCTAAAAATATGTATCCTAAACTAAACTCTGATTACCATGGAAGAAATGAAAAATAGAATTTCCCAATTTTTGATCAGAAAAAATGAAATATTTAATTTAAATATCCTTAAATTCATACATCACTCATCAGGGTACTTTCAAAATATTGTTTTGAATAGACCCATTCACTGCATTTGGTAAGCGAAGAATTGTCATTAAATGTCTGATTGTACACTCGCAGATTACAGGTGTCATATTTTTCTTTGAATGAGCCTTGTGACTCCGGTATGTACATCTCAATGAGCTCTTGGTGATAAGCGCTCTGAATTTCATAAGTGTCATTTGGGTACACTGGAATTTTGCATCTAAAAGCATTAATTGATATAGATATATATTTTTCTTGGTGATTGTATTTCTTAATAACCTGTGATTTGGAACTGTACCATAAAATGAATAGCTAAAACCGACCAGGGCCGGCACAATGGACATTATTCCAACTAGGATAAATATAAGCAATTGGTAGGGACCAAAGTGTCCCACTTGGTCGAATATTTCTTCGGTTTTTTTGTTCAAACTCTCATTCATCTAAAGCGAATAGAATAAAATTAACTTTATTTTGGATTATACTAATTTCTAGATACAAATTGGTATGGACTAATACCAAAGCGCAAAACTTTTTTCATTAAATACTGAATTTTACCATCAATTAATCTAGAGTACAAACTTTAATTTAATTTCAGTCTATTCAACTTGATTTAACAAAAAAATTAAATACGAAATATTGCTTTAAAAAGAGAGCCATTAGAGTATTTTTATAAAAACAATAAAAAAAATTTTATATTCAAAAATATGATAAGTAAAAAACAGTAAAAAAGCCAGTTGGTAGTAAGTGAGTGACCAAGCTTAATTTTGAATAAAATTTTGACTCAATTTTAGCTATATTTATTGACATCGCGAATTGTACCGGTACCATGGAAATTTTATAATAGCAAACAAACAAACAAGGCTTTCATGACATTAAAAACTCATTTTTTAGAAAGATAAATACCGCAATTCTTATTGTTTAATGTCACTGTCATAAGAAAATAACTCTAAATAACTAGCTTTCAGTCCAAGCTAATGGTTAAATAGCAGAGAAATTAGACTCTAAATTAACTAAAGCTATTTTGGTATTAAATTTTTATTCTTAAAGAAAAACATTTTTTCAATTAAACTGATAAGATAGAGCCTTAGTCGACAAAATTTTTTAATAATAAACGAATAAATTAATTCTTATACTACCATTAAAGTAATAGAGCTTAATTTGTAAAAATTTTACCATGCTAGCAAATCATCTGTATTTGTTTAAAAAGAAATAAATTTTCGAATAAAATTTTTACAGTCATCATTTTATAAGATCACAAGGTTTTTATACTTTTAAATTACTGAAATCTATTCTCCATTTGGCATTTGTTTATTTTTATGGTTGGTTATCTTAAACGCTCAATTTAGAAATAAAAAATATTTAATTTTTTTAAATGTTAATTTTTAATTTTTATTTTGTTCTAAGTCTTATCTGGTCTAATAATATTAAATAACAACCTTTAGATTAGATACTGTGACCATTTTTATTTTCAATTTTTTTTCATCTAATCAACAATAAAATCAAGGTGTAGAATTTTTAATAATAAATAAACATTTTGTTCTTAAACAAAATTAATGACTTCTTTTAATTTAAGTCAAACAAATTATTTCAATTCAACATAATTATGTTTTAGCTAAATAGATAAAAATTATTATATAATTTTGAAAATAATAATATCTAATATACTCTTAACTTTATTACTATACTACTTAATCTGCATATGTCTGAATTAAAATATATTGTCTAAACATTGGCTTACATATATTACCAAGAAAATAAAGATAACAGTGGTTTTCTTCTAATTTAATTAGACTTGTTTGCAATTTATTAAATAAAAATCGATTATTATTAAAATTAAATCATAAATAAGCATAAAAATCTCATAAAATAATCTAAAAGAAAATTAATTTTTTTTCACTCCAACTTTTTATTCTAAATTTTGAAAATTAAAAATAATAAAATAAATATTTTCTTTTTTGTTTTATTAGGATTCGGAAAACTATTAAATTAACTTTTTGAATTTTGCATACTTATAGTATAATTAAATTTTCATTTGTAAATCTGCCTGAGCTAGAACAATATAGACTTAACAGAATGGAGATTATTTTTGATAAATTTAATGAAATTAAAGTGTCCTATAAAAATATCTAAATATACCCTTAACACAACTATTGTTTCACCACGTATTGTTCTTGACCAAGCTTTTTATTAGTTTTTGGTCTTTCTTAGGCTAAAAAATAACATTTTCTAAAATTATTTTTTACTACAGCTTGAAAATTGGAGGTTAAGAGCTAATGATTACAAACATTTATTTACTTTTTATTTATTTAGCATTTTTTAAAGAGTTGTCTTTGAATTTTTTCTTAATCAGTATTGTTTATCTTATAAAGAAAAATGCTTAAAATAAGTAAGGTTTGAGAAAAGTAAAGTAAAATAATAAAACTAAAAATCAAATAAATTAAAAAAAGAAAAACATTTTTGAGTATTAGAAAAATTTGCATGATTATTATGAATATGTTGCTGTGGATTAATTGATTGGAAAAGCATTGGGCTAGCTAAATGGATGTCGGATATTTGACAAATCCGGAGTCCAAGCCTGGTTTCTTTTACAAGTATAGTAAACAATTGGGCAGAATTACCAAATCCTATACTAACAAATTTATAACTTAATTCAAAAAATCTGTTGCTAATTGTATGCATCTTTAATTTATATTCATGATATTAGATTCTTGAGAGTGTGTCGAGCTGATATTAAGAATAGATCGAAGAATGCTCGGCTTTGAACAGAAGAAATTTAGCCAAGGAAAGAAAGTTAGATTTTATAACAGATCAATAGCCCAATTTTAGATAAATTTTCAATCAAATTTAGTTTTAAACTGCAGTTCTTTTTTAAAGTCATCTCCAGATGGTTTAAATTTAAGGTGTGTCTTGCTTAAGTATTTAATAAATTTAGTGGTTTATTCCAGCTTAAAAAAAATGCGTAAATTCTAATTACAGATTATGTGCATAAATAATTAATGAAATAAGTTTTTGTCAATTATTGTTTTGAAACTATCTGTTGATTGAACCTACACTGCATCCATACCCAACTTGTTTCAGTCATTCACAATATTTTTTAAAAAACGCAGTTTTTGATTATTTCTATCTATGTTTTGCATGGATAGACTCTTCTACTTGAAAATTTGAGTGGAAATACTTATCTCTTTTTGTACAATAATTGATTGTATATTTGTCAATTTGTGATATTAAAAAAAAAATATTGCTATCTTTTCAAGTTAACTCAATTATGTATAAAAAAATTCTTTTATTAATAAAATGTATTTGATTTAATTTAAATTTTTTTTATAATTATCAAACTTTTAGAAAAAATCTTGTTGAAACGACATCACTATAGCCGAAACGATTGAACTCTAAATCACTTCAAAGGAACTTCGGAGGTCAAATCCATGCTAAAAATTTTGAACTCCAAAGTTCTTTTAGATTTTCTAGGTAGTTCTTTCAAAAATGGCATTAAACATGCACGAAATCATTTTTGATACCACAATTTTATTAAAAAAAACACAATTAATAAAAATATCCATTAAAATTAAGAAAAAACCTTTTTTTATATTTCAACACATATTTATAAAATTTTTTTATTTCACAAAATTTTTTTTTTACCACACAAAAGATTTATTTTGAAAAAAACAAAATTATTTTTTACCACATTTATTCGGACAAGCCCAGTATCTTTTTTCGTCATTTTACTACCACATTTTCCGCATGATTTTGACTCGCTGTCAAACGTTTCGTTCTGACCTGATTCGATTTTTGGTCTTTTTGACAATACTTCATCTTCTGAATCTTCGTCAGATTCAATTCCCTTTGGAGACGAACAAGAAGCTTGTGTATCGCTTGGTTGAAAAAGAAGAGCCTTTAGTGTTTTTTTGGTCTTCCTTTTTTTCGATTTGATTGAATTGGGATATCCATACCGACAATGTCAAAATTAAATAGTCGCTTTCTTAATCAAATAAGTGTCAATTTTATATAATAATTGTATTTTTATTTAATTATGTGTTTATCTTTATTTTTATGGATTATTTTAAAAATTGTGTCCATTTATTTAATAATTGTGTTTTCATTTTAAAAAATTGCGTGCTCCTTTCTCTTTTTACTTTTTACAGTTTTATGAACACTTTTCTAACTTTGTAAAAAATTTATAAAATTTTCTTGTTGGAGCTGCATTTGAGCGAAAAAATTGAAATTCACAAGGGTAATTAAAAACTAAGCAAATTAGCTTGTTCGTTTTTTTGTTCACATTTTTGGATGCTCATGAACTTCACCAGTATTGGTTTGAATAATCCTATTTGTACTAAAAGAAAAAGAGGTGCATAAAGAAAAACTAAATTAAAGTATTGAATGATAGCCATCAGATGTTTCATAAAACTCGATAGTTGGTATTGAATCAGATGAAGATGTCAATTCAAGTAAATGATAATTCATTCAGGAATGCAAATGAGTTTTACCGTCCACAATTATTAAGAGATTAAATGTATAAAACTCAACCTTTTATTTTGTTTTGTTTTGAATAGATTACCTAATGGCATTAGGTTTAAATTGAATTTGTCATAATTATTTTTTTATATTAAATTTTTGGTACTTTTTATAAAAATTTTTACTGAAATACATTTTGAATGTCCAAATAAGTGTTTTTTTTTCGCTTATACACTAATCAAAATTGATATCAAATTAGATCCCTGAAAAATTATTTAAATTTTTTCATAAATAAATTTTAATTTTCTTAGGGAGTATTATAAAAATAGAAGTAAAAGAAAAAGGTTTTAATTGTGATGCCTTTGAAGTTTTATATAAAGTGTTGAATAAATGGAAAATTAATAAAATTTTTGAGACTTTTTTATGGTTAATGATGGCTTTATAAGTTTGCCTTCGAAAAGAAATTAAAATTCTTAAAATTTATTTAAATTAAACTAAAATTGAATCATTTTTTCTAAAATAATCTACTTAAATAATTGCTATAGTATGCTTCAAATTATTTAGTCCAGTTTCAGCCTCCCAAACATCTTTATTAGCAAACTGTATTGAATAATCAGCTCGATTAGAAAGTTTACCAGTAAAATCAGGTAGTTTTAAGAAAAGTGTGTAATTGCCCTTGGTAATGCTTTTTGGTAAAGTAATCTTTTCGGAAATTTTATTCAAACTATTGCTTTGCCAAAATCTTGGATCGGCTTTTGTCTTAATTGAATACTCTTTGTTTGAAAATTGATTTCTTAAAATCAAATAAGCTTGGCGTCTATTAAACAACGAAGCAAATCCAGTGTTTTTAATAGATATTAAAATATTAAATTTATTATGACTTTTTTTCACCAATATTGGAAATACTGCTTCAACGAGCTCAAATCTGTATCCCAACTTATTGAATATAGTATCGAAACAGTTCTCTTCTTTAAAACTTTTAATGACATCTGGATGGTACTGTACATTTAAATAGGACCAATGAAACATTTTGAGCTCATTCAGGGCTGTTTCACAGCCGGATCTTGGCCGATTCGGTTTGCATGTTTCACCACCCATAGGAGTGTAGATGGTTTCCTTATTCAAATATGGATAATCAATATCAACGTTTACATATGTACCTAGGTCATCATCGCTTGCCAAGAAGCAGTCGTTGTGATGACCCACTCTAGACACCTTGGTATTTCTGAATGCTTGTGATTGTTTCAAAGGTTTTTTGGTAAAAAATAGCTTTCTTTTATAAAAAGGAGTTCTGATTTGAACCATTCGATGAGAAGGCAAAGCTGAAAGCAAAGCATTTAAAATTTGTCTCCGATTCTCTAGGTCAATAGAAGATGGTTCAGGATAGCCAAAATTGTCAGTAAAATACCATTCGCCCCATGATCCTATAAAGCCAGCTTGAACTACTAAAATTACGTCCCAATTTGAAGCAAAAATTGGTTTCAATTGATTGATGTGTCTAAGGATTTGAAATTTTTTAGCGTCCAACTTTCCAATTAGACTTGGGTCATTACTGTAAGCAAAGCGAACAATACATTTTAAACCAGCATCTCTAATTTTTCTAAAGTCAGATATAACATTAGTTAAATATTGGACAGAAATGTCCCTATTTAGGAAGTTCTCGAGATAAAATACTCTTAAAATAAGTGAATAATTATTTGCTCTATAGGAAAGCAGGTTTTTTTCTTCCAGGCCTTGATAGTTACCAGTCGAGAATACTTCAGTATGAATGTAAAAACCACGCTCAGGGTTCCAAATGACTGTTTTTGTTGACAAACTTTCGTAGATAATTTTTGTCTGTTTTGAATATCTTAGAGCAAAAATTACCAACAAAATCATGGAAAAAATTAATTGACTCATTTAGCTTATTTTCTCAAGAGAATATTTAATTTAAAATATCTATTTAAATTATTTTAATTTCAAAGTTTGACTTTAATTTATGAATCCTAGTAATTTACTGATGTTTTCTGTCTTTCAAATACTAAATATTTCTTTAATGTTAGATTGCTTTAAATTATTTATTTTATCAGAGTTTATAAAATTAAATTCATTTTTTTCAGATTGATTTGAAAAATTTAATTTGAACTAAATAAAAAAAAACAGAATATAACGGGTGTTCAAAAAATCTCGGTGCTTTTTTTTAAATTGAAAAAAAATATGTTGCGGTAGACCTATCTCCATAAAATTTTACACAGGGCTGCTTTGGGCTATCTAGTATAAAAATACATGGTCAGCTTTTCAGTTAAAGCCTTCCTGAAATAGGGAGTCATATAACCTTGAACTTCCTCAAATCCTCAAAATGTCCTCTAGCCTTTCGATTTTCAAAATGTATTTTTAAATATTGTAGAATAGAAAATTTAATGAGGATTACAACGATATATAGATTATGTCTGTACGATTTTTATACTAGATAGCCCAAAGCAGCCCTGTGTAAAATTTTATGGAGATATGTCTACCGCAACATATTTTTTTTAATTTAAAAAAAAGCACCGAGATTTTTTGAACACCTGTTATATCCATATTGTTCTGAGTTTAGGCAAATTTGATCAATTTTCGATCGCTTAAATCTTTATTTTGAATGCCAGAAATATTTTCAAGTAAATATATATAGTTATATTTATGAATACTTAAAAATTATTGATAACTGATACAAAATAATGTATTTTAAAGGTTTAAATTTAGTTAAAATTAAAAAAAAATAACAATAAACCACGGAAATATAATAAACATCATCTTCAACTATGAACTCGTTATTATACCGGTCTGTGTTTTTGATCACTTGTCTCGGATGGCAATTCATACCTGAACAAAAAAATTTAGTTATTATGATCCCAAAATCAGCCTCCCTTCAAATACAAAAAGAAAATAGAAAAAAAAGCAATTCATTTCTGAATTGATAAAAAGTGAAATAAACTTCAAAAAGTTGTTCCTTTAATTGAAGCTGATGAAGCTGTTAAAAACTTAATAAAAGACAACAATGTTACATAAATGAATTCAAAGCAAAAGAAAAAAAACTTCTCTATATTACATTTGGATATAGATAGGCTTTTTAATAAAATACAAGGAGTATCTTCGATAGAATTGTTGTTTTAGCATACCGCTAAACCTTTTCAGCATACAAATTTTTCATCCCAGCATACTTGCATTACTAACCAATTACCTTAATAACATACTAAAATCTAATTAACATACTTAAATAAAAAATTGAAACAAAGTTTTTTTAAAATTACAAATTTTATTATTTTAAATGGAGTCGAGAAATCTACGACCAAAAACTGTAATAAATTATAAAACTACTCGTTCGTATAAAAAACGTAAACGAATACGATTCAAACGATTCGTTGAACGACGTAGACAACGAATTTGAAAGTTTAATGCCAAATCCAAAAAAAACAACCTCTATCAAAATTAAAGATATTAAACCAAATAAAACACCCTCTGTACTATTTGACGATTCAGCGTCCTCAGATGAGTCCTCGTCCGTTGAACCGTCGAACCTTCAAGTAAATGTGTTTCTACTAAATCATTATCTCAAATTTTGAGAGAAGAAAAAAGAAAAAAAAAGTTAGAATATGAGCTTTTGCATACATGAAACCAAAAAAGAATTCAACGAGTTTATAGCTGGGCATTATTTGCATACAAAAATAACAAATAGTGAAAATAGACCTTGTAGTTGTGCGAGCTGTAAGAACTATCGACGTCTGCACGACATGAGAAGAATATATAGAATATGTAATTGTAGATCAGATAGTTGTTCTTTAAAATTGAGGATTTATATTTGTCAAGTATCTAAAAAAGTATTTTTGTTTAAGCGCGGTAAACACGTAGGAACTTCATTAAATTTAAAAAAAAAAGAGGGTAATCAATCCATCGGTAAAAGACATGATACAAAGAATAATTGGAATTGATCCTGACATTATACCTAGTTGTATACATAATACATTGATAAATAGTTATAATAATCCTACTGTAAATAGTTATATTTTTATAAAGGAGTTTAAAATTCAAACCGGATTATTTTTTGCAGGATGCCTGTAATGCATCTTATAATGCGGCAATTGATGTTTTTTCAAATACCAAAGTGTTAATGTGCTATTTTCATGTGATCAGTAAAAAAATCATTACAATTATTTTTAAAAAATTTCAGTTTTAAAAAAAAATTTAAAAATTGACTACTTAATTTTTGCCCTAGTCTTAAATTCGAAAAAATATAGCACTAAAAAGCCAATGTTTAAAATAAAAGGGATAATAATAATATGGTATAAATTATAAGGTACAGCACTTTTATCTAGAACAGATCTGACATAATTCTCTGTTTAAAGAATTTTCGAGACGTTGAGTCGTGCAAACTTTTTGTCTAATGTCTTCAACCAGAGAATTAAACAACAGAGATTCACCAAAAGGTCCCCATAATTTGACCTTTGCTTCGGAATTTTTCCTTCACAAAGATTAAGTGTGTAATTGTATATTTTTCCTGTAAACTTTATAGTTGCATTTATTTTTATCAGTAAATATCAGTGTTCTTGCTCTTGCATTTGCTTGATAAAATCATCCATTTAAAGCATGCTGAAAAATTTAAACTACGAAGTTCCCTTAGATTATAGGCGAGCTCTTTCAGAAAAGCTTTTTGATATGACAAATTTATTTATGGTCAAATATGTCAAAAAAATCTAGAAACTAATAGGGGGTATAGCTCAGTGGTAGAGCATTCGACTGCAGATCGAGAGGTCTCCGGTTCAATCCCGGATGCCCCCTTGTTTTTTATAAAATAAATATCAAAAATAATAAAATAAACATAAACATTTATTTTCAACTCAATTAAAGTAATAAAACTTAAAAAAAATAGATTTTTT
Organism: Brachionus rotundiformis; assembly: GCA_016802295.1. Lineage (NCBI taxonomy): Eukaryota > Metazoa > Rotifera > Eurotatoria > Ploima > Brachionidae > Brachionus > Brachionus rotundiformis. The sequence goes on from JAESIW010000020.1 coordinate 1,085,189, forward strand.
TTTGGCTTTATTTTATTATAACCAAAAATGCATTTGAACGTTTTTCTGTGATTCTATCTTCGTAGCCATAAAAAAAGTAGTCTAAGCCTTCATAAAATGGTCTAAAATTTAAATTTGTATAATTTTATTTTATTTTTTAATTAGCAAATCTAGAAAATAAGATGATTAAATTATCAGGCTAAAAATATAACTCACTGCTCTATTAAACAAGAGTTTGAAGCTTCTAAAAAAAAATATATAAAACATGCATTTAGAATAATATTTTATTTAATTTTTCTACATATTGATAGACTAAACTAAAAATAATATATTCCCACCTGGTTAGGATCAGATCTTGCTGTTGGACTAGTTTGATTCAAGTTTTTTGTCGAATTGGTCATAGCATAGACAGGATTATTTTCCAAATTTTCGTTCAATTGTTTTTGCTTTGAGGATTTGTCCAATTCCAGAGGCAAATCGCTCAATTTTTCACCTAAAATCTGTTTTTAATCTGATAATTGTTTAATAATTTTAAGTGACTACTTTTTTTATAGCTTCCTGATTTTTTATTCATCATGTATACTAAAAATACGACCAGGAGAACCACAACGAGGATAAGAGCACATGCCACTGCTATTACAACAATCAGCCAAGTGTCCAAACCCTCAACTAAAATTAAAAATATTAATTACTAGTACTGAATCTAGTTAATAGCTAAAAAAGTTTAAAAAAAATAAAGTAAACCCAAATGTTTAAATAATAATTAATAGCATGCTTTTAAAAATTATAATGTTTTCTTAAAAGTGAGTTAAAAGTGCTGAGAAAAGATAGTAACTAACTAAAATAATTTAAAAAACGATTCTAAATTAAAATTAAATGAAAAATAATTTTAATTTATTAAAAAAAAATATCTTATCCAAAAGATTAGATAAAATTTTATTTTTATATTTAAAGGCCAACATGGCAGCAAATAAATGTATGCAGACAAAATCTTGGTAAAAAATTAAATTAAAATTGATTTATTATTTGTCCAAAAATATTAGAAAATTTATCAGTAAATCTTTTTCATTTAAAAAAAAACAATTTTATCCTACAGCTTTTATTAATTTAATATTATTTTAAATAAATTTCTCCTTTTTCTTTAAATTCAATTAGCTTTTATTAAACCTTGAGATTTTATTATGAAAAAAATCAATTATCAAATTTTTTTAGATTAAAAATTTAGTATCCTATCTAGATAAAAAATTAATTTTTCTCAGCACCTAATGTGAGCGTAAATATTTCAAGTCAAGCAAAGGAAAAAGTCCAGTACCAACTGGGGGACATGTCGGATGGCCAGTACTATTACTAATAGAAGTTGTCACATAGTCTGTTGTATTACCTGTACTGGTAACATAAGTACTATCCGTACTATTATCTTCAAATAAGGTTGTATAAAAAGTTTCAGTTGTCAAAACTTTTTAAAAATTTAAAATTTTAATTTTGGTTTTAAGCCCCCTAATTCGAGAAAATGATAAAAAAAAATTATAATTTATACCTTCAGTTGAGGATTTGGAATATAATAAAAATCTAGTCTGTGATTCATTTCTGTTAATAGGATCCGCAACTATCGAGTTGTAAATGGTGCAAACAATTTCAACAACGCTCTCATTAGTTAAAATTTTATAATCAAATGAATTGCTCGAGTCATTTTTTAGCAGAATTTTTTCCAAATTGTCCAATTTGACAAACTCGTAGACCAAATTTTGGGCCGGATTGGCACAATCTAGTTCACATAATAAGTTTACTGAAGTATCAGTCTCTTGGTACACTATAGTTTTTTGTTTAATTTTTGTTTGCGGTTGGTCTTGAAAAAATAACTACTAATTAAACCATTTTTAACCAAAAAAATTTCTTACAAAAAAATGAAAAAATGTGGGTGAAATTTTTTGCCATCAAGTTCTGGACAGCTGAATAATTAGTTTCGTAGCCATATCCGAATGTGTAATTTAAGCTATTAACACATCTGTCCACTTTAAGATCGAAATTTGCCTCTAGACAATTGAGCCATGGAATGGTGCTTTGGCAGTCACTCGATTCAATCTTAGAGTCATTGAATGTCAAGAACTCCAATGGCAAAGCTTCATATTTAAATGAAAGCTGGATGTCTTGGTTAAATGTCTTGAGCTCCACATCGAATCCTTCGGTCGAATTGACCAATTTGGTTTGCTCGCCCACGGTCAATGAACCATTCCAGTTTTCCAAATCGTAAGCAAGTACACTAAATTTGCAAGAATTCTCGTCTCTAATAGCAAAGAAATTATCTATACCAGAGTCGACAGCTTGGACAGATAAGATGTTAAGTGTTCGAAAGGAGGTGGTGTTGTATAAATTGGGAAAGTAATTCATGGCATTTTCTAGTAAAGTTACATTGGTTTGGTTGTATTGGCGTATCCAGGTCGCAATGTCTGTAAGCTCACCACATTCCAATGTTAAGCAGGCCTGAGCTTTGACGTAACATATTTTAGACGGATTGTTTTTTTCATATTTACACACAGTGCAACCAAAAACTTGCTGCATCATAAATCCAATCCATAGCACATAAAGCTTTAACATTTCTAAAAAATTAAATTTTCTTTTTAATTTTTATAGAATATAAGCTATATCCAAGCTTAATAATTGTTTAATTATCTAGAATAATTAAGATTAAATTACTCATCACGGGTTTGTATTAAAGATAGTTTATTTTTCCAACTTATCTACTACTTCTACTAATAAAAAATAATTAAACTAGTATTTAAATTTAAAATTAATCATTGCATAATTTTATTAAAAAACTCATTAAGAAGAATAGCTTTGCGAATAAATGACATAAATCATTGCATTAAGTATTTCGGTACCTGTCCAAATTAAGCCACCTTTAAAAAATTTAAAAAAATTTCTTTTGATTTTTATTTATTACATATTGTTTATTTTCATGTCATAAACCTATCTATTTGTTTAGATAATCTATCTCGGTTGTTCTAAGTTGGCGCTTAACAGTTGAATGGTTTAATCCATCATCTTAGCTAACTAGTGTCACCACATGGATATATCAAAACAGATCCAAAAAAAAATCTTAAATTTTTGTTCAATAAAACTATGTAAATATTTAAATCAAATAATAAAACACTGCTAATTAAGAAAAATAACTTAATAAATAGACAATAGAATGTAGGATCTAGTATTAAAGCCTTTTTGATTTTTGGTCTATTTTTAAACAAAATAGAAGACCAAATTGGACTCATCTAGTTAATAGATAATCTTGGCTTACATTTGAAGCCTAATTTGAACATTTTTATCAATTTCTTAATCTCAAATTACCAAGCGCACTTCAATTGATTGAGACTAAAAGTCAAAATTTTGGCTAGCTTTTTTTTTTAAATAAACTATTTAAATATTAACAAAACAAAACATTTAAAGCGAAATGTTTGGCCATGTTGATCTCGGTTTAAGAAAACGGATTTATTTGGCTTGCTAATTACAGCAAAGCTTAAAGCAAAAGATCATTAGCAAAAGTACTAAGACCTTTATTAGCTAGCGACCAAGTCATTTCATATTAGGCTAAATTTTTAATGAAACAAAAAACTATGATTTAACTTGTAATTAAGATAAGAATGTTAGAATTATTTATCTCCGAATAGATAGTTGGCTATAGCTAATTTTATTAATTTTATTAATGTAATAAAATTGATTGATCCGAGTGGCATGATAAGCGTTGATGGCTTAGTCAAGTCTCAACAGAGCCCATGGCCATGTGATTGGAAACCTTTGGGGCACAGTTTCGTTTGATCAAAAATATACGAATTTAACTAGAAATAAATAAATTTGAAATAAAAAAGCTTATCATTTGTAAACATAAATTTTATAATCTCTATATTTCTAAAGTTTTCTTGCTAAGCAAAATCTTTTAAATAAATTTTGATTAAAATTGATTTACCTACGCCTAATCTTTTGCTTTAACTTAGTGCAGTGTAGTCGACCATCTGTTTAAATTAGAATTTATGAGATGACATAATATTTTAAAAGGATTTTACTCATTAGAAAATAGCTATGACTAATTGAAAAAAAAAATTTGAAAATTCTAGTTTCTAGGTTTAAATAAGAGAAAAAAGATTTTAAAAAAATGATAAAATATGTTTGTTGATTAACTGTGACCAAGTTTTCGAGTAAAAAATCCACCTTTTTGTTTTTTCTACTGATAATTTGAAAAAAAGGCTTAAAGTTGACCGGCTAATTTTATATTGTTTTAAAAATAAGTTTAAATCGAAAAATGATCAATATCATGGATTTTATTTGTTTATGTCTTTATAGAGTCAATTCATTTGAGCAATAAAATAGAGAAAAAAATTCAATTAAATCTTTTATTTAAATAAAATAAAGCCAATATTTGCCCACTTGCATAAAAATGCCATTGGTGCTTGAATTAAATGCCATTGTCGGAATAAGACTTAAAGGATTTTATTATTTTAGAGCAGATCTTTTAAAAGGATAAATGTTCCAATCACATGATATGAATTTAGCTTTTTGGTTGATATTCTAAATTTATTAAACTATGAATTATTAGTTTTTTATTTTTTTATCAGAGAATGAAATTTGTTTTGTTTGCATTTAATTGTTCATTGATTAAATAAATAATATGATCAATAAAAAATATTTTTCCAGAAATTCTCTTATTCGGTCATTGAAAATTTGTAGTAATAAAATTAAATATCGATCCACATGTGAACAATTAAATATTTATTAACTAATAAAAATACGATTTTAATTAAATATCTAATAATTTCATTTAATGACAACTTATGAAATTTAATCTCAGATAGACAAAATGATGTTTTCTATTTTAATTCGAGGAATAATTATTTATTAATGTTTAGTTACATTTTTTTGATTATTAATTATAAACTAAGTTACGTAAAGACTAATCAATTAATCATTTAAATTTAGAAAGAACTGTCTTAAAAGATTTACTTAATTTAATTTATTTACATTTAATCGTAGGCTAACCTTAATATCTAGCATGCTTTTATCTTTTTAAAAGGTAATGTTTTAGAAAAGTATCAACTAAAAAATTATCATTTATCAATTTTGAATATTTTTCACATTTATTAATTTTTTTACTTAAAATTGTGCCATATTCAGAAATTTGTAATCTGATTTTATATCTAAAAATTAAAAATATTTTGAAATATTTCCATTTCAGGAAAACATGTTCGGTTTCCAATACTTTTGACCAAGATTAAAATTTCACTTCAATGTGCTGTAATTTCAAAATAATTTTTTGCTATTTTTTCCTATTTTTTGAATAAAATTTTAAAACAAAAAAAATTATTTTGCCTAATAAACATGGCTGATTTAATTTTCAATAAAAATGTAACAATTTAATACAAAATTACTGAAAAAAAAGTTATGGTTTGCTTAAAAATAGAACGAAATGAAAATAATTTGATTGTTATTATGTTTTGAAATGGGGTTCGAAAAATATATCTAAAAAAAATAATTTAAGATTTTTAGGAATAATTTTTTATGACCTATAATTGAGCAATATTTTTTATCTAATTTTATTAAATACTAAACCTGTCAAATAAATGATAAAAGTGTTATTCGGTTCTTTATATTAGAAATATTTTAGCCATCGAAATCAATAAACAATCGGTTAAGATATGACTTGTTGAAAATTTTTGATTTTTGCCTCAAATTATCTATAAATGTTAACTTTGAAATTTTGAAATAACAAAGATAATAAATTATCTTTAGAACTTAGAAAAAAAAACTTATAATAAAACCTTATGTTAAATTTAAATTAATAGCTAAAATTAAAAATGTTAAATCGATTGCTTAAACTAACATTTTTCCTAAGTGTCACATTTTTAAGTGTCCATGGTAAAATTATCTAATCTTTTTGAATTCAAATATTATTTAATGTAAAGGTTTGTCATATGATCTAATCGATAGTCGATCCACATACATCAGTCGTTCAGTGACAGACAGCAAATTCAAAATTTTATTAGTTACAAATGGTTCATATTATTTATCAGTTGAAAACAGCACTTGGCTTCCAAGCTCTTCAGAAACTTTTTTCAGAGCTAATGGCTTTAAATACTCAACAGTGGACAAAACTTTAATTCTCAATGAAACAAGTGCTTCATCTGGCTATGACAAGTTGGGAAGATATCAAACCTTCAAGTGCCACTATTCTTTGTTCAACGATCCTTCAACTATAGTTGATTATACCATATACACTTATGATGATTATGATATGGTCAGATTTTCCCAAGTAAAATATATTTTTAACTATTTTATTTTTATAACAAAAAATGAATAAAAATTTTCAAGAAATTTCCCAATGGTGCAAAACAAACATCCATTAATAACCTTGATTCAGTTTTGTCAGCGTTTCCTTCATTCAAAGTTCAATCCATACATCCACAAGATGTTGGTTATTTGAGTTTTGGCGGCATGATGGCCGGTGATATGGAAAAAATCTATGGCCAATGGAACTATTTGACATTGAGCATAAATGACGGAATCGGAGGTGGCCCTATAATAATGTTTGATAGATCAGGAAACACTCTTATTATTTCCCAAATGAGCGAATTTATGTCCACTTCGCTTCAAAAAGAGGGCAGAAGTGGCGCGGTATTAAACTATGGCATAATGAGTGGAGTTGACCAGATACCTGCTAATTATTCGGCTGATTTTGTCGTATTTTACAGTGATAAAGGAATTAATAAAGCCATGAAAGCATGGGGAGATATGTTGATAAAATATTATGGAAAGACATTTAACTCGGTTAAAAATGATGTAACAAGTAAATATCTGTCTTATTGGATGGACAATGGAGCTTATTACTACTGGATAACAGAAAATGGAAAGACTTATCAGGAAACAATAATGGACATAGTTGACAATTTTTCTAAGAATAAAATTCCTTTTAGATCGCTTCAATACGACTCGTGGTGGTATGGAGCTGAGCGAGGATTTAGACAAGGATGCTTTGAGTGGAACGGAAATAAGCCTAGTGACAGATTTCCCCAAAGTCTTGAATATGTTTATAAGAATACAGGCTTACCAATCACCGCGCATAATAAATTTTGGGATATAAAAACTGTTTATGCCAAACAATATGGTGGAGGATACAATTTTGTTTTAGATTCATTTACTGGCAAATCGTTGCCAGATGATCAGAAATTTTGGGATGATTTATTTCTAAACGGCACCAGATGGGGCTTAAGCACTTATGAACAAGATTGGTTGAATCATCAGACTTTTGACTTTACACCATTGATGACTGATATATCTTTGGGAAAAAGGTGGCTAGCTCAAATGGGAAATGCTGCTCTAAAATTTAACATGACTTTACAATACTGCATGTCTCTGAGCCGACATGTTTTACAAAGTTTGGAAGTTGAAGCAGCTACACAAATTAGAGTAACTAATGATTATGCAACCAATTGGCAGTATGGTGGGGAACAATGGAGACTTGGTGTTTCAAGTATATTTTCCTCTTCAGTCGGCTTGATGCCGTTCAAAGATGTCTACTGGACAACAGAGGTACAAAGTGGGAATCCCTATGGTCCAAAAATTGTCAATCCAAATACCGAATTAGATTCGGTAGTTTCTATTCTGACAGGTTACATTGATTTATTAGATGGGATTTTGTTCTAGATTATCTTTTTAGCTGGCCCAGTTGGTCCTGGAGATAAGATAGGACTTATGAATCGGACATTGATAATGAAATCATGTAATGATGAAGGCTTATTGTTAAAACCAAGTCGACCTGTAACAGCAATCGATGCGCAAATTTATGCCAAGGCTTTTGGCTATGCACATGGTCCAAATGGTGAAGTTTGGTCAACATACACAAAATTCGGAAATCAAACTTTTGGAATTATTTTTGCTGCAGATATAAAATTGAGTTATTCAATTTTACCCGAGCAAATGGGATTTGATGTTGAGGTAGAAAAAAAAGCTCTAACAAATATTTGATTATAAAGTTATTTATATTTTTTAATCAAGAATGGATCATATTATTGGAGTTTTAGAAATTTTGAGTCAATTTTTCCATTGAAAAATATTTCAATTAGTGGCAATGAATGTACCATAAATAAATTTTGTTTATTTTATGTAGCTCCTGCTCTCACATTAAAGTAATTTAAATCTTAACTATTATAATATTTTAGTTTTTTATTTATTTTAAATAATTTTTCTTATCATTAAAGGAACAATCAAATTGTAATATTAGGTGAACACGAAAAATGGATTCCAATGTCGCCTCAACGAGTTTCTTCTATAAATCAAAGTTTAAACACGTTAACAATTGGATTGGATGGAGTTCCAGGAGAAAAAGTATCATTTTCATTTTTGGTAAATCAGGAGATTAAGAAAATTGAATGTAACTTTGGAAATAGTCAACGCAAGATGAATATATCACTTGATGCAAATTTAAATTTAGCATGCAATTAATTTTAAAATAAAATATAATTATCAATAAAGTTAATTTTTATTTAATTTTTAAAAATTTATAAATTTAATTTTAATGTCAAAGTTTTTAAATTTTCATTTTGTTTTGGGACCAAATTTTAAAATTAATCCTTTTAATAATTATATTTAAAGAGATTTTTAAATTTATTTTAAAAAACTTCTCTGAGACTGATAGATAAAGTTATAATAACATGGCGCTACTAAATAAAGATAAAGTGGGTGTTAGTCCGCCTTAAAATCAAGTTTCTTCCTGAAGACTTTTCCAAAAAAAAATAACTAAATTCTTCTTATTTTTTGCACTCTGCACCGCTCGACGATCGATCTCCGACAATCTGCTCCAGTCCTAGTACAAACGCCAGCCTCTTTACCGGACGCAGAAAAAGATGACCTAGAGTACGTGGATGTTGCTAACGAACTTTAAAAATAAGAAGAATTTAGTTGGTTTTTTTTGGTTTTGTTTTTTTGGAAAAGTCTTCAGGAGGAAACTTGATTTTAGGAGGGACTAATGTAACAAAAAAGGGTGTAATAAATGGCCAGCTGCTTGAACATCACTCGCGTTGGCATTGTTACGCCACTGATTGGAGCGTTATATGTTTATTTTTTTTGAAAAAACAAATTCAAACTTGAAGCGGATTTAAAAATACAAGAGAATTTTCTGTGGAGATTAAGATCAATTTAAATAAATCAATCATTTAGAATTATCGAGGAAGTAAAAATTCAATGAAACAAAATATAAGGTTTTTTTATTTTGAGAAATGAGTTAAAAGATCGATATCAATGCCTAATTTAAATACCACAAGGAAAAAACAAAATAAAATTCGCGGAGAAATACAAGTCTATCAATAAAAACCGTTTTAATTTTACTAATAAGACAAATACGATTAATACGTTTTCTTTATATCATTTTAGGAAAAAAAATTCCAAGTCAATTTTTTCGAAATCTAGGGAAAATCTTCTATAAAAGTCAATGTTAGGGCTGCTATCAGCTGCAAGGAGCTTCGAGATTCTATTGAAAATAAAATACACTAGATAATATACTTTTAAAAAATTTACTTTTGGGTTACATCAGCAACGAGATTTCAATTGATCAAAGAATCGGTTTTGTGAAATTCGGTACAAAATGGCAAAAAGAACAGAAAAAAGTGTGAAAAAATTGAATAACTTTTTTTCCAAAGGTTTAAACCTAATTCTGTAAATGCAGAATGGTGCAACATTCAAAGTTGCATCAAATATCTTTGTCTGCTAATTTTGTAGAGTTCAGCAGAAATTAAATTTCAATATAATCGAGTGTAGTGCATTTTGCAGAGATTTTGCACATCATTAGCAGACTTTCACAGTTGATGCAACTTTGAATGTTGTACCATTCTGCATTCACAGAATTAATTTTAAACTTTTAGAAAAAAAGTTGTTTCATTTTTTTACACTTTGTTCTGTTCTTTTGTACTGAACTTCACAAAACCAAAGAATCTAAGACTCGATTTATTAAAATTCGAAAAACAACTTAATTCATGTCTTTTATATAAGATTAAATAAATTTTAAAAAATTTTATTAATGGATTTTGTTAAGGTTTGGTTACACAATTTTGTTTGAGATATCGACTTTCGGGAGTGTCAGCCTATTCGACAACTTTCTATTTACTAAAATAATAAATTAGGAAAAAAAATCAAGAAATTTAAAAATTTCTAAAACAAAAGATTTTTATGAAAAATATAATATTTTAAAGACTATTTTACAAAATAAAGCATTACTTTAGATTTTACACTAGAAAGGCCACGGTTGTAAAAAATTAAAACTTAAAAATGTTTGTTTTTTCTCCAATCTGAAATTGCATAAGAAATATAATATTATTGTTTTTTTTTTAAATTGTTATTATTTAATTAAAAAAAATATATATATAAATAAAAGACCAGAGGGTTTTTTTTAAACCCACTAATATTTTTGGTTTATTCGACACATCTAAAATAATAATTACTTAAAATTTCATAACAAAAAAAAATCAGAATGCAAAAGAGAGCTTCAGCTTTTCGTGCATTGGAATTGCTTACCAATTAGGACGATGTCGAATCAGATTTTGACAACGGTGGTTTTGAATCTGAAAATGAATCAATTGGTTATGAGGATTCATCAGACGATGAATCCGAAGTTGACTGGGATTATGAAATTGATGAACAAGTTGAATGTGAAAGTGACAGGAAAACGCTTTGGGACCATTTAAAAATAAGGACAAAAATTCAAAAGCTGGTGTTATTTGGACTTCGTTAAATGACGGCGATGAATCTAGTAGTAGTCAGCTAGACGGTCCAAATTTAAGACCGTATAATAAAACGGGCGGCCAAGAATACGGCTAACCATTTTTGGACGATCTTGAATCCTCGTACGAGATCGAAAATGAATAATATTTTTATTCTGCTTATTATCTAAATTTAAAATTTAAAATAATAAATTTAATAATATTTCTTTCTTTAATTTAGTTTTTAAATTTATTTTATACCTCATATTTTTGGTCGTACTTTTGGCAGTCTTAAAATTTGGACTTAGCTGACCGGCCAAATGACCGCTAAAATAAAAACCATTCGTCTGGCCGCACCCAATTTTAAGGTTAATCAACAGGCTAGTGCCCTTGTCATAAAGATCGATTAACACTCCATTTAATTAAATAAAATAAATAAAATAGATTTTACAAATTAAAAATGAATAAATTATTTAAAAAAGTAAAACATTGGAATGATTAGTGTCATTAGAAATACTGGTGATTTAATGCTAATTCAAGATGGCATTTCAATGAGCCCAAATGTAAAGTAATGTATATGGGCAACTCAAAGATTGCCAGGCAAGAAATCTCAATGTTAAACGCAAATGATAACAGAGTTGGATTAGCTGAGACTACTACTGAGCGCGATCTTGGTGTAATGGCGAATAACAAACTCAAAAGGAATGATCAGGTTGATAGCTGTGTTATAAAAGCTAATAACAAACTTGGTATGCTTAAGAAAACATTTGAGTATTGGGATGCTCATTCTTTTCTGCAACTTTACAAAACATACGTTAGGCCCCATCTTGAATACTGTGTGCCTGCTTGGAATACTTATTTAAAAAAGGATATATTTCGACTAGAACAAGTACAAAGACGAGCAAAGAAACTTGTTCCACGGATAAGAAGTTTGAATTATGAGGCAAGGTTAGCTAATTTAGGATTGGAAACTCTAAAAGAAAGGCGAGAGCGTGGAGATCTGATTCAATTTTATAAAATTCAAAACAAATATAATCGTGTCAATTGGCATTATGATGCGGAACTTATGAGTTCAGTTAATAACGAAGGACCAAGTGGAGGAGTAAGAGGAGCAAAGCATCGTATTCGCTCTCAGCTAACAAAATGTGAAGCAATGCGTAACTTTCTATCTAATCGAGTAGTGAACAAATGGAATATGTTGCTAACGTCGGTTGTCACAGCAAGTTCGGTTAACCAGTTCAAAAACAGACTGGATGATGTCGGTAGAAATAATAAAAAATGAAAAGTCTACTATAGCGGGACTTCTATAGTCTTCCTGCTTTGTCATTTTAGATTAACTAAATTGACCGTAGAATGCAAACTATTTTTATTATTATAAATGTTTAAATTAAATCTTTTTAATTTTTTTATAACAATCTAAGAAAATCAAGTTAATATTTTTGAAAATTGAATGCTTGAATGTTGTAAATTAATTTCAACATTGATCTCTTGATCACAAAGCAATTTATAAGTCTTGAGTAAAAAAATCCAAAAGTTTTTTCGCCATTTACTGATTTAAAAGCAAAAGATAACATTCTATTGAGAACTTTCTGTTGAAATGCATATAAGCTATATTATTCTAAGAAGTTGCTAATATTATTAAAATTATTTACTTCAAACAATTTAAATATTGATAAATAATAACTTTTAGCCAGTTTAATTATAGCCTCTTTTGAGAAATAGCATTAAAGAGTCGAGCAATAATCAAAATAAGGCAAAATAAATGTCTTAAAAAACTCTATTTTTACAGAAGTTGATCGAGTCAGTTAGCTCTGAATTGTTAAATTCAAAGCACCATTTGTTCAGAAGAACACATGATGGTCAATTTTCCATTTGGTCAAAAAAATTTAGAGATTTATAAATCTTTATTGAAAACGAAACAAAAATAATAGCAAAATGTTAATTACAATTAATTCTAAAAATAAAAAATATTCGTTTAACATTCGTAGAAAAAATAAATAAAAAATATCATTGGTTATTTTAGAACAAACAATAATCTAATATTATAAAAAAAAAAAGAGAAAACTATTATCAATTTGTGTGCATGTTGTGATCATCATCTTCATCATCATCATCGTACTCATCAAATTCATCATCAAACTCTTCGTCATTTTCGTTCTCGTACGAGAACGATTTTTGACTTTTTCCCGACTTTCCATTCATGCCTCTTGAGCGCTTCCATTTCATCCTTCTATTCTGAAACCACACCTTTACCTGTCTTTCGCTCAAATCCAAAGCCACTGCTATCTCGTACCGTCTCAGCCTAGTCAAATAGTTATGCTTGCAGAACTCTTTCTCCAAGTCCTTGACCTGCGCTTTGGTAAACGCAGTGCGCTCTTTTCGCGACTTTGAATTGGCCGAACTAGAACTTTTGTTCTTGACGGGCTTCAACAGTCCGGTTTTATGTACAATTGGACGATTGGCGACTGCAGCGTTTGTTGTGTAGCCATTTGGTTCGCCTACACTCGCAATGTGCTCACTTACTGGCGCTATTAGGCCCTTGACCGTCAATTGGTTGTGACCAAGAGCGTTCTGTTTTGCATACGAATCGTTCAATTTATCTACAATAAAAATAAATATTTACAAATTGTAGTAGAAAAAAACACGCTACATAAAACGCATGATTTCATTTTATGTTGTTGTTTTTGCCAAACATGTGTTATTGCAATCGATGCTGCAAATCGATTCAAATAAGTCTATAAACATAGTTTATTTATGTTTGGAATAGAGTCTGCTAAAATTGACATTTATACAAATATGCTGATTATACTACACTAATCTTAGCGCCTTAAGGTCTTATCTATATCCCAAAATGCTAATTTATTTATGTTTTTTTAAACAATTTAGCTAGCTCATTTAACTAAATTTAAATCTTTAAAATGTGTTTGAAATAATAAATAATAAAAAAAAAAATTTTTTTTTTAAATATTTACTTAAAAATAAAAATTAAAGACAAAATTTACTTTTTATATAGCTATTATTTAGGATTGTGTTTGGAGACAGATTGGATGTGTCAAAATTGGACTGGGTCTCGTCTGGTGTGAGCGGATGCGATGGAACATTGTAATTGCCGGGCTCAATTGAGCTCGAGAAAGATGAAGTAGACAACGATGAAATGGACTTGTTCAAATTTTTTTGATTATTGATCTGATTTGTGCTGAATTTGTTCCACCAAGTGCCTGAGTCAGTGTACTGGTAGTCGTAAGTATTGTAAGCTGGTTGGTATGTTTGCTGTGCATAGTAGTTTTGCTGGCATTGGCTAGGATAGGAGCTAGTGTTGTGGTAGTACAATTGGTTGTTTGTTTGACTAGTTGGACAACTGGGTCCGTTGGCGTAAACATTGGCCAGGCTGGCTAGGTGGCATAGAGCGGCAGCAGTCGACGAGTTGACGTCGACGCGCGAGCTGTTTGGTGAGACATTGGACGACGAGGCGCTCGAGGCCGAGTTGAGATTGGGCGACGAGGACAGCAGAGGAGAAGTGGTCGGAGACACCTGCGGGTTCAACAAATAGGTCTGGTTGGTCTGCTTGGCCGGGTAATAGCCCACATTGGGACTGGTGACAGGCGCGCCATTCGACGCCGCCGCCACCGCCACTGCCTGCATGTAAAAATGCTGAGCTTCCATTCTTAGTATTTCTCTAAAATTAAACACATATTTAAATATACCAACTCGGTCTATTGGACCAGATAGTTCTCATCTAGATCGTAATCCGACTCAATTCGCAAGCCGGATTGAGTGGTAAGATGCCAGCCAGGAACAAAAGCGGCAAGTCATGTGAGCTAGATGTTCAATCTTAATTATGATGAGATAATAATCATGAAATAATTTGAAATGCAATTATAAAGTAATAAAAGATAAAACTCTTTTTTGTTTTTTTCCTAAAAGCTTTAGAAATAATTCCTATAAAATCAAATCAGCAGTAGAGTTTTTATAACTTAGATTGCTGATTAGCATCCAATTGAAATCTAACAAAAGATAATAATTTCTGATTAGTCGATGCTGGAATAAGATAACAAAAACTAAGTCTATTCTACCAATTATATTTTTATCTATTAGTAAAATAAAGTATGAGATTAGGTTAGAATTGGGTTTAAGCACCGGCGACTAGGGACTAGTGCTTTTCCTTGACTTTGTTTGTTTAATCTCAACAAATATTTGACTTTGTGTTGTGGCTATAGAGCATCCACATGTGAGCTCTTTGGCCAAATGGACACAACTCGGATCTCGGGCTTTGTATGAAAAAGACGGCTCTTGGCCCCAAGTCATATCCTTTAACTCCAAATATTATTATAAATATCAATACTTTTAAACATAAAATGAATTAACATTTAAATTGGTAGAAATCTGCATGCTAACCTTTGTTAATTTGGAGGAAATTAATAGTTTTATTTAAAAATGAGTAAAATTTAAGACAACAAGTTTATTGTGTAGAGTTGATTATGGAAATTAGGCTGTTACAAGTGGTGGAAATGCTGATAAGATGATCTTGCTTGGATGAATTAGAATCAATTACCATTTGTATGTCGAAATTGGAAATGTTTTTATTCTATATTTTTTAGATATAATATTTTTTATCAAAGAATATATTAGCACACATGTGCCGGACTCGGCTCAAATCAGATTTCAAGCCTAATTTAAAAATTGAATAAAAAGTTGCATTCATTATCCTAAATTCAAAGGTTATACAGAATAGAATAGATACTCAACAGCATATGATAATCGGTTGATTCATTTTTTAAAACCTTTTGTTCCATGCAAACCAAAGCTGAAATAACAAAATGGGAACTAGGCTAGCAACTCAAAGTCGTGCTTGTGTGTGCGATCAAAAGACCATGAAATAGATAGAGATTTAGATTGGAGTAATTTATTTATTTTGCAATCTAAATAGATATATATGAGAAAGTTTATTTTTATCCATGGAGGATTATTGATCAGATAATTAGGCTGGTAATTTGTTATTGTTATTTTAAAAAAGCTAATAAAAATATTCAAACTTTCCGATTTTGTTTTTCTTTGTAATATCGCTAAAATGCTAACTTTAATTGAACCAATTATTTGGGGATATTGATTGAAACTTATCTGTTCAAATCAATTAAATCTTAGCACCGATCAAATGGTCTCCAGAGACTCTTATACAAACATTTTACTTTTTTTTTAATTCTTTAGAATTCAATTCCTTAATGAGCTCGGATTTTTGGATTTAAGTTTTTCAATATTATTTAAATTGCACTTATTAAGAGCATTTGATTCAGATTAATAATTTGTATATAATTTTTGCTTCATTCATTCATGGACACAATTTTTCATATTTTGTTTAATTGCTGCTTATAAGCAAATTTAAAAATTTTCAAAAAATTATTATCTTTAACAGATAAAAAAAAAGATGATATGTTGAATTTGGAAAAATTCTCATAATTTGATTCGAAATGTAAATAACAAAATCTGACTTTTTTCCCTTAAATCCTCCTTGTGAAGCATTGGGTCATTACTTTTGATTTCTAGTCAAGTTCATCTTTTGCCTTCACCATTGGGCTTCACCCATGTTATTCCCATTTAGGCTTGCTCTTTCGTAATTATTGACCCCCATGTTATTGCTGATCGTTCTATCTTAACACTTGCGGTTTCCAGTGAAGACCTCTGCTCTGTCTCGGTTTGGTATTCGTATTCTTTTCATTCTAAGTACATATCCAAGCCACCGCAGTCTTTTTTGGACACATTGACTCATTACCTCTGACTTCGTCCTTCTTAGGCTATCAGAGTGGAAAGTTTGCTGTAAAACTTTGATTTATGAATGAATACTCCTTTTGCTTTTGCAAGTATATTCTTAATATCTTTATGTGTCCCCATTGTTTAAGTTATGATATTTCCTAATTATGTGAATTCACTTACACACTCAGTTTGAGTACCATCTATCGAAATTGGGATAAACAATTTGGTATTAATGCGCACGAATTATTTTTGGTCCTAAATGTGTAATTAAATTTCAAATTTCATAGCAGATTTTTATAATATTTTAAAGCTTTAATTTTAATTTTTTGAAAAAAAGATAAGTAATTTTTAAATAATGTATTGAAATTTAATTGCGCATTTAAAATATCTTGGTCAATGTGGAAAAAGAAGTTTGATCAAAAATTTTACTTCCTTTTCTCTTTTTGTTAAATAAATCACTAAATAATCTCCAAAGTACATCTTGAAGCTTTGTAGTTAACTCCAACTCTATACCCCTTGGTTGTTTTCCTCATGACAAAATCAGTCAAAAAGTTGACTAATAAACTAAAATTTACCAGTGACAAAATTATGTTTGAATTAGTCCAATATGGGATTGGCATACATGGTCACTTATTTTTTTATCATATTTTTTAATTTTAGTTTTACTTGTATGAAAAAATATCTGTTTGATCTATCTAAAAATTGATGAGTTTTGTAAAAGAAGTGTTAAACTGTCCTCTTATTTGTTCTTTTAAACTGAAAATACAAAGTTCCATTCTAAAATATGATTTATGCTTTAAATAGAATTTCAATCCAAAATTAAAAAATAAATTTTTTGGTTATTTGTTTTCAAAATAAGTTACAAAGATCTAAATATCACATCTGCTATAAACATGAACTAAATTTTGATAAAAATTTAAGTCTGTATGATTAGTTAATTTAGAAAAAAAAATGTGTATTTAAAGACAGATTTTTATTTAAGGAAATAATTTGAAATTTTAAAATTCTTCAAATAAATATATTCTAAATATACCTTTTATTATAATTAATAGAATAAGTATTATAAAAAATTTAAATTAGTAAATAATGATTTGATTAAAATATTTCTCTATTACTTGAAATTTAAATGAAAAATAATTAATAAAAGAAGAGAAAAAAAATAAAAAAGAAAAAAATTTTAATTGAATCAATCAAAGTAAATTTGAAAATATTTTTCAAGCTAAATTTACATCAAAAAGTTGTAAGATTTAAAAATTTAAGTTTATTTTGTTAATTCAAGTTTTTAATCAATTGTTAATAATTTATCATTTAATTAAATATAAAGTTAAGAAATTAATTAAATTATCAATTTCATTCTTTAAATATTTAATAAGCATCTTTTAGATCCATTCTATTCCATTTTATTAAAATGTTATATAAATGGTTTATTTTATTTTAAGTATTCTAAAATCAGTTTAAACTCAAAAACAAATAATACATTTTCTTAATTAATTTAACAATTTATTTATCTCAATTTTAGTTTATATCCAATAAATGTTTTCATAATTAAATACGCGTGTTTGTTATTAATATATTTTGATAGTTAATCTACCGAGAACTAAAAAAATTACTATAACGAATTTATTTACATGTAGAATATTATTCTGTTTAGAATCTTTAACATTAAATACAATTTAATTATATTCATTTAAATAGAAAAGTTTTAATAAATCAAATTTTATCAAATACTGATTTAAAAACAGTTTTTGTTAAAAAATTTTTTAGATTAGATCTAAGAAAAAACAAGGGGGCATCCGGGATTGAACCGGAGACCTCTCGATCTGCAGTCGAATGCTCTACCACTGAGCTATACCCCCTTAATAACATAGTTAACATTATATCCCTAAAATAACTATTAAAATATTATTTGTTTAGGCTTTAAATTTAACTCATAGTTGCAAACTGAAAGGTAAATCTTTACTTTGACCTATAGAAATCGAAAGGGGGTATAGCTCAGTGGTAGAGCATTCGACTGCAGATCGAGAGGTCTCCGGTTCAATCCCGGATGCCCCCTTGTTTTTACTCCATTCAAAATTTATATTTTGAAAAACAAAATTGACCAAATCTCTTTTAACATTTCCCTCATCTTAGCTCTATATTTTACATAATTATTTATTTAAATAATTCTTTTCTACCTTAATATATATTTTTAATTAAATCTGCAACAAATCCTTATTTTTTTAAAATAAGAATTAATAAAAATAAAACTAGAAAATTTTAATTATTGAAGCTTTTTTTTATTATCAACGATAGTGGACTTTTTTGAAAATAATTTTCATATAATTAAAATTCAGATAACATGAATTTGTTGAAAATAATAAATTAAAAATTAAAATTAAAATTCAGCTTAAAATTTAATTTGACAAGACAATTTTTGCATCATCATTCATTTGAAAAGATTTTTTTTATGACTTTTAATAGTTAAATATTTATGATTTTGAATTTTATCAAATTAATTTTTTTGTTTTTTTGTTAACAATCTTTTTTGCTAACAAAGTTAAATTTGAATTTAAATTTTTAATGCTCTAAATTTTTTTTATTTGAATTGATACTTATCTTTTAATATTTTTTATTTGATCTTATTTTTAAATTTAATCGAAGTTTGCATATATATATATATGATTATAATTCGAGGAATTTATATTTTTAAATTTTTTAAAAACAAAATATCTAAGTGTCCTTTGGCACAATTCTTTTTAATTTTAGAGCTTTTTTCATTGAGATCAAAATAAGTTTTTCCAAAAACTAAACTTTGTCCCAAGTTGAATGTAAGAATTTTTTGATAAATTTTCTATATAATCAAGCTTTGATAGTAAACTATCGATAATTTTTTTATGTGAAAATTACCAAACCGAAACATAGTAAAAGATATTTTATTATTTCAGAAATTAAAAGGTGAGGTTTGTCAAAATGATTTAAAAAAGCCCCCTACACCTCTGTATACAAATTTCAGTGTTTGAAAAATAATTGAGAAAAATATTAATGATTATAAAATCATTTAACTATGAAGAATGCAATCAAAACTGCTTATAAATACCTAACTTACTTCATTTTGTACAAAATTTTTCCAAAAAATCAACTGGCTCCAAAATGGAACGACTTGTCAGTTCATATAACTACTATTTGTCCATTGCTGGTAATTAAAATCAACATAATTTAAAATTGAATATTAAAAATTTTAATTTAAAATTTAAGATAAACGTCTTGAAAATCGGTTTGGCATGAGCAGCATTTTTTCCCCTATTTTAACTTTGGTCATTTATGGAATCATTCTGTACTTAATTCGTAAAATAATGGAAAACAGAAAGCCATTCGAGCTCAAAACTTTTATGATATTTTATAACCTTTTTCAAGTCGTAGCCTCTTTTTATAATTGTTTTGAAGTAAAGTCCAAAATCATCAATTAAAGAAAATATATTAATTCCAAAATTTAATAGATTTTATATCTGGTGATTAAAATGAAATATAGTTTAACATGTGAGCCGGTAGATTATTCTGATGATCCAGATGCTACTAGAGTAATCAAATCAATTTTATAATTATTATTTTTATTAAAAATTGTCATTCTTTTAAGTTAGCTTATGCAATACATTTTTATTATGTGATGAAAGTGACAGACCTGATGGACACTGTGATATAAATAATACTAATTACTTACAAAATAACTAATGAAATTGTTTAAAGATAATTTTTGCATTGAGGAAAAAATCAAATCAAATAACCTTTTTGCATGTGTTCCATCATTCGTCTATGATAGTGACCGGTTGGCTTGGAACAAAATGGGTCCCTGGCGGTCAATGTAAATTTAACTTAGTGGCAAAAAATGTCAATTAAAGTCTTAATTTTAAGCATTTGTATGCGTTATGTTCAACTCATTTGTTCACGGGGTTATGTATGGCTACTATGGATTAGCTTCGATGGGTCCTTCTGTGCAAAAGTACCTATGGTGGAAAAAATACTTGACCCAATTACAATTGGTATACTTTGATGAATATTGATAATATAGGAATTTGCTTAATTTAAAAAAAAGTTCCAATTTCTCTGTGTTGTATCCCATTCACTTGTAAATGCCACCCAAACCGAGTGCACATATCCAAAAGCTTTCGTGTACTCGACCGCGATTTACACCACTCTGATCGCTGGTCTATTTGTTAATTTTTATAGAAAATCTTATTTATTAAAAAAATCGGCTAAAATTGGAGAAAAAAAAGCTGAATAGTTAATTTTTTTCGATTTTTATAAATTAAATTTTGGCTCTTTTTTAAAAAAAGAAGTTTAAATTAATAAAAAATATATAAAAAATTAGATTTAATTTAGCTGAGCGGTGATGTGTTTGTTTAAATATTTGTCTATTTTATTTAAAATTTAAATGAGTTTATTAATAAAAGAGTAAATTTTTCCTTATTTTAATAAATATCAAAGAGAATTTAAATATTATCGCATAAATTATATATTTATTTTATTATTATTTTTTCGTCGCTTGCAAAAAAATAACTATCAATTTTTAAATATAAAATTGACACTTTTAAGCTCAAAGTGATATGTAAGGATAATAGATGCTAAAAAAACTTAAATGACCAAATGATTAAATTAAAATTAGAGATTTTTAATCAGTGTTGATAAAATGATACATGGAGTAAAAAAAGAGCTTATAGCTATCGAACTAATACAAAAACTAAGTCAAATAAGATATCAAATTTAATTTAATTAAACCACGATTTAAGAAAACCTTAAATAATACGAACTTTAAATTTTTTTGTAGATTGTTCTTATTAAAAGACTCAAAATAAGTTATTTAAATTTAAAACATTTTGGCTAATCAGCAAACCATTAATCACCTTAGCAAAAATTATTTTAGATTTTTTTACTTAATAATTAATTCAAAATATCCATTTGGAATAAATTAATAAAAATATATTAAAAAATCTTTCTTTTTTTTGTTACTGGTTTTCAATGTATCTATTAATCTAGTGTAGGCATCGCTGCATTCTTTCTGTATCTTAATTATCCTTTTTTTTTCTTACTATTATGAATTTATTCAAAATCAGATAGTGAATATTAAATATATTTATTTAATTATCTAAAAATTTATGAATATGTAGACATCATTTGAATCAAATTGGGAATTTTAGATAAATAGATACTATTCAATTTTAAAAATTTATCAGACAGAATTTTTTTAGCTGAATAAATCAATTATCCTATAAATTTTATTAACAAAAACAGAATGGGCTCAATTGTAGCTCTGTAAATTAATATTACTATGTCGATTGATTAAAATATTTAAATTTAAAGCTTTATTTCTATAGTTTTTAGCACTTTTGGTTTCAAAGAAAAAATTATGCATATCTAAAATGTGTCTAAAAAAATTTAAGTTCGTTTCCAAAGCTATTTGAGACATTAGATTCGAAATGAAATTTTAAAAACGATTTAGTTTAAAATTGGTGAATAATTAGATTAATAACTCATAAATTAAAGATCATATTTGAATAAAGCGATGCTTTGAATAACATGTATTTAGTATGAAGTTACGATGCATTTTTAAATCAAATCAAAGTACAATTTTTTTTTTAAACAATCTAAAAATTTTTATAAATATATCATCTTATGAAAAATATGGAGCAAACATTTACCATTTAAAATGTTTTTTAAATACTAATAATTAATTATTTTGCTTCAAGAAAATAGTCATAATTTTTCTTTATAAACAGTTTTCGCTAGTTTAACTTATGTATTCTTTTTTTTCCAAATCACTAAACTGTGAAAATATACAAATAGATAAAGCTCATTTCGATATTTGAAGCTAAATTTTAATCAAAACATGGACAATCAAACGGACATATTTTCCTATTGGGCATCCATCGCAGGTACATATCACTAATTAGTCACACTAATTATAAAGAATATCTTCAGACCCCAGAATGAGCAACAAATTCTCCATGGACTCGATAATGTCGCCTATTAAAATTCTGGTTGTGTACGTGGCTTTACTTGGAGTTATTGTGAAGCTTATGGAAAATCGTGAACCATTTGAGCTTAAAAAATTCATGATCGGCTACAATTTGTGTCAAGTTATCGCTTCATTTTACAACTCATTTGAAGTAGATAGAAATTTTAATTATAAATAAGAATAGAATTGATATTTTTCACAAAATTTAGATAATTTTTTTGGCTATTCAAAGTAGATTTAGTTTAACATGCCAGCCTGTGGATTACTCCGAAAACCATTTGGCACAAGGAGTAGGAACTTATTTTTTGCTCTAAATATTTTTTATTGAATTTTATTTACCAAGATGGCAAATGCTATTTATTTTTATTATTTAATGAAACTGGCGGATTTAATTGACACAGTAAATTAGAATTACTATTTACTATTTTTAATTAACTAACCATTTAAAATGTGTAGATAATTTTTGCACTTAGAAAAAAATCCAACCAAATAACATTCTTGCACGTATATCACCATATTTCAATGGTTTTGACTGCCTGGTCTGGAACCAAATGGGTTGCAGGAGGACAAAGTATTTTTTCTAGATTGAGATCAAAATATTTTAAAGTTTGTCTAAAGCTTTTCTAATCTGTGCCCTTAATTCGCTGGTTCATGCGGTAATGTACAGCTACTATGGACTCGCCGCTTTAGGACCATCGGTTCAAAAATATTTGTGGTGGAAAAGATATCTGACTCAATTTCAATTGGTAACCAAGCGAAAAATCAATTTTTAAGAATTTTCTTATTTTATTTTTTATATTAGATACAATTTACAATTGTAATATCACATGCAATTATTAATTTGTTCCAAAAAGAGTGTACGTATCCGAAAGGCTGGAGCTGGGCGGCTATTATCTACACTTCATTTATGGCTCTTTTGTTTATGAATTTCTATAAAAAATCGTATAAAAAGAAGACTGAAAAAGCCCATTCTAATTAGGCTAATTTTTTATGATAAATTTTTTTATTTCCAATTATTAAAATAAATTATTCATTCTTTAATTTAATTTTTTTATATTGATTTTAATTTAAACTATGCTTAATTTTCACGTTTATTAGACATGTAGAAATAAGTAAATATAAAACTAAATTTTCTTTTAAGACATGGAGTAATTTTAATTGAAAAAATATAAATATTTACCAATGGTACTTTTTTTAAAAGCATGATTAAACAAATAAAAAACCAAACAATTATTTTATATTTTATTTTTGTTTATCAGTTTATCAAGGAAAATAATTCAAAAAAATTGAATCTACTATATCATTAAAAAATAGATCAGTGGTATCTATATTTTCGAAATCATTACCGGTTGAATTTTCACTCTCAATTAAATTTTGTATATTATCCATATCTATGTTTTGATTTTGATTTATTAACTGATTAGTGTGATTCCACTCGATAAGATTATTTTGTTCATAAGATGATGTAGAAGAATTATACATTTCATTTTTTATTGCCAAATTATTGGTATAAACTATGTCATTGAAACTAAAATTACTGGATTCATTTGATAACTCTTGATTATAAATTTTCATATTGCCCATTTGCCGTCGGTATAAATTTTTCCTCGACTCAAAACTTATAATATTTACAGCTAAATCAAAAAAAAATAATAAAAATAATTTCTTTTTAACAATTAAATTATTATTAATTATAAGTTACAAATAGAACATAAGGATAAATACCTTCTTTATCGGCTTGGTCAGAAAAACCAAAAAAATCTTTTGTTAATTTCGATTGATCCAAAGGTTCTGAATAAACTTTTAAAAATAGTTAAAATAAAATTATAAAATTATTAAGTTGGAGTAGCGGTTGGTCTATTTGTTTACCTGACGGTCTATAGACAAATTCTATCTCTTTTGATTCGTATTGTCCAAGTTGTTTTGAATCAGGAGATGACAAATTAGAAGACGGAGACCCCAAACTGCACTCTTCTTCATGGTCTTTATCATTTTTAAGTGGAATAAACAATTTGAAATAAACAGTAGCTTCTTTATCTATTTGTTTTGGATACTTGGGTGCTTTGAAATTTATGGCACACTATTTCATGTTTTATATTAAAGACTTAATTCTATTATCTTTTATTTTATTTCTTATTGCATCATTACCTGATAATGAATTTGAGAGTCTTCTATGTCAACTATACTGCTCCAGCCCGTAGTATCATAAAACTTTACCTTTAATGGTTTTTGGTCTTTTTCCAATTTCTTAATAAAGATGACTACATCTGAACCTCCATCACATGTTGAGCTCAGATTGAATGTGGAATTTATTGTTAAAGTTACTTTGCGTGATGAGTTGCTAATTATTTGTGAGACCACTGGCTTAAGGATATGATACTTATCTCGTATTATTTCAGTGGTCTCGAATGAATCTCTTAGATAAATTTGAAAACAAAGTCTTACACTTGATAAATCAATTGATTGTCTTTCAAATTCAAATCCAACTAATAATTAAATAATTACTTAATTAGAATTTTTGAAAATATTTTTGTAAATAAAATTATTACGCTAACCATTAAATGGATCAACATTTTTCTCTTTTAATTCCTGAATTCTTTTTTCAATGTCACTCTTTTTGGTAAATTGAATAGTAACACCAGATACACTTTAAAAATATTAAAAAAAAAAATTTTTTATTTTTTGAATGTAAACTACTCGAAAAAATGTTCTCCTTTATTTATGTTAAATACAGCAACACCATGCTTACAGTTTTGACCAACTAACTTATGAGGATGAACATGATATGGCTCAGTTTTATTGACACATGACACAATTAAAGTAGCAGGACCTTCTCCATTTAAAATCTGATAAATAATTAGAAATGATAATAAGGAAACCAGCACTTACCCTAACTCTTGGGTATTGACCGTCATATGATTGTTTTTTTTTGTTTTTTTTATTATTTAATGTGTTATCTTTTTCTGGTGTGAAATTCTCAGATACTAAATGTGTCGATCTGTTTTCGGCTTCATATCTCATGCGATAGATTGGAGATGGTTCATATACAATTTCCGCGCTGGGTACAGGTCTAAGTGCGCTAGGTTGGTACAGGGCTGCATTTTCAGTCATACTTTATTTGTACCCAATTAGTTCGAGTAACATCAATGGTGAACTATTATCAAAAAATAAATTATGAAATTATACTTAAGATTAAAACCCATAAATTACGTAAAAAAACACAGTTATTTTTTTTAAAATATATTATTAAAATTTTATTAATTCATTTTTGGGAAAATTTTCAATAAACACAAAAAAAAACGTAAATTATAAACTTTTTAAATATAATCATAATTTTTTTAATATTTTAAAATAAAGTTTACTTTTTGATCAAATTAAAAAATATTTGTTTAAAAATCAAATATTATCCATAATAAAAATGAAACGATTTGTTTTAAATCAAATTCCAGAGGAGATACAAAATAATCCTAAGCTAAAAGAGGCGATAAGTTCGTTGCCAAGTAATTACAATTTTGAAATACCAAAAACCATATGGAAGATAAAGGGTAACAAATGCAAACGAGTTGCTCTCCAAATGCCAGAAGGTCTTCTCTTGTATGCTTGTACCATAGCTGACATAATTCAAGAGTAATTCTAGCAAAATTAAACTCTAAAGTGAACTAATTTTTTTAGTTTTACCCAAGCGGAGACTTTAATCATGGGCGATGTTACATACGGAGCCTGCTGTATTGACGACTATTCGGCAAAAGCCTTAGACTGTGATCTTATAATACATTATGGTCATAGTTGTCTTGGTAATTTTTAAAAATAGACCATTTCTGTATTATTTTAAAATTTTAACATAAGTTCCAATCGATGTTACCAATGGGATTCAGGTTCTTTATATTTTTGTTGATATTCAAATAGATCTCGATCATTTAGTAGAGACTGTAAAATTCAATTTTTCATCTGATACACAGTTGGCTATGGTAAGCACCATTCAGTTTGCTTCTTCAATTCATGCAGCGAGCCGTATTTTACAAGAAAACAAGTTCAAAGTTAAATTACCACAATGCAAGCCTTTAAGTCCTGGAGAGATTTTAGGCTGTACAGCTCCGAGGCTAACTGAAACCGACGCGCTTATTTACGTCGGAGATGGTAGATTTCATCTTGAATCAATAATGATTGCCAATGAAAGAGTTCCTGCTTACAGGTTTCAAAATAAAATCTAATTAATCTTAAAATTAATTGTTATAAATATTTTTTTGGCTAGATATGATCCATATAGTAAAGTTTTTTCTCGAGAATATTATGACTTTGATAAAATGAAGTCAAATAGAGAAAAACAAATTCAAAAATCTTTAAAAACAGTTGTAAGATCAGTCACCGGTTCTGAGTTGAGAGTAAAGAATTCTCAAAATTATGGTCTAATTTTGTCAACTCTTGGTCGTCAAGGATCACCAAAGATTCTTGAAAATCTTATGAAAAAACTGGAGGAATTAAAGAAGGATTATTTTATTGTTCTTTTATCTGAAATCTTTCCACACAAATTAAAGCTTTTTGGCGACCAAATTGATGCGTAATAAAAAAAAGATAATTTTGTTATTAATTTTTGTAAAAATTGAATTTTACAAGATGGGTTCAAATAGCATGTCCACGATTATCTATTGACTGGGGAGAATTTTTCGACAAGCCACTTTTGACTCCGTATGAAGCTATGGTTAGTTTAAAACAAATAAGCTGGCAACCAGAATATCCCATGGATTTTTATGCTAATGAAAGCTTGGGAAATTGGACCGTAAACAATCATTTAAATAAAACTAAACCAAGTCAAATCAAGAAAAATAAAATAAAAATTGAATATGAAAATTAATAAAATTTTATTTTATGTTTAGAATTTGGTTTTTCTTAATTGGTAATCAAATATTGAAATAATTAACAAAAATATATTTAAAAAAATTTAGGGATATTTTCTTGAAAAAAAATTAAAGCTTATTAAAAAAAACTTAATAAACAATTTAATATTTGTTCTAAAATAAAAATCATAGTTTATTTATTTAAGTTAAAAGTATTTGAATTGAAAATAAATAAAAATTTTAATTATATTAATAAATAAGTAAATCACATCCATTTTTGTAAAAATCGAAATCAACCAAAAAATGATCTTGAGTATTGTGAATGTTTTCATTTATTTTAACATTATTACTTGGTAAATTTGTTTGGTCAGAAACATAATTACTTGGTAAATTTCTTTGCTCATTTTGATTGTCATTTAAATATTGGGAAATAACTTCTAAAAGAGAATTTGGAAAATAAAAAAAAAAATACTAAAATTAGCTAAATTCAATTTAAATTTAAAAATACTGCCATAATTATTATCATTATAAGTATTGTTCTGATAACTATCGCTTTGGAAATTGTTTTGTCTATTTGCATTCTCTTCGCTATTAAACACTCTTGAATTTACATTTGGAAAACATGTTTGGTCAGCAACATTATTACTTGGTAAATTTCTTTGCTCATTTTGATTGTCATTTAAATATTGGGAAATAACTTCTAAAAGAGAATTTGGAAAATAAAAAAAAAAATACTAAAATTAGCTAAATTCAATTTAAATTTAAAAATACTGCCATAATTATTATCATTATAAGTATTGTTCTGATAACTATAGCTTTGGAAATTGTTTTGTCTATTTGGATTCACTTCGCTATTAAACACTCTTGAATTTACATTTGGAAAACATGTTTGGTCTTCAACAGTCTTGTCCTGTGGAATATTT